>JBAMCJ010000860.1:0-95001 GCA_037075205.1 Drosophila prostipennis
ATCCCTAAAGATTATAAAATGAAAGACCGATTTTTAAGGGGATACGACCACAGCCCAAACCGTAAGAGCTAGAGCAGCCAAATTTTTTCACAGTATTGCATTGGGGGCGTAGGCGCCCACTAAGGTCCAATATGTCCCCCAGAGGCCCCAAACAGCTCCAACATCCATATTTTGAGCAAAAAAAAGAGATTTTTTAATGCTTAACTTCTGAAGTGGTTGGAATTTCGAAATTTGGAGTTTGCAGAATTTTAGGTTTTGAAAAGGCCTAATTGGAAATCTAAAAGAAATTTCGATATCCCCCATAATTTGGGGGCTACGTTTAAAATTAACTTTTCGATTTTGAAAATCTAAACCGCTGCTCCGATCAAGATGATTTTTCGATCATTAGTTATTCTATGGCCCAAGTGCTTAAGTTTAATTTTTCAAGTTTTTAACATTTTTTTAAAGTATTTTTAATGAATTTATTTCGATTTTGTAAGTTATTGCGTTGTATTTTGTGGGAGCCTGCCGAGAGAGCGAAACCCAGAGAGCGGATGCCAAGAGAGCGACGGCCGAGAGACCAACAGCCAAGAAAACTGATAAGGGGGAGGGGTAGTGCTGTGAGGAAAAGGGGAGGGGTAGTGCTGTGCGGAAAAGGGGAGGGGAAAAGGGCAATTTAAGTTTAAATTTGTTTTGGATTTTAAAAACTTAAACTGCTGCTCCGATCAATATGATTTTCGATCAATAGTCAGTTCTGTGGATCAAATGCTTAGGTTTTATTTTTCAAAAAGTATTTTGAATTTTGTAGCAGAAGTAAGAGCCCTATTTAATTTCCGTAATGGATTAAAATAAAAAATTACTACAAAAGCAAAGCCAAGCTCCAAGTTAACTATTAATCTTAAGATTCGAACTCTTGACCAAATACGTTTGTACATATGTATATTTGGATATGTTTTGATTTGCTTACAATACATGTGCAATACAATACATACACACAATGGGTGTGTATGTTTCTACTTGAAAGTAGATAAGGTGTTTAAATACAACAAAAATTAATAATTTCCTTTCAGGCAATGCAAAATTTGTCGAGTTTAAAATTAATAATTATCGATCAAATGTGGAATCGGAAAATAATAAGTTACTTCGCTACTTTTGTATTGGTGGCCAATCTTTTCGTGTGTGTACAAATGTTTTCGTTTCATTCAAAACAAAAAATTTGAAAACAACAAATTCCAATTTACAAACACGTATACAAATTTGTGCGCAAATTAAAATTGCATTGATAACATTGTAACTGATAGAAAGTATAAAAATGCACTACTTTTACTTAGATCACATTCATTTATTATATAGCTCTGCCACAAGCCTTCTGATTCTCGCTCCTGAAGGATCTTCTATAAAGGTTGTTTACACAAAGGTTTTCCAAAAAACGCACCAATAAGAAAGTCCTGACAACCGTACTCCAAACTAATTTTAAGCGAACGAAGTCGCTCCGGGTACAGCTAGTCCCTAAAGATTATAAAATGAAAGACCGATTTTTAAGGGGATACGACCACAGCCCAAACCGTAAGAGCTAGAGCAGCCAAATTTTTTCACAGTATTGCATTGGGGGCGTAGGCGCCCACTAAGGTCCAATATGTCCCCCAGAGGCCCCAAACAGCTCCAACATCCATATTTTGAGCAAAAAAAAGAGATTTTTTAATGCTTAACTTCTGAAGTGGTTGGAATTTCGAAATTTGGAGTTTGCAGAATTTTAGGTTTTGAAAAGGCCTAATTGGAAATCTAAAAGAAATTTCGATATCCCCCATAATTTGGGGGCTACGTTTAAAATTAACTTTTCGATTTTGAAAATTTAAACCGCTGCTCCGATCAAGATGATTTTTCGATCATTAGTTATTCTATGGCCCAAGTGCTTAAGTTTAATTTTTCAAGTTTTTAACATTTTTTAAGTATTTTTAATGAATTTATTTCGATTTTGTAAGTTATTGCGTTGTATTTTTTGGGAGCCTGCCGAGAGAGCGAAACCCAGAGAGCGGATGCCAAGAGAGCGACGGCCGAGAGACCAACAGCCAAGAAAACTGATAAGGGGTAGTGCTGTGCGGAAAAGGGGAGGGGAAAAGGGCAATTTAAGTTTAAATTTGTTTTGGATTTTAAAAACTTAAACTGCTGCTCCGATCAATATGATTTTCGATCAATAGTTAGTTCTGTGGATCAAATGCTTAGGTTTTATTTTTCAAAAAGTATTTTTCATTTTGTAGCAGAAGTAAGAGCCCTATTTAATTTCCGTAATGGATTAAAATAAAAAATTACTACAAAAGCAAAGCCAAGCTCCAAGTTAACTATTAATCTTAAGATTCGAACTCTTGACCAAATACGTTTGTACATATGTATATTTGGATATGTTTTGATTTGCTTACAATACATGTGCAATACAATACATACACACAATGGGTGTGTATGTTTCTACTTGAAAGTAGATAAGGTGTTTAAATACAACAAAAATTAATAATTTTCTTTCAGGCAATGCAAAATTTGTCGAGTTTAAAATTAATAATTATCGATCAAATGTGGAATCGGAAAATAATAAGTTACTTACTTTTGTATTGGTGGCCAATCTTTTCGTGTGTGTACAAATGTTTTCGTTTCATTCAAAACAAAAAATTTGAAAACAACAAATTCCAATTTACAAACACGTATACAAATTTGTGCGCAAATTAAAATTGCATTGATATGTGAGGCACCGTAGAAGCTGCCCCACATCCAGCGGAAATGAATTTAAGATATACATAAGCATACATAGACATATTTGGTAGATAATAAGACAACTAGTATACTTAATTTAGGATTGGCCACGGAGGCAGGCAAAAAGGAGCTCAAAAGAGCCGTTAAGTTCAAAACTTCGGCCGTTAGCCAGTAGTTCAAACAGGCTTTATTTAGTATATTAATCGACCGTTAGCCAGTAGTTCAAACAGGCACTATCGAGTGTGCTAATTGGGATCTCAGCTGATCAAGGCGCTCTACTCGGGTTAGGCGGTCTGCACACGAACAGATTAGGCGACCTACGCACGGTTCCAGTGTTGGGAAGCACGGGCCCGGCTAGCTATATAAGCCCGGCGGCCGCCAGCCCGGTCTCCCGTTCGTTTCGCCACCAGTGAAAGCCAAAGCTTACCTGCAGTATAGCAGCACCACGCAAGGACTTTAAGGACACGCAGGACATCAAGGATCAAGACGGAGGACCCTAGTGAGTAGAGTGCGAGAGAGATAGGGACGGGGAAAGAAAATAGTGCGGCTAGGGAAAAAGGTACATATACATAAAAGAGGAAGAAAACCCCAAAAGAGAACCAAGAAACTAAAAGAATAAAAACTACGGACAATAAGAACAGCAAAACCTTCACCGAGTTGGGTTTATTCTCTCCCAGACCCTCAAAGCCCTGATAAGGGGGAGGTGCACTGCTGTGATGAAAAGGGAGGGGGTAGTGCTGTGCGGAAAAGGGGAGGGGAAAAGGGCAATTTAAGTTTAAATTTGTTTTGGATTTTAAAAACTTAAACTGCTGCTCCGATCAATATGATTTTCGTTCAATAGTCAGTTCTGTGGATCAAATGCTTAGGTTTTATTTTTCAAAAAGTATTTTGAATTTTGTAGCAGAAGTAAGAGCCCTATTTAATTTCCGTAATGGATTAAAATAAAAAATTACTACAAAAGCAAAGCCAAGCTCCAAGTTAACTATTAATCTTTAGATTCGAACTCTTGACCAAATACGTTTGTACATATGTATATTTGGATATGTTTTGATTTGCTTACAATACATGTGCAATACAATACATACATACACACAATGGGTGTGTATGTTTCTACTTGAAAGTAGATAAGGTGTTTAAATACAACAAAAATTAATAATTTCCTTTCAGGCAATGCAAAATTTGTCGAGTTTAAAATTAATAATTATCGATCAAATGTGGAATCGGAAAATAATAAGTTACTTTTGTATTGGTGGCCAATCTTTTCGTGTGTGTACAAATGTTTTCGTTTCATTCAAAACAAAAAATTTGAAAACAACAAATTCCAATTTACAAACACGTATACAAATTTGTGCGCAAATTAAAATTGCATTGATAACATTGTAACTGATAGAAAGTATAAAAATGCACTACTTTTACTTAGATCACATTCATTTATTATATAGCTCTGCCACAAGCCTTCTGATTCTCGCTCCTGAAGGATCTTCTATAAAGGTTGTTTAAACAAAGGTTTTCCAAAAAACGCACCAATAAGAAAGTCCTGACAACCGTACTCCAAACTAATTTTAAGCGAACGAAGTCGCTCCGGGTACAGCTAGTCCCTAAAGATTATAAAATGAAAGACCGATTTTTAAGGGGATACGACCACAGCCCAAACCGTAAGAGCTAGAGCAGCCAAATTTTTTCACAGTATTCCATTGGGGGCGTAGGCGCCCACTAAGGTCCGATATGTCCCCCAGAGGCCCCAAACAGCTCCAACATCCATATTTTGAGCAAAAAAATTAAATTATTTAATGCTTATCTTCTAAATTGGTTAGAATTTCGAAATTTGGATTTTGCAGTATTTTAGGTTTTGAAAAGGCCTAATTGGAAATCTAAAAGAAATTTCGATATCCCCCATAATTTGGGGGCTACGTTTAAAATTAACTTTTCGATTTTGAAAATCTAAACCGCTGCTCCGATCAAGATGATTTTTCGATCATTAGTTATTCTATGGCCCAAGTGCTTAAGTTTAATTTTTCAAGTTATTAACATTTTTTTAAAGTATTTTTAATGAATTTATTTCGATTTTGTAAGTTATTGCGTTGTATTTTGTCGGAGCCTGCCGAGAGAGCGAAACCCAGAGAGCGGATGCCAAGAGAGCGACGGCCGAGAGACCAACAGCCAAGAAAACTGATAAGGGGGAGGGGTAGTGCTGTGTGGAAAAGGGGAGGGGTAGTGCTGTGCGGAAAAGAGGAGGGGAAAAGGGCAATTAAAGTTTAAATTTGTTTTGGATTTTAAAAACTTAAACTGCTGCTCCGATCAATATGATTTTCGATCAATAGTCAGTTCTGTGGATCAAATGCTTAGGTTTTATTTTTCAAAAAGTATTTTGAATTTTGTAGCAGAAGTAAGAGCCCTATTTAATTTCCGTAATGGATTAAAATAAAAAATTACTACAAAAGCAAAGCCAAGCTCCAAGTTAACTATTAATCTTAAGATTCGAACTCTTGACCAAATACGTTTTTACATATGTATATTTGGATATGTTTTGATTTGCTTACAATACATGTGCAATACAATACATACACACAATGGGTGTGTATGTTTCTACTTGAAAGTAAATAAGGTGTTTAAATACAACAAAAATTAATAATTTTCTTTCGGGCAATGCAAAATTTGTCGAGTTTAAAATTAATAATTACACTGTGCAGCATTTTTTATGCTTTTTAAATTTACCTCGATGGATCATATATTTTTGGATTCGTTACGAATTCCCAAGTTAAATTGCGTTTTCCAAAAAGTTCCCCGACGCAAGGATTCTTAGCAAAAGGACCTCAAAGTTCGAAAAATTCTGAAATTGGCCAACTTACCGGAGCTGTCAGAGGCAAACGGATTAATGGTTTGATTCGATGTTAAAGTTTTTTAAAAGATACACTCTTTATCTTTCAAACCCCATACTTAGAATAATTTTAGGATTTTTATTAAGGGAGAAACAAATTTTAGAAAACATAGTCAAAAAACATAAAAGCATACAGCTGCTGTTAAAATAGTATTAGTGTTGCCTCCCTGTGTTTTTAAAAGTTTGTTTTTGTCGCTTTTCTTATCCAATTAGTCTAATAGTACTATTATAATCAATACAATATTACCAGAAGAAGATAAATTACAACAAGAAACCTTTAAAAACACAGGGCGGCAACACTACTACTATTTTGACCGCAGCTATATGCTTTTATGTTTTTTGACTATGTTTTCTAAAATTTGTTTCTCCCTTAATAAAAATCCTAAAATTATTCTAAGTATGGGGTTTGAAAGATAAAGAGTGTCTCCTTTAAAAAAACTTTAACATCGAATCAAACCATGAATCCGTTTGCCCCTGAGAGCCCCGGAAAGTTGGCCAATTTCAGCATTTTTCGAACTTTGAGGTCCTTTTGCTAAGAATCCTTGCGTCGGGGAACTTTTTGAAAAACGCAGTTTAACTTCAGAATTCGTAACGAATCCAAAAATATGGCATCCATCGAGGTAAATTTTTGATGCTGCATAGTGTTATCGATCAAATGTGGAATCGGAAAATAATAAGTTACTTCGCTACTTTTGTATTGGTGGCCAATCTTTTCGTGTGTGTACAAATGTTTTCGTTTCATTCAAAACAAAAAATTTGAAAACAACAAATTCCAATTTACAAACACGTATACAAATTTGTGCGCAAATTAAAATTGCATTGATAACATTGTAACTGATAGAAAGTTAGATCACATTCATTTATTATATAGCTCTGCCACAAGCCTTCTGATTCTCGCTCCTGAAAGATCTTCTTTAAAGGTTGTTTACACAAAGGTTTTCCAAAAAACGCACCAATAAGAAAGTCCTGACAACTGTACTCCAAACTAATTTTAAGCGAACGAAGTCGCTCCGGGTACAGCTAGTTTATTATATAGCTCTGCCACAAGCCTTCTGATTCTCGCTCCTGAAGGATCTTCTTTAAAGGTTGTTTACACAAAGGTTTTCCAAAAAACGCACCAATAAGAAAGTCCTGACAACTGTACTCCAAACTAATTTTAAGCGAACGAAGTCGCTCCGGGTACAGCTAGTACTATATATTAGCAGACTCACCCCCGAAATTCGCGAAAAAATTATCCTCGATTGACCGCGATTTCTCAAGAATTTACGTGCAAAAGATCTTGGCGGTCGGCCATGGTTCTTTTGTAATTTAATTTCAAAGTTTCCGGTTTTGCTATAAACAAGGGTGCTTTTCTCATATTTTCAATCAAAGTAATTACGTTTAAATGAGTTCCTATAAAATGAATTAATTGTTTAAATGAGTTCCTATAAAATTATTTAATTGCTTAAATGAGTTCCTATAAAAAAAGTGTAGAATTTTGTCACATTTTTTTTAATTGTATTTTTTGTCTACTGAAAAAACGTATGCAAATAATCATGTTATGAATGGAACGTGGTCTATAAAGGACATATGATTGTTATCACAATGCTGTATCGAGATTTTAGTGACGGCCACACAGAGAAAAAAACGGAACAATACCCGATTGATATTGTCTCCTCAATTTGTACATATCAATTCTTCCGTATTAAAATAATACGAATTCATACCAAAAATACGAAATCATAACAATTACAAATGTTGATATGAATCTGTAAACTATTAATATGAAAACTTGAAAGATTGGTAAGTTTTTCATATCAAATGGGTCACCGAAAAGACTTCGAAAAAATAGTATGGCTGTGAATTCTGAATTTGTGAGTATTTATGGTATTTCTTAAGGTATTAAATGCATTTATGGTCTAATTCGCCGCGGTAACACTGGCATTCTACGAAAAACGTGAAACTACAAAGTGAAACATTTTGTGCTGTTTATTATATTTTACATATGGTTAGTATATATAATTCAATTAAATTTACTTGATGATTCTTTAACTGGCATTTGTTTACTTTTTAGAAACTGGAATGGGATATTCGGGGGTCTGTAAAGACGCCATTGACTGTCCCGGGACCTCCTGTCAAATGGCTGGCCAGAATGCCGAACTGGGCTAGATGTACGGCCCAGATTAGCTGGGAATAATCTAAAGAAGAAGGACTCTGGCGCTAACCAAAATGTGATACTTGTGGAGCCCGGATTCAGAGTGATCAGCGCCCTCTTATTGCTAAGTTTTTGATACATGTTAATTATTCCGATATTTGTAAAATAAATCATTTATGTATATGAATTTACTTAGGTATTGGGCTTCATCTTGTATGAAAGAAACTCAGTTTGATATGAAACAATACCATTCTCGTACTAAATTTCCCATAATTCTGTAGCAAAATTTGATATGTGCGCATAACAATCTTGTATGAAAAATACCATATTAATATGTTCGAAAATACCAATTTGTTATGTTCGAAAATATAATTTTGATATGGCCACATATGGGACCAAAATTGATATGAAAAAATACCCGAATGATGACCAATTTTGGTATTTTTTTTTCTCTGTGCAGGAACGATCATAGCCATCCAAGGTCCCCCACCATTTTAATGCATTAAATAAAACTCAAACAATTTGTATCTTTATATTTATTTAAATAGTTTCACTTTTCCGCACCACCATTGAGGCAAAGTTCCAGGCGCGTTTTTTATACCCTTGCAGAGGGTATTATGATTTCAGTCAGAAGTTTGCAACGCAGTGAAGGAGACGTTCCCGACCACATAAAGTTTATATATTCTTGATCAGCATCACTGGACTAGTCGATCTAGCCATGTCCGTCTGGCCGTCTGTCCGTATGTCCATCCGTCTGTCTGTTTCTACGCAAACTAGTCTCTCAGTTTTAAAGCTATCGGGCTAAAACTTTCCCAAAAGTCTTCTTTCTGTTGCAGGTAGTATATAAGTCGGAACGAGCCGGATCGGACAACTATATCATATAGCTCCCATAGGAATAATCGGGAAAAAAAATTTAAAAAAATTATATTGGGTGTTTTTGAACCTAGAACCTCCTTCTTCTGGAAATGCCATTTTTTATCTAATTCTGAATTTCGAATAAAATTTTTTTCAAAATCGGACGACTATATCATATAGCTGCCATAGGAACATCGGAAAATTAGTCATTAATAGGAATTATCTGCAATTATATAAAGCTTCGGCTGGCCGAAGTTAGCTTCCTTTCTTGTTTTATAGTGGTGTCCCCCTTAGGTCTACTCCACGCTTCAGATCCGAATATAACAAAGAGTGTCATAATTAACAGCTGAGTTGTTATCGAAGGTGTCCTAAAAATATATATGTGAAATTTTATGATGAACAATGTTCATTGAACATATGTACATCACATGACTTGCTCTTCGGGTTGATATGTACAACGCCATGGCTGCAAAAAAGAAATGAAGGCACACGGTGTGCGGTTTGTGCTTCTTTAAAAAAGCAAAGCGCGCCAAATATTCTTCATAATTTTCCTTTTTCCGGCCATTGTGCGGAATGCTCTCTTTAAGGTCCCGCCACAGACGCTCACTTTTTTGGGTGTTGGCCTTCGTGACTGGGCCAACAAAATAAACAACAATTTTTGATACAAATTTGTATATTACGGAAACTTAAAAGACAACTCGATTTTTTAGCAAGTATAAGAAAAACACCCTTGTTTTATATAGCAAAACCGGGAACTTTGAAATTCAATTACAAGAGAACCATGGCCGACCGCCAAGTTCTATTTGCACGTAAATTCTTAAGAAATCGTGGTCCATCGAGGATAATTTTTTCGCGAATTTCGGGGGTGAGTCCGCTAATATATAGTATTACCCCCAATACTCAGCTAAATGAGTGAGATATGGGGTGAACTTCCGTTTAGCTTCAACGTCTAATTTCGTCCAAACTTTTTATATTCACGTCATGTGGGGGGCATGATTAAGGAAAAAATATTCAAAGATGGCGCTCATAACGGGAACATGAAAATTAATGGTAAAACTCAAGTTATTTTAATATCTTCGAATACATGCATGAAAAACATTAATAAAAAAAAAATTAAACTCAAAAAAATTGATTTTTTTGTGAGCCATATTATTTTGCTTAAAAATATCACCCAAAGTGCGATTGCAGCCGTCCTGTGCTGAATTAAATTTGTGCTTGTAGGTATCACCACGGAGCACATATGCAGTTAGGTAAAATATGTGCTTTCTGTGTGTAAACCTTTTAAAAAACGGGTTTTAGCTCTCAAGAGGTATGCATTAATCAGAGTTGTGACTAGTTAACTACTTTTGTAATGCATTAGTCATTTCATTAGAAGTAAAAACAAGAAAGGAAGCTAGCTTCGGCCAGCCGAAGCTTATATACCCTTGCAGATAATTCCTATTAATGACTAATTTTCCGATCGTTCCTATGGCAGCTATATGATATAGTTGTTCGATATTGATAAAATTAAAATCGAAATTCGAAAACATTTAAAAAGACTCATATTCCAGAGTAGAAGAGAATACAATAAAATTCAACGAAGCAATAATTTATTTCCTATTATATTTCCATTAATTTTCCGATCGTTCCTATGGCAGCTATATGATATAGTCGTCCGATTTTGAAAAAAATTTATTCGAAATTCAGGATTAGAAAAAAATGGCATTTCCAAAAGTAGGAGGCTCTAGGTTCAAAAACACCCAAGATATAATTTTTTTTCATTTTTTTTTCCGATTATTCCTATGGGAGCTATATGATATAGTTGTCCGATCCGGCTCGTTCCGACTTATATACTACCTGCAACAGAAAGAAGGCTTTTGGGAAAGTTTTAGCACGATAGCTTTAAAACTGAGAGACTAGTTTGCGTAGAAACAGACAGACGGACGGACAGACGGACAGACGGACAGACGGACATGGCTAGATCGACTCGTTTAGTTATGCTGATCAAGAATATATATACTTTATGGGGTCGGAAACGTCTCCTTCACTGCGTTGCAAACTTCTGACTGAAATCATAATACCCTCTGCAAGGGTATAAAAAGTAATGCTAATGAAAACACATATTTTTTGGAATTTTAATAAGTAATGCTACTAAAAACAAATTTCATTAGATTGGCATAAAAGTAGTGCTACTGAAATAATGCTACTTAAAAATATAATTCAAAGAAAAAAGGAAGCTAGCTTCGGCCAGCCGAAGTACCCAAAGTTTAGTACTCACTCGATCAGTGCTGTTCCTGGGATTCCAAATATATTATAGCCTGTTAAAAATGTTGATATTAAATTGTCAAAAATTAAAAACGCATACAATGTATTTTTATATATTTTTTGAAATTATTTCTATGGTAGCTATAAGATATAGTGCTCCGATCCGGCCCGTTCCGACATATGGGGCTGTCCATATATTACGTAATCAAGTTTTTGGTGATTTTTGACCCCCTCCCCCCCCTGGTGATCAAAAGTAATCTTTCAATAAACAAGAACCCCCCCCCCCCAATGATTACGTAATCCCAAGAAAAAATTTTCGAATTTGTTGTTTTAATCTGTGGATTCAAACGGAGATGCACATTCGGTTCTTCTACGCTGAAATTATCTCCTACATACTCTTCGTCAAGCCATTACAGGTCTTCGCAGCCTTCGTGTGTTTGAACCACTAAACATTCATTTTGCGCCGCCCAGCCACTCGAAAAATATTTCTCTGCTTTACTATCCAAGTTTGTAGATATAATTGAAGGAAAATTAATATATTAATAAATTCTTTAAATAAAAAATACAAATAAAATGATTACGTAATCATTGTGCAAAACCCCCCCCCTCCCCATGTAATCAAACATAATCATTTTGATGACCCCCTCCCCCCCCTAAGGTGATTACGTAATATATGGACAGCCCCTATGTACTCGTACTACCTGCAGTAGAAAGAAAACTTTTAAGAAAGGTTAATCGGGATAGCTTTAAAACGGAGAGACTAGTTCGCATAGAAACGGACAGACGGGCATGGCTAGATGGACTCGGCTATTGGTGCTGATTAAGAATATACTTTATGTGGTCGGAAAAGTCTCCTTCAATGCGTTGCAAACATCTGACTGAAATTATAATACCCCTGCAAGGGTATAAAAAGTAATGATAGTTAAAAAATGTTAATTACCATTGTTTTTAAAAAAAACTGTTCAGAAACAATGTTGCTAAACATGACTAGCACCAACAAATCAAGCAGTTTCAAAATTGGTAACAGTACCAGGCGCCCAGTTGCACCCACGGCTGGTAATAAGTACTGATCAGCATATTCTACATAGTCAGTGTTAACGGCTGCCTCGATGTCTCGCTGACCCACCAAGCAGTCAGCACATTATGCAGTGTCAGCCGACCCAACTACGCTAACTGCTACCATAATCAAAACTTATTGACCTACTCCAGAATACAACCCATTCCAATAGTCTTTACATTTGACTTCCGTGTTATTCAAGTAGTATATAAGCTTGTGCCAACTTCAGAATAAATCAGTTATCAACCCATCATATAACTCCGTGGTTCTTCTTTCTGACCTCCGGGAAGAGGCCTCGTAACATATATTGATCAACAAGCCACGCTTAGGATCAAACATTGGTGACCCCGACGTGATCCTTTACCAACAAAGGATCACACCCTGCAACCCCCTTCACACTCAAGGCTGAACCTCTAACTGATGAAAAACACCGTTAAGTTCACACTCAGCTTATCCAGCTTCACAGGATAGACAGCTTATCCAGTTTCACAGGACAAGACAGCTCATCCAGCTCCACAGGATACGCAGCTTTATCCAGCTTCACAGGATCGGCCACCCTGCTTCACAAGATAGCACAGCTTATCCAGCTTCACAGGATACCCAGCTCATCCAACTTCACAGGACAGACAGCTCATCCAGCTTCACAGGACAGACAGCTCATCCAGCTTCACAGGACAAGACAGCCCATCCAGCTCCACAGGATACACAGCTCATCCAGCTCCACAGGATACGCAGCTTTATCCAGCTTCACAGGATCGGCCACCCAGCTTCACAGGACAGCAGAGCTCATCCAGCTTCACAGGATACACAGCTTTATCCAGCTCCACAGGATCAATCACCCCATCCGGCCTATCCAGCTTCCTAAAATACCGAGCATCATCCAGATTCACAGGATTCGTCATCTCCAAAACACGAGTAGTAACTGCAAACATTATGTCGATCTCATTCATAGAGGAAACCAGTCAAAACAGAGTCGATTTACACAATCGTCTGCTTGACGATAGGGATGTCGAAATATTTAAAAATATCGTATCGATGATATTTTTTATTGAAACAAAAAATCAAAATGATATTTGATATATCAGAAAAAAAATATCTATATATCGGATATTTTTGATATATTTTTTTTTTTATTTTTTTTTTAATTTTAAGCTGCATAAGCAATAACCACTAAACATTAACCCACATACGAGCTTAAATTATATTATAATAATTTTTAGTTTATATTTATTAATAAATGAAAGAAAACAATATTTATTTTTGTTTTTTTTTTCTTTTATTTATAGTAATCAAATCAAATAAAAGTACAATGTACTTACATATGCCGCTATTTCGGCGCATTTTTTTAACGCGTTTCCATCATTCTGAATGCTATACTGTACTACACACATATGTACATATGCATATACGCTCTTTTATGTTTTTATCACAAATGTTGCACTTGCCAAAACCATTTTCACTTGCCGAAAAATAAATTTTAGCGGCGCTCATATGTATTAAAATTATCAAAAAATGTGCAAAAAAAATCGATGATATCTGATAATTATTCAAAAAAAATATCACGATAAAAATATTTATTTTTTCGCAAAAAATATCGATATATTGATATTTTGATATATTTTCGACATCCCTACTTGACGATCAGAATGAGGTACAAGGGCAAATTCAACAGGTCATAAAGAATTATAGCAAGGATTCAGCCGAACGACGCAAACGAGACGGCTATTATGCCGGTCGGCTAAGCCAGTTGAACGATCTCTAGCAGCAGTTTTGTGACCTAGACGAAGAGTTCGAGAAAGCGGCACTACCTACCGGAGAGGAGTATGCCTCAAGATTAGCGGCATTAAAGGAGCTGGTAGAAAAATATCAGCAAATATTTAAAGACAACATCCCATCAGGAAGCTGTCCTCAGAAGGTTCCGCGGCGAACACAGAACAACACAAAAGACCCGATAGTCAAACTCATACACAGCGACTCATCAATGGACTTGGCGATCCGACAACTACAGAGGCGATGCAACGAATTAGAATCATCTCTAATTCTGGCATCAACGGCGCAAACAGTCACCCCAGCACTACAACGACATCTTGAACTCCAATGGGAAATATTGAGACAGGCCTACGATGAAGTCGACAATATACCTGGTGCCGTGGACGCCGCCGAAGCAGAAATTCCTGAATTTGATGGCGAATATCTAGATTGGCCCCGATTCCACGACTTATTTGTAGAATTAGTCCATAATAAGCCATACTCAGCCAGCCAGAAGCTACACATTCTTCAGAGCTCCCTTTGCGGTGAAGCAAGGAACATTTTGACGGATACAGCCTTCTCACAAGCTGGATATGAGGACACTTGGCAACGACTAAAACTGAGGTACCAAAACGGCAAGATATTAGTATTTGCTGCAATAGGAAAAATAGTCGATCACATTCCCATCAACGGGACTGCACAACAGCTTCGAGCACTACACGATACAATGCAGAAGACTTTAAGCACACTCAAAAACCTCGATATCAGCACAAAATCATGGGATCCAATCCTTGGTTTTCTTATCAGGAGGAAACTAGACCATGAGACCCTAGCCGCACTGGAGAATTCAGCCGATGCACCAACTGAAATTCCAGCCTTAAAGAGTTTACTGACGTTTATTGATCGCCGCGCATGCATGTTTGAGACGATAAACGCACAACCTACAACAACATTCCGCAATCCATCAGTCAACAACGAAGAAAGCTGCAAGATTTGTCACCTAGGGCCACATCACATAAGGGCATGTACCCAGTTTCAAGAAATGGATCCTAAAACTCGACGCCAAGTTATTATTCAAGTAGGAGGATGCACAAATTGCTTGTCTACAGCTCATAAGGTCGAATTCTGTAAATCATCAGCCAACTGTCGAGTCTGCCAGCAACGGCATCATACAATGCTACATAAGGAGCCGACAAGTAATCCAGTCTGCAGCATATTAACCACGCGAGGCTACGACAATCAAAATAATTAACTACGAAAATAACCGCACCTTCTCATCAACCGTAAAACTACAAAACTTCTGATGTATACATTTAACCAAAAACCATCTAAGAATTGTTACAGCAAGTCTCATACTGTAGAATTTCAGTCCCCACGGCAAAGTGGAGCAGTCAACAGCACCAAGAAGAGTTGGAGGACGTTTCTTAGAGGCTTGACCCTTGACAGCTGACGGAAACATTCCCCGCATTCATTGATTTGTTAGCTGCTAAGCGACATCACGCCGTAATTGAGGGTACCCCTCAATGGGGGGGAGAATGTTCAGAAACAATGTTGCTAAACATGACTAGCACCAACAAATCAAGCAGTTTCAAAATTGGTAACAGTACCAGGCGCCCAGTTGCACCCACCCACGGCTGGTAATAAGTACTGATCAGCATATTCTACATAGTCAGTGTTAACGGCTGCCTCGATGTCTCGCTGACCCACCAAGCAGTCAGCACATTATGCAGTGTCAGCCGACCCAACTACGCTAACTGCTACCATAATCAAAACTTATTGACCTACTCCAGAATACAACCCATTCCAATAGTCTTTACATTTGACTTCCGTGTTATTCAAGTAGTATATAAGCTTGTGCCAACTTCAGAATAAACCAGTTATCAACCCATCATATAACTCCGTGGTTCTTCTTTCTGACCTCCGGGAAGAGGCCTCGTAACATATATTGATCAACAAGCCACGCTTAGGATCAAACAAAAACAATTCTTTTGTTATTAAAGGTATAACAATAAAACCGCGAATTCTTTAGAAGAGGAGGAACATTTGCTCCTCAGGTCAGAGAAAACAATGATACCGCGAATTCTTTAGAAGAAGAGCAACATTTGCTCCTTGGCACAGAAAACGCATGTCGATTCGCTGACACCGAGGTTGGAATATATTTGAACCGCGAATTTTTTAGAAGACCAGAACCCTTTGTTTCTTGGCACAGAAAACGCATGTCGATTCGCTGACACCGCGAATTCTTCAGAAGAGGAGGACCCTTTGCTCCTTAGATTATCACTTTTATAACTGCTTAAAATATCAGATTACGATGAAGTTATATAATTTTAAAATATTTTATTAACTCTTAAGATAAGTACCTCTTGGAAATAGGCATTTTTATTTGTGGAAATTTAACAAGCGGTGACAATACTACATTGTCTCAGAACTCGGGTTTGATGACGTCACCTTATCCAGAGATCGCCAGGGTGTAGACGCTTTAGCCTTCTTCTCGTGGATGGATTCGTCAAGAGTGCAGCATCCCTGATTGGCTCTCTTACTGAGGAGATGTGTAGGTCTCTTGCTAGGACCACTTTTCTGACGTACAATGGTGAACTTTTAAAAAATGTTGTTACATACTTTTGCTCGAATACAATATACCCTTTTACTCTACGAGTAACGGGTATAAAAAGTGGATCTAATGGCAGGGTATTTGGTCAAGCTTTCAATCTCTTCATCCCGGTCAAATTCTTCGCTTACCGGGATCTTTGAAATGTTAGATCTATTAAAGAAATAAACATTATAATCTAAAGTATCTAAAATAATTACCTTCAGATACCTCTCCAAAATCAAACAAAAGAGAAAACGCTATAGTCGGGTTGGTGTCCCGACTATCTTATACCCGTCACTCGGCTAAAGGGAGTGCGAGGGAGATGGAGATATAAACTTTGATCAGCTATAACTTTTTAACGAATGGTCCGATTTAATTTTAATTTTTCTACATTTCGATAGGTATTGATAAGCACAACAAAACTGCATTTTTACTTTTCCGAAATATTTAAATTTTTAAAATCGTATATTAGCACCTTCTGCACCTTCTGGAAACAAACTTGCGCTGCGTAGGAACTCCAAGAATCTTCATGCCAAATACCAATCCTCTAGCTTTTATAGTTTCCGAGTTCTCAGCGTTCATACGGACAGACAGACGGACAGACGGACAGACGGACATGGCTATATCAACTCGGCTAGTGACCCTGATCAATAAAATATATACTTTATAGGGTCGGAAATGCTTCCTTCTAGCTGTTACATACTTTTGCACGAATACAATATACCCTTTTACTCTAAGAGTAACGGGTATAAAAAGGTAAACTTATTGGGCTTTAAAGGGATTTTAGTTGCATTATCCGAAAACTTGACTGCATGTTTTAAAAACATCGCTTTCAGTTTTGTATCGGTCCACTCGGAAGCAGTCCTACGTATGGCTGGTAAAAATTTCAGTTTTATAGCCGGACAAGAAACAGCGGCAACAAAAGCATCGTGACATTTTGGATCCACCTCAAAAACGCCTTGAATCGTTGCTGTAGAGCAGCCCACAGTGCACAGTGGTCGATCCCATAGGCCAAAAATAAAAAAAAAATGTTTGAATTTGGTCGCCAAATTGGCATCACTGATTCTTGAAATGGTATAGAATTTAACTGTAAATTTACTTTTGCTCTATTTTAAACAAGCTCATTGTAAAAGCTCTCGTAAATCGGAGATTAAAACTCTTTAAACGTGCAGTCAAGCAACACGAAAAAGTCAGCTCGCAATTAACAAATTTATAAAAAATATTAAATCAAGGAATATTAAAGTAATTTAAAATGGAAATTGTGAAAAAAGGTTTATAAATATTTTAAAATTAAAGTGTTTCTGTGTATTTTTTTGTTGTTGTTTTGTTGTATAAATTGTTGTACAGAGTTTTTGTCATTGTTATAAAAACCAAAATAGCGTACATTTAACTAAAGAAAAAGTTGTGATCCGGTTCTGTCCCGAAAGTGAAACATATTTTATAAACAAGATTAGTCTTTTAGAATTACACATATGTTTACAATTACAGTTGCCCGTTTTTGCCCGTTCCCGTGGTAGAATTTTTATACCCGTTACTCGTAGAGTAAAAGGGTATATTGTATTCGTGCAAAAGTATGTAACAGCTAGAAGGAACCGTTTCCGACCCCATAAAGTATATATATTCAGGATCACTAGCCGAGTCGATCTAGCCATGTCTGTCTGTCCGTCAGTCCGTGTGCCTGTCTGTCTGTATGAACGCTGAGATTTCGGAAACTATAGAAGCTAGCGAACTGGTATTTTGCATGCAGATTATTGGAGTTCCTGCGCAGCGCAAGTTTGTTTTAAAAAGGTACCACGCCCCCTCTAACGCCCACAATCGCTTATAACGATTTTACAAAATTTAAATATTTCGGAAAAGCAAAAATGCAGTTTTATTGTGTTTATCAATACCTATCGAAATGTAAATCGGACAATTCTTTAAAAAGTTATGCGCGATCAAAGTTTTATATATCTATCTCCCTCGCACTCTCTTTAGCTGAGTAACGGGTATCTGATAGTCGGGCCACCCGACTATAGCGTTCTCTCTTGTATTTTTTTGTTATTTTGTTATGCTGCACCTGGTCCCATACAACACATTTGTAAATCTACCATCCCCCATCCAACAATAGTAGAAATCATTCAAAAAATTAAAACAACTCAATTCTAGTTGTAAGTATATGTTTAATATAAGCGGTACAAGACATTTTTAGGGGAAGAATGTTTAAGGAGAATGAAGAAGTCAATCTTTCCATTGTTGGTGGATCGCCTGGGGGCTTAACCCGAGAAAATCGGGTGACGAAATTGCTATTCTTCTCGCATTGCCATCGCTTTGGGATATATCGCTGTGGATTAGGTTTTCAGGTTGTTCTTTACATGTTGTCGGGAAATATTAATCCTTATGGGCTGGGACATCCTTATAGGGAATTCTTCCTAACTGCGCGCAAGTCCACAGTGTTGTTCTCCCACGAATAAATTAGGATAAAATAAATATACGCTGTCCAGTTGAACCTTCCGATGTCTTCTGCATCCGTTTTGCTGCACTTTTTTGTTATCATTCTATTTGTTTTTTCATAAATATTTAAATTTATATTAAGAATGTCAATAATTTCTTGGGTGGGACAACTATCGGCTAAATATCGACTAGAAACGGTCGGTTTAGGAACAATAGTTTTGCATGGGGGACTAACTGGGAAAATTTTGGAACAGAAAATTCCTGTGGACCATCCCTCAAAGAGATGGGGGAAGGGTGATGGTGCTCTGTGGGAATGGGGTATTAGTATTCAAGCAAGAGAGAACGCTATAGTCGGGTGCCCAGACTATCAGATACCCGTTGCTCAGCTAAAGGATGTGCGCGAGAGATGGAGATATAAAACTTTGATCGCGCATAACTTTTTAACGAATGGTCCGATTTACATTTCGATAGGTATTGATAAACACAATAAAACTGCATTTTTGCTTTTCCGAAATATTTAAATTTTGTAAAATCGTTATAAGCGATTGTGGGCGTTAGAGGGGGCGTGGCACCTTTTTAAAACAAACTTGCGCTGCGCAGGAACTCCAATAACACCAGTTTACAAAAAAAATAGATGAAATACGCACTTCATGAAACCTTTATTTTCCGGTAAGGTACATCTTTCTGATTAAGAAAAGGGAACTTACAATTTTTTGTATGGTACCCATTTTTATACCCTTGCAGAGGGTATTATGATTTCAGTCAGAAGTTTGCAACGCAGTGAAGGAGACGTTTCCGACCCTATAAAGTATATATATTCTTGATCAGCATCACTAGACGAGTCGATCTAGCCATGTCCGTCTGTCCGTCTGTCCTTCTGTCCGTCTGTCTGTCCGTTTCTACGCAAACTAGTCTCTCAGTTTTAAAGCTATCGGGCTAAAACTTTCCCAAAAGTCTTATATCTATTGCAGGTAGTATATAAGTCGGAACGATCCGGATCGGACAACTATATCATATAGCTCCCATAGGAATGATCGGGTAAAAAAATGTAAAAAAAATTAAATCTTGGGTGTTTTTGAACCTAGAACCTCCTACTTTTGAAAATGCCATTTTTTATCTAATTCTGAATTTCGAATAAAATTTTTTCAAAATCGGACGACTATATCATATAGCTGCCATAGGAACGATCGGAAAATTAATGGGAATATAATAGGAAATAAATTATTGCTTCGTTGACTTTTATTGTATTTTCTTCTACTCTGGGATATGAGTCTTTTTAAATGTTTTCGAATTTCGATTTTAATTTTATTAATATCGAACAACTATATCATATACATAGCTGCCATAGGAACGATCGGAAAATTAGTGATTAATAGGAATTATCTGCAAGGGTATATAAGCTTCGGCTGGCCGAAGCTAGCTTCCTTTCTTGTTTTTAAGTGTAAAAAACGTTTTTGACGCTTTTTTAATTTCTAACTCGAGCTGTGATTAACCGATTGCATCCATCGGAGACTCATTTTACAGGTAATAGATTGCCCTCTAACTTTCTTATACACGGTATTGAGTTCCATTCATTAGTTTAGAAGCTACACTTCGTCAAAGTGGAAAAAGTTTGAAAAAATGCAAAAAAGCTGGCATAAAAGGCTTCGTTAAAAATACACGCCTAAAAACCGAAATTAGTTTTATAACTTCTACTTAAAGATACATCTTTAAGCCAACTAATAAGACCATCAACTCCAAAAACAACCAAGGTTTCGATTTTATATCGATTTTTACGTTGGGGAAAACGGGTATAACAGCCCTGTTAGAGCCCTGTTGAGTCACTTAACAGCTGTAAACGGCCAAAAAATCACCGTTTTTGGAAGCTTCGAAAATGCATATCAAATTAATTTGCTGGTGGATTGTAATGATCAATAGCTTGTTTTTTTTGTCTAAGTACCTTCTACAAGTAAAAAGTATAAAACTAATTTCGGTTTTTATGCGTGTATTTTTAGCGAAGCCATTTATGCCAGCTTTTTTGCATTTTTTCAAACTTTTTCCACTTTGACGAAGTGTAGCTTCTAAACTAATGAATGGAACTCAATACCGTGTATAAGAAAGTTAGAGGGCAATCTGTAACCTGTAACCTGTAAAATGAGTCTCCGATGGACGCAATCGGTTAATCACAGCTCGAGTTAGAAATTAAAAAAAATTGGTACCATACAGAAAAGTGTAAGTGCCCTTTTCTTAATCAGAAAGATGTACCTTACCGGAAAATAAAGGATTCATGAAGTGCGTATTTCATCAATTTTTTTTTGTAAACTGGTGTTATCAGCTAAACAAAATTTCAAACTAACAACTAAGACAATTCTTGTAGAACAGTTATAAGAAAACTGCCGCTTGCATAGAATCTAAGTGCTATTAGAAGCTTAACCCATGACTGTATTGTCGTTTCCCTGTAATAATGGTTTTTGATTATATGGAATTAGTTAAACCAAATGAATGCACTTACTTCTTTACTTTAGATTCAAGTCGCAAAACAAATAGAGCCGAGCTTTTACACAAGCGAAACATTTTAACAAATTCTTCATCACTGTAATGTTCGAAGTAATTTCTTTGGCCTTGATATCCGCGTACATAAGTTCGCACCTCAGACAATTCGACGATACCCCACAGAGTTTAAAGATAACTCGCTCGGGAATTCATTTTTAGAATTAATTGGATGACTTTTACATAAACAATTTTGATTTATATTTAAGTGTAAATTGAATCAGCTGTTTTCGAATGAAGAGTGGAGCCAGATTGACAACGCTCGAATGTCTGGCAACACTTGCAAATGTCCGCACAAATTTGAAAGGGTGGAAGAAGTACCCCGCCAAAATTTGTCGCTACCTGAGCTAACATAAGGACGAGTAAACCATTTCTTGTTTATCGCTCCGTTGCGAAGCGAGCCGAATCGGACCACTATATCTTAGGGCTCCCATAGGAATAATCAAACAAACATAAGAAAATTCATTGTAACTCTGTAGGAAGTAGGCGTTTTGATTTTTGACAATTTAAAAACAACATTTTAAATAGATATCATATGTATCTGGAATAGCTGGAACTGCACCGATCGAGTGAGCATTAAACTATAGGTATTTATTTTATCTGCTTCGGTTGGCCGACGCTATCTTCCTTTCTTGTTTTCTCTGTGTTTGCACGAATACAATATACCCTTTTACTCTACAAGTAGAGGGTATACAAAGGGCATAGCTGAACAAGCCTAAGAAAACTGCCCCAGACGATATTGCAAAATTTTTGATGAGGTTTGGTAGATAGTGTCGTAATGGATATGAACTCCAATTTTCAAAAACGAAAACGAAACCAAATTACGACTGACGAAGCCAACAAGTCACGAATTTTCACAAAAATAAGGTGTGCTGTCGAGGCGGTGCATGGAATTTTAAAGCAAAAATATCAACTTCAGGGCCAAAAAGTGGACAACAGATGCTCCCCAAAATTGAAATTCTGTGTCAGATAGCCTGTTACCTTAACAATAGATTCGGCAAAAAATTAACTAGTGACCATAGGGGAACGGATAAAATATTACAACAAATAAAAAACAAAATGAGCGCAGTAAATCTTTTGGCAAAAAAAGTGGAAAAAGACTTATTTACTATGCAGTTAACATTGATTTGTTAAAAATTTTCCACTTTTTGTTCTCAAAAGAAAGCACAAATAAAATCTGACAAATTCAAAAAATTCATAAAATTTATTCATTCATTCATTCAATTCGAAATGAATTAGAAAAACATTTAATTTATTTCACATAGAATTGAATTAAACAAATCAGAAATTTCATGGCATACTATGATAGAACAAAAATTGAATGATTCACGCAGGGCTCTAGTTCGGAGCACTCAGCTGCGGAGCTTGTAAAAAAAGGTCTCATTGTGCTTGTTGTCAGAAAAAAACCCCTCACATACTGACCCCATACGAAGCTGTTAGAAAGAGACCCTAAAATTTCGTTTGCCTTAGACTTGCTCTCTGCTCAACCGGTGAGAGATTTCGTTTGCTCGGTCGGGTCTCTGCTCACCCGAGACCCTTTTGTCGTAAAAATTCGTCAAACGGTCTTTTGAGCATGTATGCGTGTTTTTTTCGTATAGCTCGGTAAAAATTTTTAGGCAGCGTATGTATGTGTGCTGACAAATAGCTCGGTAAAAAGTTGCAATGGCCGAGTCCATCTAGCCATGTCCGTCTGTCCGTTTCTATGCGAACTAGTCTCTCAATTTTAAAGCTATCAAGATAAAGCTTTCCCAAAGGTCTTCTTTCAGGTAGAATGTAAGTTGGATAATTTTTTCGCGAGTTTCGGGGGTGAGTCCGCTAATATGATGTATTACTCCGAAAATTATTGTTATTTAAATTTATTTAAATATTTTAAATTTTTTACTGAATAGGAGCTCTGAGCTTTCAATCAGTTTTGACAACTGACCTGCACACAAAAAAAATTGATTTGAACTATAAAAAAAGTATTCTACTATTAAAAATGGTTAGTGTGTTTGGTTTTTGCTTTGTTTGTGTGCCTTTGCTATTTGTGTGATTTTGTTGTTGTGAGAGTAAATATTTGATTGGTAGAATTGACAATTTTTGAGGTTGGGGACAGTTTGACAATTATATTGGTTAATTTTACCAATCGATTTTTTTGTGTGTGTCGACGTTCTTGGACCTCTTGTAAATCTTGTTGAATTGTCCAATGCATAAAATAAAATTCGGTTCTTCTAAAATGACTAAATGGGGCTCTTTTATTAATAGGTCTGATTTCTTTCGTCGACTTTCTCTAACTAGTCATTTTTTCGTCCATGAAAGGAGAAGGCAAGAATTTGAGAATTTTCCGATTACCAGACAAACTGCATCTCGAGATTTTATTTTCTTCCTGGCCAGTTTTTTTGTCCGTAATAACTAGCTGCCCCTTTTCATCTTTGTATTCGATATCTTTGAAAAGGGCTGTTGCCAAACAGGATGCAACCCTATTTTAAACACCAAATGGATCGCACATCATAGCGAAATTAGGGACTCCATATCGCTGGATATACAAATATTGTAGACAAGATTCATATCAGACATCTGAAGTCTCCTGACTTGGCGCATAGCTCATCCCAATTTGGCTATTTGTCGCAGAGTCACGATCAGGCAAACATGCAGCTATTATATTTTCTCTCTCGTTGTGTTGGTCATTTATAAACTGGCTGAGATGCCATTAAATTTGCCCACAAGAACACGCGTTCCATTTTAAATCGCACTTGCACTTTCCTATATAAAATAAGTCGTTAAGCTTGCCAGCAAATTGGTCTGACCGGCTTTTGTTCTTCGAATCCTTCTGATAGCGATATTAAGTTTACAAATTAAACTGGGAGTCCCAATGGTAGTCACATCTGCTGTTGCCATAAGGAAATTACAAATCAAGTAACATACAAAACAAGGGAGAACGCTTTTTAACGGCTGGTCTGATTTAAAAAATTTCTTCTACATTTCGATAGGTATAACTAAACACAACAGAAATCTCTAAAAATGTGGGCGCCAGACACATTTTAGTATAGTTTGTGCGCGATTATGGGTGATTCTTGGCGTTAGAGGGGGCGTGGCGCTCGCCTGAAATAAAATTGCGCTGCGTAGGAAGCCCAAGAATATGTGTTGGTAATCCCAATATTCTAGCTTTTGTAGTTTCCGAGATCTCAGCGTTCATACGGACAGACAGACGGACAGACGGACATGGCAAGATCGACTCGGCTAGTAATCCTGATCAAGAATATATATACTTTACGGGGTCGGAAACGTCTCCTTCAATGCGTTGGAAACTTCTGACTGAAATCATAATACCCTCTGCAAGGGTATAAAAACAAAGTTGTGCTTTGAGCCGAACATGATTGCTGCTAAAAAGAAAGAACGGCATAGTCGGGTGCCCCGACTATCAGATACACGTTACTCAGCTAAAGGGAGTGGGAGGGAGATGGAGATATAAACTTTGATCAGGCATAACTTTTTAACGAATGCACAGTGGGGAAAAAGTCAGTTTTTTTGGCATAAACTCTAGTTTTAAAGATAGAGCCTTGAAAATTATAATATATACTCCTTATGCACAAATAGAATTTCGGTTTTCTCCATTTTTTGAAAAAACCTTACGGTTGTAAAAACACCACCCACAGCCACTCACCACCCACCTCCCCATTATGGTCAACCCCCTAAAAATGTTCAGAATATTTTTTTTTTATTAATAGAAAACATATTTATTTAAAAAACAAATATAGGATAGGATAAGATAGTTATTAAATAAAAATTGTTATTATCCAAAAAGTTAAAAATTTGGTGGTGTTTTTTTTTAAAGGGGCAATGATAGCACTGGTTTCTTTATTATTTTGTTAAAACATTTCTATAACAACCTTGCGTCGATCAGCGTAGATTTTTAACTAAAGCTTAACAGAACACAAACACTTTTGTTAGTTTTCGGCTAAAATAGACGTACACAAGACATTAAATAACTGAACAATGCAAACAGTTACAACACAATTTGTTTTGAGAAGTATTTAAGCATACCTTGACGTAAATTTTCCATATTTTTGTTTATTTTTTAAACACTTTGCACGTCGTTGGGAAACTTTGTAGTAAAATTAGCGCATTTTTTCTTCGAGATGAGCATGTTAATCGATAGACTTTGATCGACTACAACAAATTATCGGTGGCGCGTAAAATTTTTTTAAAAATTGTTCTAATAAGTTTAACCATTTTAGTATTAAAAAAAATATCTGTTTTTTAAATTAGTAACTTTTATTTTTTATAGTGGAATGGTCCGATTTAAACAAGTTTTTCTACATTTCGATAGGTATTGATAAACACAATAAAACTCCATTTTTACTTTTCCGAAATATAACGCCCATATTTGTGGGCGTTAGAGGGGGCGTGGCCCCCTTTTGAAACAAACTTGCGCTGCGTAGGAACTAATAGAATCTGCATGCAAAAGCTTTTATAGTTTTCGAAATCTCAGCGTTCATACAGACGGACAGACAGACATGGCTAGATCGACTCGACTAGTGATCCTGATCAAGAATATATATACTTTATAGGGTCGGAAATGCTTCCTTTTCCCTGTTACATACTTTTGCAGGAATACAATATAGCCTTTTACTCTACGAGTAACGGGTATAAAAATAGCCCCAGTGTTCCAATTTCCACCGTTCCACTTTCGTTGCTAACTCATCGACGCTAATTTGACGTACATAAAAGAAGTTGTAGTTATTGAGAAATTAATGAGGGGATTCCCTATACTGTTGAATTGCTGAATTGTTGAATTTTGGTCAGCTGTTAATCAGCTGTTCCATACAAAATCAAGTTTCAGAAATTTCAGCAATTCAACAACCTCGAGGCTGCACAGTGGTAGAAATGACTGATTTAGCAGCGATTTATTCAAATTTCAACTTACTTATTGGCGCCAAAAATGTTTTGTAATCGATAACTAATATATCCGATAAGCCGAAAAAACTTTTCATTTTGCTTTCCTCTCGATATTCGCACAGCTGTAAAGCTTCAAACACAACATATGTGTTTCATCAGCTGCCGCTAACCGCTCTCCCGCCAATTTTGACCACTGGCTAAAAATTGCATATAATTCGATTTTATTCATTGCATTCAACTTTTTGCAATTAATATGGAAAAAGTTATGTAATTAACTACAAAATAAGTGTTTGTGACCTGTGATTGTGTTCGTCCCAAAATTGTATGAGGTGCAGTACACGTAAGAGATATAATGTTTACTAACAAACTAAACTTTCGTAGACCAGAACTTTTGAGGATCGATATCAATGTTTGTTATAAATTAGTCAATGTTTTGCGCTGTGAAAATGGGCAACATGGCGGCAACACTACTACTATTTTGACCGCAGCTGTAAGCTTTCATGTTTTTTGACTATGTTTTCTAAAATTTGTTTTTTCCTTAATAAAAATCCTAAAATTATTTTAAGTATGGGGTTTGAAAGATAAAGAGTGTATCTTTTAAAATACTTTAATACTTTTCGCATAAAACCATGAATCCGTTTGCCTCTGAGAGCTCCGGATAGTTGGCCAATTTCAGCATTTTTCGAACTTTGAGGTCTTTTTGCTAAGAATCCTTGCGTCGGGGAACTTTTTGGAAAACGCAGTTTAACTTGGGAATTCGTAACGAATCCAAAAATATAGCATCCATCGAGGTAAATTTTTGATGCTGCATAGTGTTATCTAATGATTCCTCATCAGATACCGATTAGAGCAGTTAAATATTTAAAACAAAAAAAAAATTTTAAATTAAAAAAAAAATTAAAAAATGTATTAAAAGTTTGTTGTATATTAATTTTGATTTGTGGTTCCAATCTCTACCAAAAAAAATTATACGTACAAAAAAAACATCATCATTATTGCAGAAGATATTAATAAATCGCTGCTAAAGCAGTCATTTCTACCACTGTGGGCTGTTGAAAATTTAGTTGAATTATTGAAAACCTTTTTTGTTAAAAGTCTTGGCAACTCTGTCACATTTTAGTGTTACTAGTACGCCATATGTACTTAAAAATCAAGTTAGACAGCTTATTTATAGTTATTCTTACCTTGCTAACAATTTTAAACAGTAACTAACTATAAAAAATCAAATTTGTTTAGGTGTTTAAGGTTCTATGACACTTTTCAACAAATAACAGTTGTTTGAAAATTCAACAGGAACCATTCAGGGTCGTTCCCTTAATTGCTGAAATTTCCTGTTGAATTTTCAACAATTCAGCAATTCAACAGTTTAGGGAATCCCCTCAATAAAAACATGCGACCTTTGCAAAAAGGTGGCAGCACTGTCGTACAAAATTTCCTATTTTTTGCCGGATAAGAAGCCGGCTGTGGAGAAGAAGAAGACATGTAAGTAAAAGTGAACAATTTTTGTTTATGGCTCAATCCACGTGAAATGTGAAACGTGCCAGGCAAATTGGGGTAAAGCCTCAGAAAAAATCAAAACAGTTTTTTTTTTCGATAGAGGATTAAATTATAACGACCCGTTTTTGTTTTTTGAGAATTGAGCTCCGATTTCAAATTTTTGAATTTTAAATGAAGTATTTTTTAAAAGAATTTAAATTTTTAAAAAATTATGTTGGCCGGAATACACGCGGTTTCCGAATAAAATAATTATCCTCATGTTGCTTCATCAATTCTTCACATGGTGGGTTAAAAAAATTGTTGTTTTTGCAAGACGATTTAAAAACGATTTTACTTAAGCAACTTTGCACTTCTGCTGCTGCCCTCTTCCCACAGGAGAGCACGTATAAGTACCTGTTGTCAATATTTCCGACCATAAGTACCCAAAAATTAAATTGCAAAAACTTCTTATTTTGAAGTCAATACTAAGAGCAAAAAAATTATTTTTTAGTTTAATAAATGCTGAAACAGGATGACCCAAGTCAATGAAGAAATATGTTTACTCCGAGAGCTTTATAATCGACTATCATATTTCTGACCATGTCTTCATAGTTTTGGGATTATTCACTGTCAGTCAATGAAGAAATATGTTTACTCCGAGAGCTTTATAATCGACTATCATATTTCTGACCATGTCTTCATAGTTTTGGGATTATTCACTTCCTAAAAAATTGTTAATCACGATTACCACCGCGTTCCAGGTTGCTAGCTCCAAAGAATTTAATAATTCTCGAAAATGTGAATCTACTTGCAATTTACGTATGTCTGGACCGATGAAAACTGCCTCCTTAACTTTAGCGGTACTTTTGACAACAAGTACTTAAAACCAGGTCCATCTTTATACATGGTCTTGACAAAATTCTTGACAATTCCCAATTTAATATGAAGAGCTGGCATTATTATTGATTTCCGGTCCACTAAAGCCTTGAATTTCACATTTTTCTGTCCTGGAGTATATGTGGTTATTTTCAGTTAGATGCTGTTCACATAATGTACAACAGTATTTTGTATATCCTCCCTGCAAGCCGGTTAGCAATGCCTCAACTTTTAGATCTGCGTATATAGACCATTTATACCTTCCATATGTCTCTTTAAAATGCGGACCATACACTACTGGAATTGATGGACGTAAATTGGTTTTATACAAAAGCACGGCTTTCAAACTACTTTTTGATGCATCGATAAAAAGGCGCCAATCATTGCTGTTATGCTTATAATCCAGGATATTGGAGGGTTTCGCAGAAAACTATTCCAACCAAATTTCCCCCGAATAGCAAATCTCGGTGTCACAGACGTCTTTTTTGATGGCTTCTAAATCCCCCGTACTTTGCCGGACGTTTTGATAAAATAAACCAACTTACAAATGCTTGTCAAAAATATAACTTTATTTAAGACAACTCTAATGAAATTTATGAACTATCTGCATACTACAATTTTTTTATTTATGTACTTCGGGCTATATTTTAAAATATGCTTTCTATAAAACCTCTCGAAAAAATTAACTAATAAAAAAACCGTCGGCAAACTGTGGTACAGTGGTACCAATTAGCTCGAACTTTAGAATACCAAATTTCGGAGTGGTTATGGAAATGTTGTGTTAACGAATTATTTATTCAAAGGTACTTATTATTGAGGAGATTCCCTAAACTGTTGAATTGTTGAAAATTAAACAGAAAATTTCAATTAAGGGAACGACCCTAAATGGTTCCTGTTGAATTTTTAAACAGCTGTTATTTGTTAAATAACTTTAAACACCTACAAAAAAATCCTGAATAAACGCAGAGGTATTTTTGACAAATCAGAAGTGGGATACGATCCACAAATATCAATAAAATGATATAAAAAGCTGATTTTCATTCACGAAGATAAGATAATGAAGGAT
Source organism: Drosophila prostipennis (assembly GCA_037075205.1). NCBI lineage: Eukaryota > Metazoa > Arthropoda > Insecta > Diptera > Drosophilidae > Drosophila > Drosophila prostipennis. The sequence goes on from JBAMCJ010000860.1 coordinate 29,484, forward strand.
TGCAAAAATTGACAAAACGGCAGCGCCAAAACGGGCTAAGCAACACGGTCATAGGAAAACGGCAATTCTGAAAAACGGCTTCACTTTTAAGAAGCGTCTCTACGAAAAGCGAGAAAACACGACACAAAAAAACGAAAAAGGAAAAAAAAGCACCAAGAGTGGGAAAAGAGAAGACGCTACGGACCACGAGGTAAGTTAAACTAGGTCAGCTTAAGGTTGCCGAACTGGATATTATTCTACGCACGAATAATTTACCAGTCGTCGGAAACAAATCGGCTGAAATCGAAGAACTCACACGGATCTTGGGATGCGACGAAATTGAACAAGATGACTACGAATTGGAACCAAATACCGAACAACCACAAATTGACGAACTGAAGCAGTTGATGATCAGTTTATCGCAAACTGTTCAGGCTTTGTTCAACATGGGCCTTCAACTTCGGGACAAACTAATGGACGGAACGCAGAAGCTTCACAGGCTGTTGTGGGGCAGCAGCGCCAGCACAGTTTAAGAGTTCCCTTTTACAAGATTTTCCAAGCGTGGTGAACACAGCAGATGTTCACAGGGAATTGATGCGGCGCAAAAGAAAGCTTAACGAATCATTCAGCGAATACTTCTACATCATGATGGCAATCGGAAAAAGACCAAATATCGATGAGCCATCCATCAATTCGTATATTATTAACGGATTGAACCAAAGTGATTGCACGAAGGCTTTGTTAGCCATGAACCTACAAACGTGTTCAGAACTATTTAGGTCTCTAGAGAAAATGAAGATAGTGCAAGCATTACATCAACAAAGTATTCCTTCTCAGTCTGTGTTGGAAGCGAAACTAAATCGGTTTTAGAGCAGCCCACACAACCAACTCAAAACACAGACGGATAGCAGCCAAACTGTGCGTTTGAAATTACTTTATTTAAGCTTCAATGTGTATTACAAAAATTGCGTTGCGGAGCACGCTTAAAAGCATTGTCTTTTTCCTTCTCTTCTTTTCCGTGGCCTTGAAATTCGAGCCATTATCAGAATAAATTTCTCTTGGTGTCCCACGAAGTGCCATGAAATTAGTGAAACTCATCATACAGGAGCTTGTATCGAGGCTGTGAGCGATTTCGAAGTGGACTGCACGCAGGGTTAAGCAGGTAAACAGCGCAACCCATCTCTTTTCTTTGCGTCTTCCGACGTTGACTAGGATAGGCCCAAAATAATCAACCCCGGTATACGTGAACGGTTTTTCAAAACTTGCCAACCTAGCTTTTGGAACCGCGGCCATTTGAGGAGGCTGTGGCATAGCGCTACGATTTTTACATAATTGGCAGGCTTTTCTTATGGACTTGTGCAGTACTCTTAGGCGCAGAATATAAAAGTTGGATTTTATATTGTTTATCACGGTTTCGTGAGCGAGGTGATGATATTTTTCGTGACAGAACCGGACTAATAAGAATGTTACTCGACTCTCTGGGGGCAGAATTATCGCGTCCATAGAATATCCCACTGCGTTCACTCGACCTTTAGTGCGCAGGATTCCGTTGTCGTCCAGATAAAACCCATTTGACCTGGATCGTTTGGGTTTAGGTAAGTGAGTCAATCTTCACCCAAACCCAAAACAAAAACAAGAAAGGAAGCTAGCTTCGGCCAGCCGAAGCTTATATACCCTTGCAGATAATTCCTATTAATCACTAATTTTCCGATCGTTCCTATGGCAGCTATGTATATGATATAGTTGTTCGATATTAATAAAATTAAAATCGAAATTCGAAAACATTTAAAAAGACTCATATCCCAGAGTAGAAGAAAATACAATAAAAGTCAACGAAGCAATAATTTATTTCCTATTATATTCCCATTAATTTTCCGATCGTTCCTATGGCAGCTATATGATATAGTCGTCCGATTTTGAAAAAATTTTATTCGAAATTCAGAATTAGATAAAAAATGGCATTTTCAAAAGTAGGAGGTTCTAGGTTCAAAAACACCCAAGATATAATTTTTTTTACATTTTTTTACCCGATCATTCCTATGGGAGCTATATGATATAGTTGTCCGATCCGGCTCGTTCCGACTTAAATACTACCTGCAATAGATATAAGACTTTTGGGAAAGTTTTAGCCCGATAGCTTTAAAACTGAGAGACTAGTTTGCGTAGAAACGGACAGACAGACGGACAGACGGACAGAAGGACAGACGGACAGACGGACATGGCTAGATCGACTCGTCTAGTGATGCTGATCAAGAATATATATACTTTATAGGGTCGGAAACGTCTCCTTCACTGCGTTGCAAACTTCTGACTGAAATCATAATACCCTCTGCAAGGGTATAACAAGTTAGGTCAAGAAAGGAAGCTAGCTTCGGCCAGCCGAAGCTTATACACCCTTGCAGATAATTATAATTATAATTCCTATTAATCACTAATTTTCCGATCGTTCCTATGGCAGCTATATGATATAGTAGTTCGATATTGATAAAATTAAAATCGAAATTCGAAATTCGAAAACATTTAAAAAGACTCATATCCCAGAGTAGAAGAGAATACAATAAAAGTCAACGAAGCAATAATTTATTTCCTATTATATTCCCAATAATTTTCCGATCGTTCCTATGGCAGCTATATGATATAGTCGTACGATTTAAAAAAAAAATGTATTCGAAATTCAGAATTAGATAAAAAATGGCATTTCCAAAAGTAGGAGGTTCTAGGTTCAAAAACACCCAAGATAATTTTTTTTTACATTTTTTTTATTTTATTATCTACTCCTATGTGCTGTCAAATTTCAAATAAGTCAAGGCATCCTATAGAATGGGAGTAAACATGTATGTTTCTCTATATATGTTCAGTGAACGTTTTTAATTTCTTAGTTCTAGAGGTTGCCATGACTTATTCAAAATTTGACAGCACATAGGAGTAGATAATAAAATAAAAACAAGAAAGGAAGCTAGCTTCGGCCAGCCGAAGCTTATATACCCTTGCAGATCATTCCAGCTATATGATATAGTCGTCCGATTTTGAAAAAATTTTATTCGAAATTCAGAATTAGATAAAAAATGGCATTTCCAAAAGTAGGAGGTTCTAGGTTCAAAAACACCCAAGATATAATTTTTTTACATTTTTTTCCCCGATTATTCCTATGGGAGCTATATGATATAGTTGTCCGATCCGGCTCGTTCCGACTTATATACTACCTGCAATAGATATAAGACTTTTGGGAATGTTTTAGCCCGATAGCTTCAAAACTGAGAGACTAGTTTGCGTAGAAACGGACGGACAGACGGACAGACGGACGGACAGACGGACGGACAGACGGACAGACGGACGGACAGACGGACAGACGGACAGACGGACATGGCTAGATCGACTCGTCTAGTCATGCTGATCAAGAATATATATACTTTATGGGGTCTGAAACGTCTCCTTCACTGCGTTGCAAACTTCTGACTAAAATCATAATACCCTCTGCAAGGGTATAAAAACGGTTTTATTGGTATAAGAAATCCAATAAAATATCTTCATGAAAACGCTTTAAACCGAAATTAAAGCATACAATGAACAATAGATTCAACGAATAGTTAAAATTAGTTCCATTTAAGATTTAATTCTCAGAATTGTTTTTCTATCAGAGAAATCTTTAAAATTTTGGGATTTTCAACTTTGGCGTCGAATTCCAAAGACATAGACAATGGTTCACAATGGGGAATATTTTTAATTAGTGCCGTGATGTATTGAGAGTAGGTCCTAGCGAAAATAATAAGGGTAAGTCCAATTATAAAGGCCACGTAATTCAAAATGTCGGCAAACATCGGTTTTTTGTATTCTTAGCTATACCGCGGAACCTGTAGGTGATGGAAAATAATTTTGTATGGGACTTTTACTCAGGAGCACCCAAATATCTTGGAAAACTTGAAATGGTTCGTGGAAATTTCACAAAGTTTAATTTTGTGTTCCTGTGATATCGACTAGAAACGGTCGGTTTAGGAACAATAGTTTTCCATAGGTTGGTTTTGGTTCTTTTAATATTACCTACCCAACCTGACCCCAATATGTACAGGTGATTTGGGTTTTGGTACCCATTTACCCAAACTACCCAGGTCAAGTGGGTTTCGAGTAGGTTTAAATTAAAGATTAATCGTTCCTCGATGTTTAAAAATCGCAACATATTGGGACGTGTTAAGAAGGGAAGGAAGGAAGTCCAATCTTAAACCCGACTTTGAGGGTTGGTGTCTGTTTCCCACCTGACATATTTGTTGATATAATGCTCATAATGCTTTGCCTTTCGACAGGATCAATTAATATAAGCTTGTTGGCAGGAAAAACTAAAATATCGTTAGTTTGCATAAATTTGTTATAAATGGATCTACAATAGGAACTAGATGATGGGTAAGAGAACTTTTAAATTTGGATAGAAGGTCCGAATCCATTTTGTTAAAACTACACTTTTTTTCTTAAATTTTGGAGATGTGGGATAACCAAATGAAAAGTGGGGTATGAATCTCCTTCCAACTCCTTAGAGGACCGTTCAAATTCGGGCAGTAATTTTGTCACTTCCTTTAAACTCCTTAGGTTCAAATCATTTAAACGTGGTGCCTGCTTCTTTGTAATCAAAATTGTAGGGGAGATGTCTGTAGGTTGTTAGACCTTTTGTTTTTATTCTGCCATTTCGACATTCACTTATGAAACGTCACGCACTATAGTGCCTTCAGTACCTATAGATACTGATCGAAAGGTGAGTCTATTAGCTTAAAGAAAAGACAATCACATTTCCCTAAATTTCAAAGAATTTTACTAGGCAGAAAGTGATTTCTGTCGAGCTGAGGCGATTTTGTATGCAAAACGGGTGTCTCAACTAACACGTTCAAAGTGTCCCAACTTACACAAAATGGGTTGTTTCGGGAAAAAATTAATAACTTTCTTTCTGACTGTCAAATTAAGCTGATTCTTTTTATACCCTGGCAGAGAGTATTATGATTTCAGTCAGAAGTTTGCAACGCAGTGAAGGAGACATTACCGACTCCATAAAGTATATATATTCTTGATCAGCATCACTAGACGAGTCGATCTAGCCATGTCCGTCCGTCTGTCTGTTTCTACGCAAACTAGTCTCTCAGTTTTAAAGCTATCGGGCTAAAACTTTTCCAAAAGTCTTCTATCTTTTGCAGGTAGTTTGTAATAAGGTCGGAACGAGTCGGATCGGACAACTATATCCTATAGCTCCCATTGGAATAATCGGGAAAAATAATGTGTTTTTGGACCTATAACCTCCTACTTTTGGAAATACCATTTCTTATTATACCCTTGCAGAGGGTATTATGATTTCAGTCAGAAGTTTGCAACGCAGTGAAGGAGACGTTTCCGACCCCATAAAGTATATATATTCTTGATCAGCATCACTAGACGAGTCGATCTAGCCATGTCCGTCTGTCCTTTTGTCCGTCTGTCTGTTTCTACGCAAACTAGTCTCTCAGTTTTAAAGCTATCGGGCTAAAACTTTCCCAAAAGTCTTCTATCTTTTGCAGGTAGTTTGTAAATAGGTCGGAACGAGTCGGATCGGACAACTATATCCTATAGCTCCCATAGGAATAATCGGGAAAAATAATGTAAAAAATTATATCTTGAGTGTTTTTGAACCTATAACCTCCTACTTTTGGAAATACCATTTCTTATCTAATTCTGAATTTAAAAAAAAATTGTATAAAAATCGGACGACTATCTCATTTAGCTGCCATAGCATGCGCGGATCCACGGGGGGTGATATGGGTGATATATCACCTCCCACTCGGGTGGAAAATGAAAGAAATTTTGGTACTCAAATACATACTTTATGCAACAAAAAAATTGTTCTGATATCACCTCCAACAACAAAATCCTGAATCCGCCACTGTGCCATAGGAACGTTCGGAAAATTAGTGATTAATAAGAATTATCTGCAAGGGTATATAGAGGCTTCGGCTGGTCGAAGCTAGCTTCCTTTCTTGCTGAAAAAAGAAATTAATGAAAAATTGCTTTTTAATTTTTTATAGACAAAAACCAATTTGTATACCCGTTACTCGTAGAATATATTGTATTCGTGCAAAAATATGTAAAATGTAGAAGGAAGCGTTTAAATCGAAAAATCTTATTTTTTCAACAAATAAGATCAGATTTATATACATAAGACAATCTTAAATAAAAAAGGGCTAGGCCTAGCACTCACATCGATGAAAAGCGCGATCTAGCCATTGCACACTGGGCCATGAAGTTAATCTGTAATTTCTTTCCTATTACAGTTAGGAGGATGAAGTTATTTGCGTTTTTTTCTTAAAAGATTAACCTTTCCAACGAACTAAAAGTACATTTTATTCGAATTTTATATGATATAGATAATCCAAACCAAAGTCACCAAAAAATTACTAGAAGACGCACTTCATACATTTTCATACACGATAAAGTATGAGATTAAACAAACTAAAAAAATTAACATCGCTAAAAAATATTATGTCGTTTAAGATTTATGAACCGTTAAAAACAACGGTTATTAAATAATCAACTTTTCAAAAATTTATATTCTCTTTGTTGAAACCCATTTGACCTGGATCGTTTGGGTTTAGGTAAGTGAGTCAATCTTCACCCAAACCCAAAACAAAAACAAGTTAGGTCAAGAAAGGAAGCTAGCTTCGGCCAGCCGAAGCTTATACACCCTTGCAGATAATTATAATTATAATTCCTATTAATCACTAATTTTCCGATCGTTCCTATGGCAGCTATATGATATAGTAGTTCGATATTGATAAAATTAAAATCGAAATTCGAAAACATTTAAAAAGACTCATATCCCAGAGTAGAAGAGAATACAATAAAAGTCAACGAAGCAATAATTTATTTCCTATTATATTCCCAATAATTTTCCGATCGTTCCTATGGCAGCTATATGATATAGTCGTCCGATTTAAAAAAAATGTATTCGAAATTCAGAATTAGATAAAAAATGGCATTTCCAAAAGTAGGAGGTTCTAGGTTCAAAAACACCCAATATAATTTTTTTTTACATTTTTTTTATTTTATTATCTACTTCTATGTGCTGTCAAATTTCAAATAAGTCAAGGCATCCTATAGAATGGGAGTAAACATGTATGTTTCTCTATGTATGTTCAGTGAACGTTTTTAATTTCTTAGTTCTAGAGGTTGCCATGACTTATTCAAAATTTGACAGCACATAGGAGTAGATAATAAAATAAAAAAAAGGTTTTATTGGTATAAGAAATCCAATAAAATATCTTCATGAAAACGCTTTAAACCGAAATTAAAGCATACAATGAACAATAGATTCAACGAATAGTTAAAATTAGTTCCATTTAAGATTTAATTCTGAGAATTGTTTTTCTATCAGAGAAATCTTTAAAATTTTGGGATTTTCAACTTTGGCGTCGAATTCCAAAGACATAGACAATGGTTCACAATGGGGAATATTTTTAATTAGTGCCGTGATGTATTGAGAGTAGGTCCTAGCGAAAATAATAAGGGTAAGTCCAATTATAAAGGCCACGTAATTCAAAATGTCGGCAAACATCGGTTTTTTGTATTCTTAGCTATACCGCGGAACCTGTAGGTGATGGAAAATAATTTTGTATGGGACTTTTACTCAGGAGCACCCAAATATCTTGGAAAACTTGAAATGGTTCGTGGAAATTTCACAAAGTTTAATTTTGTGTTCCTGTGATATCGACTAGAAACGGTCGGTTTAGGAACAATAGTTTTCCATAGGTTGGTTTTGGTTCTTTTAATATTACCTACCCAACCTGACCCCAATATGTACAGGTGATTTGGGTTTTGGTACCCATTTACCCAAACTACCCAGGTCAAGTGGGTTTCGAGTAGGTTTAAATTAAAGATTAATCGTTCCTCGATGTTTAAAAATCGCAACATATTGGGACGTGTTAAGAAGGGAAGGAAGAAAGTCCAATCTTTAAACCCAATCTTAAACCCGACTTTGAGGGGGGTTGGTGTCTGTTTCCCACCTGACATATTTGTTGATATAATGCTCATAATGCTTTGCCTTTCGACAGGATCAATTAATATAAGCTTGTTGGCAGGAAAAACAAAAATATCGTTAGTTTGCATAAATTTGTTATAAATGGATCTACAATAGGAACTAGATGATGGGTAAGAGAACTTTTAAATTTGGATAGAAGGTCCGAATCCATTTCGTTAAAACTACACTTTTTTTCTTAAATTTTGGAGATGTGGGATAACCAAATGAAAAGTGGGGTATGAATCTCCTTCCAACTCCTTAGAGGACCGTTCAAATTCGGGCAGTAATTTTGTCACTTCCTTTAAACTCCTTAGGTTCAAATCATTTAAACGTGGTGCCTGCTTCTTTGTAATCAAAATTGTAGGGGAGATGTCTGTAGGTTGTTAGACCTTTTGTTTTTATTCTGCCATTTCGACATTCACTTATGAAACGTCACGCACTATAGTGCCTTCAGTACCTATAGATACTGATCGAAAGGTGAGTCTATTAGCTTAAAGAAAAGACAATCACATTTCCCTAAATTTCAAAGAATTTTACTAGGCAGAAAGTGATTTCTGTCGAGCTGAGGCGATTTTGTATGCAAAACGGGTGTCTCAACTAACACGTTCAAAGTGTCCCAACTTACACAAAATGGGTTGTTTCGGGAAAAAATTAATAACTTTCTTTCTGACTGTCAAATTAAGCTGATTCTTTTTATACCCTGGCAGAGAGTATTATGATTTCAGTCAGAAGTTTGAAACGCAGTGAAGGAGACATTACCGACTCCATAAAGTATATATATTCTTGATCAGCATCACTAGACGAGTCGATCTAGCCATGTCCGTCCGTCTGTCTGTTTCTACGCAAACTAGTCTCTCAGTTTTAAAGCTATCGGGCTAAAACTTTTCCAAAAGTCTTCTATCTTTTGCAGGTAGTTTGTAATAAGGTCGGAACGAGTCGGATCGGACAACTATATCCTATAGCTCCCATTGGAATAATCGGGAAAAATAATGTGTTTTTGGACCTATAACCTCCTACTTTTGGAAATACCATTTCTTATTATACCCTTGCAGAGGGTATTATGATTTCAGTCAGAAGTTTGCAACGCAGTGAAGGAGACGTTTCCGACCCCATAAAGTATATATATTCTTGATCAGCATCACTAGACGAGTCGATCTAGCCATGTCCGTCTGTCCTTTTGTCCGTCTGTCCGTCTGTCTGTTTCTACGCAAACTAGTCTCTCAGTTTTAAAGCTATCGGGCTAAAACTTTCCCAAAAGTCTTCTATCTTTTCCGACCTATGTCGGAACGAGTCGGATCGGACAACTATATCCTATAGCTCCCATAGGAATAATCGGGAAAAATAATGTAAAAAATTATATCTTGAGTGTTTTTGAACCTATAACCTCCTACTTTTGGAAATACCATTTCTTATCTAATTCTGAATTTAAAAAAAAATTGTATAAAAATCGGACGACTATCTCATTTAGCTGCCATAGCATGCGCGGATCCACGGGGGGTGATATGGGTGATATATCACCTCCCACTCGGGTGGAAAATGAAAGAAATTTTGGTACTCAAAAAGTATGCAACAAAAAAATTGTTCTGATATCACCTCCAACAACAAAATCCTGAATCCGCCACTGTGCCATAGGAACGTTCGGAAAATTAGTGATTAATAAGAATTATCTGCAAGGGTATATAGAGGCTTCGGCTGGTCGAAGCTAGCTTCCTTTCTTGCTGAAAAAAGAAATTAATGAAAAATTGCTTTTTAATTTTTTATAGACAAAAACCAATTTGTATACCCGTTACTCGTAGAATATATTGTATTCGTGCAAAAATATGTAAAATGTAGAAGGAAGCGTTTAAATCGAAAAATCTTATTTTTTCAACAAATAAGATCAGATTTATATACATAAGACAATCTTAAATAAAAAAGGGCTAGGCCTAGCACTCACATCGATGAAAAGCGCGATCTAGCCATTGCACACTGGGCCATGAAGTTAATCTGTAATTTCTTTCCTATTACAGTTAGGAGGATGAAGTTATTTGCGTTTTTTTCTTAAAAGATTAACCTTTCCAACGAACTAAAAGTACATTTTATTCGAATTTTATATGATACTAGCAAGGTGGGCCGCAGCTTCGCCCGCGGAAAATAAGATTGAAAATATGTATGTATGTATGTATGTATGTATGTATGTATGTATGTATGTATGTAGAATAGCTACATATATTGACATACCTTTACCTTTACTACACTGATAAAAAAAACGTAGTAAATTTAACGATTTCATATTCAATCCAAATATTTTTCGCTTTGATTTTCATCCATTGCGGTTTTTATTAAATTTAAATATGTGCATATTAAATTTTTTCAATATTAAATTTAAATATGGAAATATTAAATTTAAATATGGAAATATTTACTTTAGAGAAGAAAAATAGATAAACTTGAATGCTCTTGTAAGCATTCTGTCACGAAAGAAAATAATATGGGCATGGCTCAGGGGCCAAGTGTGCTTGCTCTGCTACTATTTTATGCTCGGGGGGTATGAGGTTCAAATCCCGCTCCCGACATAACTTATTTTTTTTTTTAGTAGTTGTATTAACAACTTTTTTAATACATTTTTTTTTTTCAAATTATTATGGAAGTGTTAGATATGCATCATAAAAACTTTTTACTTACTCTGCTTTAGTTGGGTTTTGAACCTGGGTCCTCCCGCATAAGAGGCAGACGCCTTCCCAATTGCGCCATCGCACCATGTTATGCGGGAGCGCATAAGTTCAACTTAAATGTAAAGTTAACATGTTCGCGAACATTTAAAACTTTCTACAACTTAAAATATATCATTTTCCATATGCTAATTTTATTTAAAATAATCGTAGTCTTTTAGTTAAGTGATCAATTTATAAAATGTTTTATATTCAAATTAAAAGAGTTCATATTTCGGATAAATTGCTAAAGTTTTCAATCTCAACATAAAAAACCTTTAAATAAATCATGCATATTAGCTACTTTGTAAAAATATTAAAAACTTTAAAATAAAATATTTTGAATATGTAAAACTAATATGAAACATATTTAATTTGAATACGGATTTTTTTAATTCTGAAAATATTAACGATAAATATAATACTTTTTAAAATAAATATACCCAATTTTAAATTTAATATGCACTTATTGGATTTAAATATTTTAATATTAAACTAAGTGTTTTAATATGTTTCGTATTTAATTCAAAGTTTTTTGTATTAAATTTAAATACGAAATAAGAAATTTTTTATTCAATATGCGGATGTTTAAATTTACTATTCCATTTTTTTATCAGTGTACTTATTTAAAATTTTAAAAATTCCCAAGATTAGCCTAAAAGCCGAGAAATCATTTTATAGAACTTTGTTTCTTAGTTTCCACAAAAACAACAGTATTATGTCCTACACTCAAAAAAAAACTTGGTAAAATTACCCAATATAATTGTTAAACCGTTCTCAACCACAAAAATGTTCAATTCTACCAATTAAATAATTACTTTCACAACAACAAATAAACACAATTCGCAAAAAAAACGTAAATATTTGTTTATAGTTACGTAACTATCCGTAAACGTAAATTTTACCAATAAAATTTTTTTTTGTGTATGCAAACTATTTAATAAAAAACAAAAACTTGCAAAAACAACCATTGTCCTTCCATCCAATCCATTCCATCGCATTTCTTTGGACTGTTTGCATAAGTTAAGTTTAAAAGTTAAGTTTTAAAATTGTTATTTTGTTTTCAGTATTTTAGTTTTCATAAATTTTTCACCCCGATTAGAATTATTTTATTAACAGCAGGAAGACAGGTGGAGGGGGACGCCGTGAATCAAATTGTTTAAACATTTGCATTTGTTTAAACAATATGAGGCACGTGTAATAAAGAGCGTGAGAATCAATTGGTTTGAATATTTAATGTTCTTTTAATATTATCAATGCGATTTGAATTTTAAATGACAAAAATCGGTTACAAAATGTCTTAAATCTGTTGTGGAAATGTAAATTAAATATTCTTTTAGCAAAAGGATATCAGTATTATCTTGATTTTTTGGATATACATATTTCGTGCGTGTGTGTGTACATAGCAGAGCGAATCATTGTATATTTTTGTTTTTTACAAATCCAAAGTTTGTAGATAACTCAACATTTGAAAACAAATGAAAAGATTTGCGATATAATCGATTTTTTAACCGCGCATTTTAAATTTTTTGTGACTGGTATTTTCATTTTTTCCCCTGCGCGGTCACACTTAAAATGCTACATACACACATTTACGACTTAATGCAAAGTGCGCCAGCAGAAAATACATACAAACATATGTGGAGGCCGTGACGTCACGCATAAGAGAATTGGAAAATATTGGGGACTTGGTTAAGGAGGCTGAATTGCCAAAAAATTTAAATGCAGTTAGTTGCGGCTATGCCATAAGATTATGATCATAATTTTTTTAAACCATTTTAACAACATTTATAACAGAAAAATGGCAAAAGAAAGAATTAAAAAAAAACGAATCGAATTTTGGGGCACTTTGGGGTCGTTTATTGTTTTAATTTGTACCTCACACACGTCTCCTAATTATTTCAGAATTATGCTGATTTTTCTAGATTTTTATGTCAATCCGCTCTGGTAGGAATTTACCACTGACCCATGTTTTATTCGAAGACTTTTATAAAGTAGTTTAGATAATTAAGTGCTTCTTTTTCGGCCCACAGCAGCTGTGTCATTTTCTTTTCCACCTTCGAAGCATCTTCTGGTCGTATGCTATTGAGCTCCGATTCCCAATAAGCCAACATTGGCCTGGAAGGAGTGGGCGCCTGTTCTGGAACGGGGTTGTTCCGCTGATGCTGGATGAAGGTGCCCAGCATGGTAACCATGGGTTTTTCGGTATTTTTCAGTATTTTCGATTGTCAACGCGATAGGCGGACGGGAGGTGTTTCCATTGGCAAACGCGTCTGAAACAGCTGTTCTGCTATTCATTTGCGAGCTAAAGTAAACAATGGATTTAAATAATTTATCACTAATAAATACAATCTCAGAACAGCATTTGAACACAATAAATATGTGTGGACAAATTGCCCAAATGCTGGAAGCAAGCACCACATCCCACGCTCTTGCAGTACATTTTAATGAAAACCAAGACCAGACAACTTAATAAGGCAATGTTGTATTCTTCATGTATTTCACAGCCCTTTAACCTAATTACAAGTAATTAATACATAAATATAAATCAAAACACATTATTAATTAATTAACAGTCAAATATGGTCTACTCCCGCATGTTTCGCTCAAACACCTTGAGAACCCTTTCTTGGAAGCCCCTAGTGTTTTCGTTAAAATTTTTGAGCTCCTCGGCGATCCCCTGCATCAAGCATATTTTTTTCCACAGCATTGGGGCCATAGCTCGCCATCTCATCCGCCCTCTCCTGGTATATGTGGGTGTTCTTCCGAACACCTCGAAGTCCGTCCATGTTTTTCTCCCACAAAAACAGGAGAAACTCGGTGGCATCTGCTGTCCACAGCATTTTTCTTTTTTCTGTGAAGACAATTCTTTAATATAAACTATTAAATAATTAAAAACAAACAAATTATCTGTTCCGTTTTCCATTTTGCCGGCTTTTATGTTGACAATCAGCTGTTTTGGGCCATCCCTGGTCAATAGTGCTGGTAAATGGTGGTGGAAAATACCACAAATTTCACTTTCCAGCCCTGTAACGCGACAATTTTCCACCCTCCCCTCCACTCCACTCGCCAACAAGTTCTGTATGGGATTTGGTCGCGTTCAACGGTAAATGGATGCAAACGCGACGCGTTCATAATGAGCAGAGGGCATAAAAGAAAACATATAATTAAATAAATGTTATAATATCAGAGCTCGTAAAAAAAGGTCTCAGTGTGCTTGTTGTCAGAAAAAAACCCCTCACATACTGACCCCATACGAAGCTGTTAGAAAGAGACCCTAAAATTTCGTTTGCCTTAGACTTGCTCTCTGCTCAACCGGTGAGAGATTTCGTTTGCTCGGTCGGGTCTCTGCTCACCCGAGACCCTTTTCGTCGTAAAAATTCGTCAAACGGTCTTTTGAGCATGTATGTGTGTTTTTTTCGTATAGCTCCCCTTCAGTTCCATTCAGCGCTTTTTTAGCAGTGAATCACTGCTAAAAACTGAGCACTAAGCGCTCAATCACTGCTGAATTTGTATGAAAAATAGCGCTGATTTTAACATGGGCATGTCCTAGGGGCTCATCACTGCCAGAAACTAGCGCTTTTTTAGCACCTGTTCATCACCATTTTTCAGCGCCTAATTCATCACTAAATTCGGCGCTTTTTCAGCGCCTAATTATCATCCAAAGTCATCACCTATTCACTGCCCATTTTCATCACCTGTTCACCGCCCATTTTCATTAAAAATATGTTGAATTTCATCGCCTTTATCATTAGGTTTATTTCTCTTCAATTCATTTTTACTACATAATTTTTTATAAATTATTTTCATACTTTTACATTAAATTAATAGATTTTTACAAACTACGGTGACTTGTAGGGCTCTTCGGCACGTTCTTAGCTTCCGGAGTCTTGGTGAGCTGCATTTTCGCGCATGGAGATTTTTCACGCATCTCCGCATCCTCTCCGGAGGCTCTGCAGGCTCTACCTGACCAATGGGATCTGTGCAAGAATAACATCCTTCTGGGCTGTAGGACAAAATGATTTAATCTGAAACGATATTGTTTATGCACCTTGTTCCGTCAGCTTGACCTAAAAATATTAAACAATAAAACATACGTACTCTAAAAATGAAAAGCTATAATAATTAAGACAAGACAAAGTTTTAATACCCTTGAAAATTACTTACCTAAAAATGTATTCTTGATTAATAGCACTTTTGTTTGAACTCAAAAACAACTTGTCACAGCTAGAACGCAATTGAAAAACGCGGAACAAAGGCGTCTGCCTTTGAGAAATATAAAAAGAATACTGAGCGAGAAAAACAACATCTGCAATTTCAATCTCTCTTGTTGTTCTTTTCCCTTTTTCACGATCGCGCTTGCCTAACTTGTCTCTACCTGCGCAGAGAGAGAGAGAGATTGTGAGAGATAAATTTGGGAGAGCGTCGTCTCTGGCGCCGTTTCGGTCGGCTCCGTCGGCGACACTGTCGGCCTAGTGATGATCTTGTGATGAAATTCATCACCTGTTCCTCACTATTTTTAGGCGCTCATTCACTGCTTGTTCAGCACCTTAATTTCGTAAAGAGATAGATTTTGAGAGAGGGGGTTGGTGAGAGAGTCGATTCTGCCGCGGCGCTGCCGGCGTCGCAGCCGACGCAGTGCTATTAAGCGCTCGGTCTGAATTCGGGAACTGCAGGGTCGGTAAAAATTTTTAGGCAGCGTATGTATGTGTGCTGTCAAATAGCTCGGTAAAAAATTTTAGTCAGTCTAATTGACTAAATTGAGACGGACGCTGTGAATTGTGATAACTTCTTAAAATGAACAAGGAAGTCCATTTTTTTTTAAGTTTGAAAAATCGGTCAACAAATCAACTTGCAACATATGTGGCGCCAAACTGGCTGGAAACCATTTAACAAACTTAAGGCGGCATTTAATTACGATAAGGATGCCTTTGATGCACTTAAAGACAACAATATCAAGACAACCATAGCAAAAAAACGCAAAATTTCGTATGATACAAGCGAAGAAAGCATAACATCATCGCTTGTTGAAATTGTCACCACTGATGGTAGACCATTGATATTATTGGACAGCAAAGGCTTTCGGGATATTATGAGTCCTATCTACAACTCTCTTCATATGACACCAATAACTTCGAGGAACATAATGGACCATGTAAGAGCTAAAGAAATCGCGATCAAGGATGAAATTAAGAGTCTTGTTAAGCGAAAGCTAGTATCTTTTAAAATCGACGCAGCGACTAGATTGGACAAATCTATTTTAGGTATAAACCTCCAAATAATGCAGTCCACATTCCAAAAGAACGAAATCGTCATTAAAACTCTCGGAATGGTCGAGCTCAACCAATGCCATACAGGAATGTATATAAAAAACAAGAAAGGAAGCTAGCTTCGGCAAGCCGAAGCTTATATACCCTTGCAGATAATTCCTATTAATCACTAATTTTTTTAGTAGTTCGATATTGATCAAATTAAAATCGAAATTCGAAAACATTTAAAAAGAGTCATATCCCAGAGTAGAAGAGAATACAATAAAGACCAACGAAGCAATAATTTATTTCATATTATATTCCCATTAATTTTTCGATCGTTCCTATGGCAGATATATGATATAGTTGTCCGATTTTGAAAAAATTTTATTCGAAATTCAGAATTAGATAAAAAATGACATTTCCAAAAGTAGGAGGTTCTAGGTTCAAAAACACCCAAGATATACATAATTTTTTAAAAATTTTTTCCCCGATTATTCCTATGGGAGCTATATGATATAGTTGTCCGATCCGGCTCGTTCCGACTTATATACTACCTGCAATAGAAAGAAGACTTTTGGGAAAGTTTCATCCCGATAGCTTAAAAACTGAGAGACTAGTTTGCGTAGAAACGGACGGACAGACGGACAGACGGACGGACAGACGGACAGACGGACAGGCGGACATGGCTAGATCGACTCGTCTAGTGATGCTGATCAAGAATATATATACTTTATAGGGTCGGAAACGTCTCCTTCACTGCGTTGCAAACTTCTGACTGAAATCATAATACCCTCTGCAAGGGTATAACAAGAAAGAAAGCTAGCTTCGGCCAGCCGAAGCTTATATACCCTTGCAGATAATTCCTATTAATCACTAATTTTCCGATCGTTCCTATGGCAGCTATATGATATAGTAGTTCGATATTGATAAAAATAAAATCGAAATTCGAAATCATTTATAAAGACTCATATCCCAGACAAGAAGAGAATACAATAAAAGTCAACGAAGCAATAATTTATTTCCTATTATATTCCCATTATTTTTCGATCGTTCCTATGGCAGATATATGATATAGTCGTCCGATTTTAAAAAAAAATTTATTCGAAATTCAGAATTAGATCAAAAATGGCATTTCCAAAAGTAGGAGGTGCTAGGTTCAAAAACACCCAAGATAATTTTATTTTACATTTTTTCCCCCGATTATTCCTATGGGAGCTATATGATATAGTTGTCCGATCCGGCTCGTTCCGACTTATATACTACCTGCAATAGATATAAGACTTTTGGGAAAGTTTTAGCCCGATAGCTTTAAAACTGAGGGACTAGTTTGCGTAGAAACAGACGGACAGACGGACGGACAGACGGACAGACGGACATGGCTAGATCGACTCGTCTAGTGATGCTGATCAAGAATATATATACTTTATAGGGTCGGAAACGTCTCCTTCACTGCGTTGCAAACTTCTGACTGAAATCATAATACCCTCTGCAAGGGTATAACAAGAAAGGAAGCTAGCTTCGGCCAGCCGAAGCTTATATACCCTTGCAAATAATTCCTATTATTGACTAATTTTCCGATCGTTCCTATGGCAGCTTATGATATAGTTGTTCGATATTGATAAAATTAAAATCGAAATTCGAAAACACTTAAAAAACATATCCCACAGTAGAAGAGAATACAATAAAAGTCAACGAAGCAATAATTTATTTCCTCTTATATTCCCATTAATTTTCCGATCGTTCCTATGGTAACTATATGATATAGTCGTCCGATTTTGAAAAAATTTTATTCGAAATTCAGAATTAGATAAAAAATGGCATTTCCAAAAGTAGGAGGCTCTAGGTTCAAAAACACCAAAGATATAATTTTTTTACATTTTTTTTCCCGATTACTCCTATGGGAGCTATATGATATAGTTGTCCGATCCGGCTCGTTCCGACTTATATACTACCTGCAACAGAAAGAAGACTTTTGGGAAAGTTTTAGCCCGATATCTTTAAAACTGAGAGACTAGTTTGCGTAGAAACAGACAGACGGACAGACGGACATGGCTAGATCGACTCGTCTAGTGATGCTGATCAAGAATATATATACTTTAAGGGGTCGGAAACGTCTCCTTCACTGCGTTGCAAACTTCCGACTGAAATTGTAATACCCTCTGCAAGGGTATAATAAAATTTTGGAAATTATACAGGAGTACGACATTGAGGTTGAGAAAATTTTCAGGTAAGGATGTAATTAATATTGATACCAATTTTTAAAATATTTAATGATAACTGTATTAATAAATAAACTGCCATTAACTAGCATAACATCCGATAATGGTCGAAATATGGTGAAGGCTGTTGAGCTGTTAAATGATGATGCGGTACAGGAACTCTTAAGGGATGATGACAAGGGCAATGATGTTTTGGATATGTTAGATACTATGTCATTTAACAATGTACAACTGGTGCGATGTGCTGCGCACACATTACAACTGTGTGTGTATGACGTAAACAGGAAGGACGAGATCAGCAGCAAGGTCCATGAATGCCGGCAAATATGCAAAACTCTGCGTTCGGGAAAGTATAGGTATTTTTAACTGTTTTTTTTTATATAAAAAGTAAAAGTGATGAAATTGAACTCTTTGCAGACGTACTTTAATCGAGCATAAGCAGACAATTCCCACTCTGGATGTCACCACTAGGTGGAACTCAACGTATTTAATGTTGGAAAAACTTATGAACTTAAAGAGCTTTATTGCTTCGGAAAGTACCATTTGTATAGACGCTGACTGGGAGTGGGTTGAGCTTTATCTCAATGCGTTTAAAGATGCGTATGATACAACTCTTAAACTGCAACAGGAGCAACTAGCGTACAGCGATTTTTTACAGCGAAAACGTGATAGCTAAGGCTTTGTTAGTTCAACTCCAAATGCGAGAACCGAAATTGCTCGAAAACGAAGCGTTGCTTTCAGCAATTTACATAGATCCTAGAATTAATTTAATTTTAACCGATCACCAAAAAATGTCAGCAAAACAAAACTTAAAAACAATAGCTAAACGCTGTTTAAATTTAAATCAAGTAAGACAGTAGACAGTAGGACAAAAAGAATGCAAAAAAGAATTGAAAGGTAGAAGTCTCGTGTGTTAGAAGTAAGTCTGTGTTTGTATATTTATGTTTTTAACTAGTGATATCGTCCTCGTTAAATACTAAGTAGTTATATGTCATTAATTTGTATTTATATTTATATTTATATATTATACTAGCAAGGTGGGCCGCAGCTTCGCCCGCGGAAAATAAGATTGAAAATATGTATGTATGTATGTATGTAATACATACTATGTATGTATGTATGTATGTAGAATAGTTACATATATTGACATACCTTTACCTTTACTACTTATTTAAAATTTTAAAAATTCCCAAGATTAGCCTAAAAGCCGAGAAATCATTTTATAGAACTTTGTTTCTTAGTTTCCACAAAAACAACAGTATTATGTCCTACACTCAAAAAAAAACTTGGTAAAATTAAGCAATATAATTGTTAAACCGTTCTCAACCACAAAAATGTTCAATTCTACCAATTAAATAATTACTTTCACAACAACAAATACACACAATTCGCAAAAAAACGTAAATATTTTTTTATAGTTACGTAACTATCCGTAAACGTAAATTTTACCAATCAAATTTTTTTGTGTGTATGCAAACTATTTAATAAAAAACAAAAACTTGCAAAAACAACCATTGTCCTTCCATCCAATCCATTCCATCGCATTCCTTTGGACTGTTTGCATAAGTTAAGTTTAAAAGTTAAGTTTTAAAATTGTTTTTTTGTTTTCAGTATTTTAGTTTTCATTAATTTTTCACCCCGATTAGAATTATATTATTAACTAGCAAGGTGGGCCGCAGCTTCGCCCGCGGAAAATAAGATTGAAAATATGTATGTATGTATGTATGTAATACATACTATGTATGTATGTATGTATGTAGAATAGTTACATATATTGACATACCTTTACCTTTACTACTTATTTAAAATTTTAAAAATTCCCAAGATTAGCCTAAAAGCCGAGAAATCATTTTATAGAACTTTGTTTCTTAGTTTCCACAAAAACAACAGTATTATGTCCTACACTCAAAAAAAAACTTGGTAAAATTAAGCAATATAATTGTTAAACCGTTCTCAACCACAAAAATGTTCAATTCTACCAATTAAATAATTACTTTCACAACAACAAATACACACAATTCGCAAAAAAACGTAAATATTTTTTTATAGTTACGTAACTATCCGTAAACGTAAATTTTACCAATCAAATTTTTTTTGTGTGTATGCAAACTATTTAATAAAAAACAAAAACTTGCAAAAACAACCATTGTCCTTCCATCCGATCCATTCCATCGCATTCCTTTGGACTGTTTGCATAAGTTAAGTTTAAAAGTTAAGTTTTAAAATTGTTATTTTGTTTTCAGTATTTTAGTTTTCATTAATTTTTCACCCCGATTAGAATTATATTATTAATAGCAGGAAGACAGGTGGAGGGGGACGCCGTGAATCAAATTGTTTAAACATTTGCATTTGTTTAAACAATATGAGGCACGTGTAATAAAGAGCGTGAGAATCAATTGGTTTGAATATTTAATGTTCTTTTAATATTATCAATGCGATTTGAATTTTAAATGACAAAAATCGGTTACAAAATGTCTTAAATCTGTTGTGGAAATGTAAATTAAATATTCTTTTAGCAAAAGGATATCAGTATTATCTTGATTTTTTGGATATACATATTTCGTGCGTGTGTGTGTACATAGCAGAGCGAATCATTGTTTATTTTTGTTTTTTACAAATCCAAAGTTTGTAGATAACTCAACATTTGAAAACAAATGAAAAGATTTGCGATATAATCGAATTTTTAACCGCGCATTTTAAATTTTTTGTGACTGGTATTTTCATTTTTTCCCCTGCGCGGTCACACTTAAAATGCTACATACACACATTTACGACTTAATGCAAAGTGCGCCAGCAGAACATACATACAAACATATGTGGAGGCCGTGACGTCACGCATAAGAGAATTGGAAAATATTGGGGACTTGGTTAAGGAGGCTGAATTTCCAAAAAATTTAAATGCAGTTAGTTGCGGCTATGCCATAAGATTATGATCATAATTTTTTTAAACCATTTTAACAACATTTATAACAGAAAAATGGCAAAAGAAAGAATTAAAAAAAAAACGAATCGAATTTTGGGGCACTTTGGGGTCGTTTATTGTTTTAATTTGTACCTCACACACGTCTCCTAATTATTTCAGAATTATGCTGATTTTTCTAGATTTTTATGTCAATCCGCTCTGGTAGGAATTTACCACTGACCCATTTTTTATTCGAAGACTTATATTGATTTAGATAATTGCCTCATATCTATTAAGATTGATGCTAACAGTGAATCGGATGCAGTTTGCCTGGCTCCTTCGGGATATTATGAGTCCTATCTACAACGCTCTTCATATGACACCAATAACTTCGAGGAACATAATGGACCATGTAAGAGCTAAAGAAATCGCGATCAAGGATGAAATTAAGAGTCTTGTTAAGCGAAAGCTAGTATCTCTTAAAATCGACGCAGCGACTAGATTGGACAAATCTATTTTAGGTATAAACCTCCAAATAATGCAGTCCACATTCCAAAAGAACGAAATCGTCATTAAAACTCTCGGAATGGTCGAGCTCAACCAATCCCATACAGGAATGTATATAAAAAATAAAATTTTGGAAATTATACAGGAGTACGACATTGAGGTTGAGCAAATTTTCAGGTAAGGATGTAATTAATATTGATACCAATTTTTAAAATATTTAATGATAACTGTATTAATAAATAAACTGCCATTAACTAGCATAACATCCGATAATGGTCGAAATATGGTGAAGGCTGTTGAGCTGTTAAATGATGATGCGGTACAGGAACTCTTAAGGGATGATGACAAGGGCAATGATGTTTTGGATATGTTAGATACTATGTCATTTAACAATGTACAACTGGTGCGATGTGCTGCGCACACATTACAACTGTGTGTGTTTGACGTAAGCAGGAAGGACGAGATCAGCAGCAAGGTCCATGAATGCCGGCAAATATGCAAAACTCTGCGTTCGGGAAAGTATAGGTATTTTTAACTGTTTTTTTATACCCTTGCAGAGGGTATTATGATTTCAGTCAGAAGTTTGCAACGCAGTGAAGGAGACGTTTCCGACCCTATAAAGTATATATATTCTTGATCAGCATGACTAGACGAGTCGATCTAGCCATGTCCGTCTGTCCGTCGTCCGTCCGTCCGTCTGTTTCTACGCAAACTAGTCTCTCAGTTTTAAAGCTATCGGGCTAAAACTTTCCCAAAAGTCTTCTTTCTGTTGCAGGTAGTATATAAGTCGGAACGAGCCGGATCGGACAACTATATCATATAGCTCCCATAGGAACAATCGGGAAACAAAATGTAAAAAAAATTATATCTTGGTTGTTTTTGAACCTATAGGCTCCTACTTTTGGAAATGCCATTTTTTATCTAATTCTGAATTTCGAATAAATTTTTTTCAAAATCGGACGACTATATCATATAGCTGCCATAGGAACGATCGGAAAATGAATGGGAATATAATAGGAAATAAATTATTGCTTCGTTGACTTTTATTGTATTCTCTTCTACTCTGGGATATGATATTTTTTAATTGTTTTCGAATTTCGATTTTAATTTTATCAATATCGAACTACTATATCATATAGCTGCCATAGGAAGGATCGAAAAATTATTGATTAATATGAAATATCTGCAAGGGTATATAAGCTTCGGCTGGCCGAAGCTAGCTTCCTTTCTTGTTTTTTATTTAACTCTTACCGTTTATTTTTAAAAAATATTTTTTTAATTAAGCTCCGATTTTTAGGATATGCAGCACTTGAGACTCGTTTAAGTTATTTTAATAATTCCAATGCCACTTTGTGATATATCATAATATCTTTCAGAAAAATATTTTTAAAAATTTTTAAATTTAAAATTAAGTATTTTTTAAGAAAATTTAAAATTAGAAAACTTCTGTACGCCGGAATACACGCGCTTTCCGAATAAAAAAATTATCCCCATATTGCTTCATCAATTCTTCACAAAGTGGTAAAATAAAATTTTTGTAATCGCAAGACGTACTAGTAAAGACAGCGATTTTAGTTTAGCGACTTTGCATCAAGCAACTACAGCGCAACGTGTAAGAAAGGGAAAGCACTATTCCTGCTCTGCCGCGCTCGTATTGCTGTTCTCTTCTTACACGTTGCGCTGTTGTTGCTTGATGCAAAGTCGCTAAACTAAAATCGCTGTCTTTACTAGTACGTCTTGCGATTACAAAAATTTTATTTTACCACTTTGTGAAGAATTGATGAAGCAATATGGGGATAATTTTTTTATTCGGAAAGCGCGTGTATTCCGGCGTACAGAAGTTTTCTAATTTTAAATTTTCTTAAAAAATACATAATTTTAAATTTAAAAATTTTTAAAAATATTTTTCTGAAAGATATTATGATATATCACAAAGTGGCATTGGAATTATTAAAATAACTTAAACGAGTCTCAAGTGCTGCATATCCTAAAAATCGGAGCTTAATTAAAAAAATATTTTTTAAAAATCAACGGTAAGAGTTAAATAAAAAACAAGAAAGGAAGCTAGCTTCGGCCAGCCGAAGCTTATATACCCTTGCAGATATTTCATATTAATCAATAATTTTTCGATCCTTCCTATGGCAGCTATATGATATAGTAGTTCGATATTGATAAAATTAAAATCGAAATTCGAAAACAATTAAAAAATATCATATCCCAGAGTAGAAGAGAATACAATAAAAGTCAACGAAGCAATAATTTATTTCCTATTATATTCCCATTCATTTTCCGATCGTTCCTATGGCAGCTATATGATATAGTCGTCCGATTTTGAAAAAATTTTATTCGAAATTCAGAATTAGATAAAAAATGGCATTTCCAAAAGTAGGAGCCTATAGGTTCAAAAACAACCAAGATATAATTTTTTTTACATTTTTTTTCCCGATTGTTCCTATGGGAGCTATATGATATAGTTGTCCGATCCGGCTCGTTCCGACTTATATACTACCTGCAACAGAAAGAAGACTTTTGGGAAAGTTTTAGCCCGATAGCTTTAAAACTGAGAGACTAGTTTGCGTAGAAACAGACGGACAGACGGACGGACAGACGGACAGACGGACAGACGGACATGGCTAGATCGACTCGCCTAGTGATGCTGATCAAGAATATATATACTTTATGGGGTCGGAAACGTCTCCTTCACTGCGTTGCAAACTTCTGACTGAAATCATAATACCCTCTGCAAGGGTATAAAAAAAAAAACCGATCCTTATATTTCAATCCTCTATCGAAAAAAAAAGTTTCGCTTGATTCTGAGATTTCACCCAAATTGGCCTGTCACGTTTCACGCGGAATGACCCATTAGCTTTTCATAAAAAAATATTTAAAATTTTTTAAATTTAGATTTCCTAAAAAAAAATAAGAAAAATTTTGTTCAGTGTATTTTTTCAGTGTTCTTCACCAGCTACTGAGTTCAAAACCTTTTAAAAATGAAGTTTAATTCATCATGAAGAAGATCCAAAAAAAAAAAAAGAGGGGCCCGGCCAAAGGTTTTTCGCAATACCTAATTTTCGGTGGGCGCACAGCGGTTTCCCAAGAATATATATACTTTATGGGGTCGGAAACGTCTCCTTCACTGCGTTGCAAACTTCTGACTGAAATCATAATACCCTCTGCAAGGGTATAAAAAAAAAAACCGATCCTTATATTTCAATCCTCTATCGAAAAAAAAAGTTTCGCTTGATTCTGAGATTTCACCCAAATTGGCCTGTCACGTTTCACGTGGAATGACCCATTAGCTTTTCATAAAAAAATATTTAAAATTTTTTAAATTTAGATTTCCTAAAAAAAAATAAGAAAAATTTTGTTCAGTGTATTTTTTCAGTGTTCTTCACCAGCTACTGAGTTCAAAACCTTTTAAAAATGAAGTTTAATTCATCATGAAGAAGATCCAAAAAAAAAAAAAGAGGGGCCCGGCCAAAGGTTTTTCGCAATACCTAATTTTCGGTGGGCGCACAGCGGTTTCCCATACAAAAACGGCTTGCTCGTGAAAATTGGCTGGTCAACACTTGCCGTAGCGAGCGTAGCGTCAGCCGACTGCAGCTGTTGTATGGGAAACAGCTGTGCGTCCACCGAAAATTAGGTTTTGCGAAAAACCTTTGGCCGGGCCCCTCTTTTTTTTTTTGGATCTTCTTCATGATTAATTAAACTTCATTTTTAAATGGTTTTGAACTCAGTAGCTGGTGAAGAACACTGAAAAAAATACACTGAACAAAATTTTTCTTATTTATTTTTAGGAAAACTAAATTTAAAAAATTTTTAATATTTTTTTATGAAAAGCTAATTCAATTCTTGATCGATTAGTGAAAACATCATAAAGATATCTCATACCATTCCAAAGATATGCAATAAAAACTGAATGCAACTTTTTCGAAAAAGTGGCAAAAATGCCATATTCTGACCGCTATAACTCCGGTAAAACTTAAAATTTCGCAAAACCGTTCAAATGAAGTTCTTATATTGTCGTTGTGAACAGGAAATGCCAACAAGTTTGATGAAAATCGAACCTTCGGATCTGGGGTGGCCCACTTGGCAGATTTTGACTCAGTAGTCAACCATTATAGCTCAGAAAGCTTTGTAAATGTCCAGATCGAGCAGTATAAAAACGCATATTACCCTGAAAAAAATTTATTAAAATGGTGGAAAATTCATGGAAAAGAATTTCCATTAATTCAAAAATTAGCCAGACAAATTTTATGCATGCCTGCATCGAGCGCTTCAAGTGAAAGGTGCTTTAGTTCGGCTAATCGCGTTTTGATGGAACGCAGAACAAATCTAAAATCGGAAAATATATGTGCTATTTTATTTTTACACTAGCAACGCAAGGAAGCGAAAAAGTAAAAATAAATAAAATAAAACGTATGCTGCCAATTCTAACTTAAATAAAATAATTTTAAAAATATATTCAAAGCCTCGACGATGCTACGATGCTACTCGTACGATTCTACGATGCCGAGTATACTCGGCATCGTTTGACACGATTACATGATTACAAAAAATAATCGTGGCATCGCCAACTTGATTACTTTTACTCGTGGAATCGGCATCGGCATCGTATCGTGCAGGTCTCTAGTATATGGTCACCGCAGACGTTAACTTGCCAAAACATGTTACAGTCCGTTCAAAAGCAGTTTTTGTTATTTGCTCTAAGAGGTTTTAACTGGGACGCTGGCCGTCGGTTGCCATCCTATAATATCAACCGTTGGATTTGTCACGGTGTTGTGTTCATTAGACTGGGTCGATTTGTATGGGCCAAAAAAAGTGATAAATCGTAGGGGGAACGTAATCTAGGAAGAATTCTAAACAATATTGCAAAACAAACTATATCTTATAAACCACGTTTGACCCTCCGCATTTACAAAAGAAAAAAACCCAGTATTTGATGAAAAATATCACAGTAGCCCTAAATTTTATACACTGGAATGCACGCGAAAAAAAGTAATAAATCGTTTGGGCGGAAAACAATCTCTGGGCATTTCTAAGCCATATTGTCAAAGAAACTATATGCCTTAAACCACATTTGACCCTCCGCATTTGCATACTGGTAATTCGTTTTACTTTTCAAAAATATCATAGTAGCCGTTAAGTATTTATCAATTTTAAATTCTCCCCTTTGTTAAAAATGTTTTGTTCTCTTTAAAGCATTTTTTCAATGCTGTTATTTTGTATATTAGTTACGGCTACTATGATATTTTTCTCAAAAATAAAGTGAAATACCAGTATTTTTCTTTTGCAAATGCGGAGGGTCAATCGTGGTTTTAGGCATATGGTTTCTTGGGCAATATGTCTTAGAATGGTCCATTGATTATGTTCCGCCCAAACGATTCCAAACTTGTTTCGTGTCCAAACAAATGTTCCAAATTCAAGGCAACTTAGATATTTTTCATCAAAAAACCAGTATTTTTCTTTTGCAAATGCGGAGGGTCAAACGTGATTTCCAAGGTATAGTTTGTTTGGCAAAATTGCTTAGAATTGCCCATAGAATACGTTCCCCCCCTACGATTTGATGACCTCCAAATCGACCCACCCTAGTGTTCATACATAAGTTAATAAATGGTGATGTCGACTCCTCCTTTCTCCTTAGTTCCCTAAAATGGAATGTACCATGCAGAACAATGCGCCGGTATCGGCCTTTGTCTCTGCCATTTTGCAGGACAAATTTTGCCCTTAATGACCCTTTCCGTGTTCTTTGTGAAAAATATAATGATCTCAGTCACGTCTTGTTGTATGGAGTCTCTTCAGTGTCTAATTATAATAAGTTATTGAACTTCGGCTGGCCGAAGTTAACTTCCGTTCTTGTTTCTATTTATTTTTTGATTATTACTATGGGAGCCATAAGATATAGTGCTCCGATCCGACATTCGTTCCGACATATGTACTACCTGCAATAGAAAGAAGACTTTTGGGAAAGTTTCATCGCGATAACTTTAAAACTGAGAGACTGGTTCGCATAGAAACGGACAGAAGGACATGGCTAGATAGACTCGGCCATTGGTGCTGATCAAGAATATATATACTTTGTATGGTCGGAAACGTCTCGTTCACTGCGTTGAAAACATCTGACTGAAATTTTAATACCCCTGCAAGGGTATAATAACTTTTCAACGGGCGTGAGACGCGGATTGTCTATATATATCGCCGTGAAAAGGTCCCGGAATGTTGGCCAGCGAAGATAATCGCCTGAGAAAATCTCCGTATCGATCGGAGGAAGCTGACAGCCAAACGAAATGTAGACTTGGGAAGACGATGCTGGAGGTTGAGAATATTGGGAGGAGCCCTGTTCGATTTGCTCGAGGATCTGAGCGGCAAACTTTTCGTATACATCGTACGTTTCGTTGTATTTCGCCTTGAGTATGGATTTCGTATTTGCGGCGCTCTCGCCTGCAGCCACAATGCATTCGGAGCATGTGTCGTATGCCTCCTTTACCTTTTGCCATAACAACTTGACGTGCTCCCTACGGATTTTGCAGGCGGATAAGGTTGCTGTGGATGCACCGGAAACATTTGTGATAGCCTCCAAATGGCTCAGAGTCTCAGCTGTGACAATAAATTTATTTAGTGCGGATTTTGCTTGGGATGCCATTACGAACAATGTTTAAATTTAAATTGATGACAACTAAAATGATTTAAAAAATAATAGTTCAGAAGAAAATGGAAATTTTACGAACCAATCGAAAATATAAGGATATGCGGCAACACTGAAACTTACTTTGCGGGATTACGTTATACGTATAGTGTGCAACCCAGAATTTATAATTAAATTTATTGTAATAAGATAAAATTATTGTAGACACTTGACCCACTGGGCGCTGCAGATTACTTGTAGAGTACGTATCTATTTATGTATGTGTGACACATTGTGTGTGGCTAACAGCTGGATATTGGAAGTTACCGATTTCGGGAGTTCTGGAGACTTATTAGAAATAGCGGAATAGCTTTGAAATGCAAAATATATTAGCTCGAAAATGTAAGTAGATGAAGTGGACTGTGAGCGATTCAAGCCACCATAGGTGCTGAAGATAATCTTTGAAAGAAACCCAGAAGTGGAAGACCACAGTTCCGGTAGAAGGATCAAAATGTTGGGGCGGTGGTGGCTTGATTGTAGAAGATGATGAGTCCCAAGACAAACGGGTGAAAAACCGCGCAGAAATGATAACGAAAAACACGGGTATAAAAGTACGGGGTATTGCGCGACGTGCGGCTGTTTATTAGTGCACTTGTAAGTGCTGCTTTGTTAAAAATATAAACAAATTAGGATTCTTAACAAGAGAGAACGCTATAGTCGGGTTGGTGTCCCGACTATCTAATACCCGTCACTCGGCTAAAGGGAGTGCGAGCACTCTAGTCGGGTTGGTGTCCCGACTAAAGGTTGTAACTCAGCTAAAGGGAGTGCGAGGAAGATATAAACTTTGATCAGCAATAACTTTTTAACGAATGGTCCGATTTAAAAAATTTCTTCTGCATTTCGATAGGTATAACTAAACGCAACAAAATTGCATTTATACTTATCAGAAATATTTGAAAATGTGGGCGCCAGGCACATTTTAGTATGGTTTGTGGGCGACTATGGGCTATTGTGGGCGTTAGAGGGGGCGTGGCGGTCGCCTGAAATAAACTTGCGCTGCGTAGGAAGCCCAAGAATATGTGTTGGTAATCCCAATATTCTAGCTTTTGTAGTTTCCGAGATCTCAGCGTTCATCCGGACGGACAGACGGACAGACGGACATGGCTAGATCGACTCGGCTAGTGATCCTGATCAAGAATATATATACTTTATAGGGTCGGAAAAGCTTCCTTCTAGCTGTTACATACTTTTGCACGAATACAATATACCCTTTTACTCTACGAGTAACGGGTATAAAAACTGTAAAAGCATTGCCCCACCAAAAAAAAGGTTTTTTTTATTATAATATATGCGCCATATAGTTAGTTACAATAGGTTTTTGTTAAAAGTTGGAGCTAGTCCTAGTTTTTTTAATATTGTATTTTTTTATTAAGCACAATTAAGTCATTTTCAAATCTATTAAATAAATTTAATTATTTATTTTACAATTTTATTTAAATAATAATTATCCAAATAAATTATAATTATCAAATTATAATTTCAGAATGACAAAAAGCAAAAACAAAATGTACCGCACATTAAATCAAAGGATTAGTGTCGTGGCAAACTTTTTTTAGATCAAACAAAAGGTATCGAAGAAACAAATACATAGGAGAGAGGGTATTTTGCATGCAAATTCTTGGAGTTCCTACGCAGCGCAAGTTTATTTCAGCTGAGGGCCACGCCCCCTCGAACCCCCACAATCGCCTTAAGCCACTTTTTGAAAGGTGTCTGGCGCCCACATTTTAAAGATTTCGGAAAAGTAAAAATGCAGTTTTATTGTGTTTATCAATACCTATCGAAGTATAGAGGAAATTTTTTAAATCGGAACATTCGTTAAAAAGTTATGCCCGATCAAAGTTTTATATCTACATCTCCCTCGCACTCCCTTTAGCTGAGTAACGGGTATCTGACAGTCGGGGCACCCGACTATAGCGTTCTCTCTTGTTTTCATTTGTCATTTCGAAATTCGCTTATGAAACTTAACGCATTAAGTACCATTCGAAAGGTTACTCTTTTAGCTTCAAAATAAACTAAAAAAAAATGATTTTCCTTAGGGAAAACTAAAAAAAAATATTTTTTTTAAAAGAAGTTAAAACGACATTCTCAAAAAGTTGTCTGTGAGTTGGAACACCTTTAAAATTCTATAAAACTTAAACAAAAAGTACTGTAAACTTTCAGAAAATATTTATTTATGTTAGGTTAATAAATTTTAGTTCGTTTTAACTTATTTCCCGTCCATTTTTAAGAACTTAGACCAAATAACAATTAAAAAGCTCTTTGAACGATCACATTTCTACGTATTTCAAAGAAATGTACTGGGCAGATAGCGACCTCTGTCGGGCTGAGGCCTTTTTGTATGCAAAACGGGTACACAAAATGAGTAGTTTCGGAAAGAAATTACAATTTTTTATTCTGACTGTCAAATTAATCTGATTCTTTTATTTAATTTGTTAACAGTTTAATTATCTTTTTTATAGTTTAAACCTTTAACCAATTTAATTTAAGCACGTTATTAATTTGTTATATATTTTTGAAAAAAATAAATATAAACTTTTTTGGTGAAAAATAGTTCACGAGTCTCACAGCTTAAATCTGGCTTGAGCCTGACGTTTAATGTTTTACCCAAAAGTTCTGTTACTAAAAAGACCTTAATTGAAAATTTTGTTAGCGGAAAAATGTTGAGAAAGTGGGGTGTCCCAACACTCATAATTTTTTCTTTTATAAATATTGATATTCATTCTTATATCATTATTTAAAATAATCGAATTAATCAAAGAGGAAATTCTCAGTGCGAAGTGAAATAATCGAGTATTACCAGTGTTTGAAATGCTGAGATATAAGCAGCAAAATCTGTGAAATTTTAGCTTTGGGGTGCTTTGACTATTTGAAAGCCTTACAAAAATAATTTACTTTGGATTTGGCTTTTTGATAAACTTACAGCCAACAGTAAAAGCAAAGCCCGTACAGGCAAAATGCTGGATTTTTGGATTGCCAGGTAGCTGAAACAGCAGCCGGATTTTTGGTTATGTATTTTAAGCTAGCTGAGACAGCAGCCAAATTTCTGCTTTTGTAGATTTTGAAATCAGAAATATAACTAACGAATCGACGTCTGCGCATAAAAACTATTTGACTCGAAGGCATTTCAATTTCTTACGGATAAAATTTTTATGGGCGTCAACATCCCCAAAATATAATATAATTGATTAATATAAAGAACTTCAAAAGATTTTATATTAATTTGTCCAATCCGCGAATTCTTAAGAACAGGACGATCTTCAGATTGGTTGGACAGTCTTCTTCTTAGCAAAGGCACTATTGCTTATACTTGGCTCTATAATTATTGATTCTTCAAAAACCGCGAGTTCTTAGGACTAAGAGGATATATTTGTGTGGATCATACATAACTTAACTAAATAAACCTAATGATATATATATATAATCTATATCCATTTTTCAAAGACCGCGAATTCTTTAGAACAAGAGAATATGTTTTTGTGGATCATACATTTGTAATATTTAAAGACCACACGAATTCCTTTGTGTTCTCAGCCATATGATGATTTGTTGTTTTTTTTTAGATTATTTTATTTATTTTCAACCAGGTTAAAAGAAACTGATCATAAACTTTAAAGCAGCTGCTGCTTGGATTTGAAAATCTACAAAAGTCGTAAGTTCGGCTGCTGTTTCAGCCAGCTAAAAATTCAAAAGCAAAAATCTGGCTGCTGTTTCAGCTTTATCAAATTCAAAAGCAAAAATCTGCTGCTGTTTTAGTTTGACAAATTTCAAAAGCAATAAGTTGCCTTTGATTTGACTTGAAAAATCTACAAACAAAAATCAAAAGCAAAATCCAAATCTTTGAAACATGTTGCTAGATTTTAAACACTGAGTATTACTATAGAAGAGTAGAAGTCAATTTGCGTCATGTTCCCCAGACCAAAAATTGGGTCTGAATCGTGTTTTAGAGGAGGGAAAGAATTTTTTGACTCTCGAAAACATGCGAAATTGCATGACTAATATGTCAAGTATTCCCACAGTTTTCAACCAAAGAAGTTGATAAGGAGATAGCACCAACCGACATACGGTTGGGGCACTTAATTAATTTTTCTGCGCCGATTATGCGACCGTTTTTGGATTACAGTGTAAAGCTATTCCGTACAATTCAAAGGGTATTTATACCCGTTACTCGTAGAGTAAAAGGGTATATTGTATTCGTGCAAAAGTATGTAACAGCCAGAAGGAAGCATTTCCGACCCTATAAAGTATATATATTCTTGATCAGGGTCACTAGCCGAGTCGATATAGCCATGTCCGTCTGTCCGTCTGTCCGTCTGTCTGTATGAACGCTGAGATCTCGGAAAGAGGATTGGTATTTGGCATGAAGATTCTTGGAGTTCCTACGCAGCGCAAGTTTGTTTCCAGAAGGTGCCTCCTCTAACGCCCACAATAGCTTATAAACGATTTTAAAAATTTTAATATATCGGAAAAATAAAAATGCAGTTTTGTTGTGCTTATCAATACCTATCGAAATGTAGAAGAAATTTTTTAAATCGGACCATTCGTTAAAAAGTTATAGCTGATCAAAGTTTATATCTCCATCTCCCTCGCACTCCCTTTAGCCGAGTGACGGGTATTAGATAGTCGGGACACCAACCCGACTATAGCGTTCTCTCTTGTTTTATTTTTTTTTCACCCACTGTTGATTTTATATGATTCTTTTTGTAAGATTTCAAGGTTGCGGGGGTCAGCAGAAGCAGAGCGAGAGAGAAAAGAGCCATTTGAAGCGCTAGAGAGGCGGCCAAAGTTTTTTTTTCCCGTTTAAAAACACGTGATTAAATTTTCACAATTTGGATACCAAAACGGATTATTTAATGGATGCACTTCCAAGTCAAAATGTGCAGCTAATCAGGGTGTCACAGAAACTGGCGAAGGATTTTGGGACGCTTGGTTTAGAAAGGTGTCACAAAAATTTGAAAGATTTCCTTTTTTCGGAAAATTTACCGAAAAACGAACAGGGCTGTATGCATACCCTAAATATCAAATATTGAAAAAAGACAAATGAAAAATTTAAATTACCAGCCAGGCTACATATTGCAGTCCTAAACAGCTGTTTGCAGCTGCTGCGTTGGTTTATTTACATTTGGAAATTGGCAAGAATTTTAAAGCAAACCAAAATGCCATCTGCTCGAATTCTTGCTCTAGAGTATTTGCGAAGTACTAGGCTACAGAGAAGAATCTTTAGAAGCTTGTCCGATTTTCTTTCCCAAACAGATGGAACGTAAGATAACACTGTGCAACATTTTTAATGTTTGGAAATGTAACTGCATTTTGGATTTCAAAACCTGAAAGTACTCATCAATACGAGTTAATCCACATACGGCGTTCTTCTGGCTTAGCTCGTGTTTGGATATTATAGCGATTTAAAAATTTCAATTAAAAATTCGCTATATCTCAAGAGTCGAATGAAATTTTATCTGTATGTATTCCGGACTATTATAGGTATTAACCTAAGGAATACAAATGCTGAACAACGTTTATAGAAAAAGTGCAGCTATCGTGAGATAGACTTCAAAATGTCGGGAAAAATACCAGATTGTATTTATTGTATTTTAATACCAAATGCTATGTTTTATTCACGTTTTTGTGTCTACAATTTTATATTCACAGTTTTAACCAAATTTAATAACTTGTTGTACCTTTCAATGCCTTTATCTAAAATAATGTTAAGGACGCGTACCTGAAACTTGAAGACATATTGCATTTATAGATCAATTTTTACACCAAATCTTTCAATCGCTGTAATATCCAAACGCGAGCTAAACCAGAAGAACGCCGTATGTGGTTTAACTCGTATTGATGAGTACTTTCAGGTTTTGAAACCCAAACTGCGGTTACATTTTTCGTGTTGCACTGTGTAATTTAAAGTATTATTTTCTAAATAAATTTAAATATTTTTGTAACTGTTAGGTTTCGGTACGATTCACATATTTATGATGGTGTTTCATCTGATTGAGGAGCACATCCCAAAATCATCAATGCCACCCTCGTTCCAGCTGGCCTCGGTTATGCGGTCCCTGACAGTTTGTTTCCTTTAAAGTTTAATTGGAAAGAACTCGGATATGGTTCTCCCAAGCAGTGGCAATGTCGATATTTTCGCGAATTTACCAGAAATAATTTTTATTTTTAGATGGTTTGCTGACGGTTTTTTTTTAGCTAATTTTTTCGAAAGGTTTTATGAAAAGCATATTTTTAAACATAACCCGCTGTAAATAGAAAAATTGTAGTATGCAGATAGCTCATAAATTTCATTAGAGTTGTCATAAATAAAGTTATATTTTTGACAAGCATTTGTAAGTTGGTTTATTTTATAAAAACGTCCGGCAAAGAAGCCGTGTAAGAGTCAGTATATTTTTGCCTAAGTATTAGTTAAGTCATTCACCACAAATGCAACCCTGCTATTAGCAAGGATCCGATCCTCACACAAAATACCCGAAAATAACATACTTAGGGCCGTTTTCTCGTCCGTACTTCAATTTGCCTGCCGGGACAACGGAGCGATAAACAAGAAATGGTTTACTCGTCCTTGTGTTAGCGCAGGTAGCGACAAATTTTGTCGGGGTACTTCTTCCACCCTTTCAAATTTGTGCAGGTGGATTTGTGCGGACATTTGCAAGTGTTGCCAGACATTCGAGCGTTGTCAATCTGGCTCCACTCTTCATTCGAAAACAGCTGATTCAATTCACAGTTAAATCAAAATTGTTAAAGTAAAAGTAATCCAATTTATTCTAAAAATGAATTCCCGATCGATTTATCTTTAAACTCTGTGGGATATCGTCGAATTGTCTGAAGTGCGAACTTATCTACGCAAAAATCAAGGCCAAAGAAATTACTTCGAACATTACAGTGATAAAGAATTTGTTAAAAGGTTTCGCTTGTTTAAAAGCTCGGCTCTATTTTTTTTGCAAAAAATTGTTTTGCGACCTGAATCTAAAGTAAAGAAGTAAGTGCATTCATTCCATATAAACAAAAACCATTTTTACAAG
Source organism: Drosophila prostipennis (assembly GCA_037075205.1). Taxonomy (NCBI): domain Eukaryota; kingdom Metazoa; phylum Arthropoda; class Insecta; order Diptera; family Drosophilidae; genus Drosophila; species Drosophila prostipennis. The sequence continues at coordinate 64,763 of JBAMCJ010000860.1, forward strand.
GAAACGACAATACAGCCATGGGTTAAGCTTCTAATAGCATTTAGATTCTATGCAAGCGGCAGCTTTCTTATAACTGTTCTACAAGAATTGTCTCCTGTTTATCGGTATAATTTTTACCGCGAGTTTTTTTTTCTGCCGACCTTGGTTATTTATTAGTTTGAAATTTTGTTTATATTATCAGCTGTTAGTGGGACTGTTTTATGGTATTTTTCGATAGTTTTTCGACTAATTTTTGACAATTAGTTAACTCTTCTGTTGTGGGGTTGCCACCTTGTCTCAAATTAGTTCGCCTTTTATTTGGAGTTTTAAATAACGGACGAGAAAACCAAACCCGATTTACCGCCTGGATAAATTTATCCTTCCATTAGCTAAATACTACTTTGCAGGGCCCTAAGGGCCGTTTTCTCGTCCGTACTTCAATTTGCCTGCCGGGACAACGGAGCGATAAACAAGAAATGGTTTACTCGTCCTTATGTTAGCGCAGGTAGCGACAAATTTTGTCGGGGTACTTCTTCCACCCTTTCAAATTGGTGCAGGTGGATTTGTGCGCACATTTGCAAGTGTTGCCAGACATTCGAGCGTTGTCAATCTGGCTCTACTCTTCATTCGAAAACAGCTGATTCAATTTACAGTTAAATATAAATAAAAATTGTTAAAGTAAAAGTAATCCAATTTATTCTAAAAATGAATTCCCGTGCGATTTATCTTTAAACTCTGTGGGATATCGTCGAATTGTCTGAAGTGCGAACTTATCTACGCAAATATCAAGGCCAAAGAAATTACTTCGAACATTACAGTGATGAGGAATTTGTTAAAAGGTTTCGCTTGTGTAAAAGCTCTATTTGTTTTGCGACCTGCATCTAAAGTAAAGAAGTAAGTGCATTCATTTGGTTTAACTAATTCCATATAATCAAAAACAATTATTACAGGAAAACGCCAACACAGCCATGGGTTAAGCTTCTAATAGCACTTAGATTCTATGCAAGCGGCAGTTTTCTTATAACTGTTCTACAAGAATTGTCTCCTGTTTATCGGTATAATTTTTACCGCGAGTTTTTTTTTCTGCCGACCTTGGTTATTTATTAGTTTGAAATTTTGTTTATATTACACTATGCAGCATCAAAAATTTACCTCGATTATTGCTATATTTTTGGATTCGTTACGAATTCTCAAGTTAAACTGCGTTTTCCAAAAAGTTCCCCGATGCAAGGATTCTTAGCAAAATGACCTCAAAGTTCGAAAAATGCTGAAATTGGCCAACTTTCCGGAGCTCTCAGAGGCAAACGGATTCATGGTTTGATTGGCTGTGAAAGTTTTTTAAAAGAAACACTCTTTATCTTTCAAACCCCATACTTAGAAAAATTTTAGGATTTCTTGTTGTAATGTATCTTCTCCTGGTAATATTGTATTGATTATAAGTGTACTATTAGACTAATTGGATAAGAAAAGTGACAACAACAATCTTTTAAAAACACAGGGCGGCAGCACTACTACTATTTTGACCGCAGCTGTATGCTTTTATATTTTTTGACTATGTTTTCTATAATTTGTTTCTCCCTTAATAATCGCACACATCGTGCCGATCGGACGTCTATATCCTATAGCTCCCATAGGAACAATAGGGTGAAAAATTTTAAAATTATATTTTTTTTCAAATATAAAATATTTCGTTGTTTTGTTAATTCATGTTGCTTTTCTAGTCATGTTTTCATTCGTGAAATCTGCAAGGGTATTAAAACTTCGGCTTGCCGAAGTTAGCTTCCGTCCTCGTTTACAATAAATTTATAATGTGAATCAAACATCAAGATGTCTTGGTAGAAACCCATTAAAAGGGGGAGCTGGTAAACATGGAAGAAGGGGTCAAGAACAGTGACACAACTTTTGACTGACGACCGCGGCATTAGGGGATCGTATTGCGCGGCCCGCGACGATCCATTTGACACACGAACGTGTGAAGGGGAGGGAATGTGGCCGAAACACAGCCCGATCGTGTTACGATTAAGCTACAGCTGAGCTTGTGGGGCAGTGCAGACAGAAGACCGACGGACTTTACGAATTCTATCCATTTTTCAGGCACGATAAATTTATTCTCATTATGTTGGAGAGGAAGTGGCTTCCAAAGAACCCACCCCAAATACGGCGAGCTTGGCCGGCAGCCAGCGTGCCTGCTCAGGTCGCAACTTTCTCGGCCCAAGTCCTTCTCAGGACTGGGGCACTAATATGCCGACGTAACAAGCGTTTATGTAGGGCTCTAAATGAAAATGCGGCGTTTGGTAAGGACCTACAGGCCTCTGTACTAACCGACTAGCATTACTGAGTTTTTTCAATACCTCATTTATTTTTGAATCTTTGTTTTTTATAATTTTTATCTTTCTTGTTTAAAGCTGGGAAATTTGTATCGTCATTTTCCAGCTGGGAGTAATTTTGTTGCACCGAGAAGGAACTCCCATTCTCCCTTCTGACTATTTCTTATTGTCATAATCTTAGCGATATCCATTTCCTTCTCCCAGACTGGACAGTTTCGTATATCCCTAGCAGAATGGTTTTTTGCGTTGCATAAAATGTACCCCAATACAATCTTTAACCCCACATCCTATCGATCTGCATCTTTCAGAAGTTTGTCCCAGTCGCCCAAAATTGCAGCACTGACGTACTTTGGGAATGTATTGACTGACTTCTAAGAAGCAAACGTCAAAAAGTGAAAGCTTTTCATGTTTTCAGTTGGTATTAAGGGTTGTAAATATGTTATATCTAGTTTTGTGAAACTATCCGGCCTAATAATAAAATTTTTATGGAAGAATCTATATTCTCCAGAATTTAATCGTCAGAAAAACGATTGGGTATTCAACAAAGTTTCTTGGTATAAACGCGATTATATTCATCTTCTTTAATTCCTTATTGTTCACAAAATCGTTTGCGCCCTTGCCTTTGCAAAACTATTTCTTGAAAACGATTGAAGGTTCAGTTATCTCATTTTTTCAAAGAGAAACAAGCCGCTTTAAGCTCTTGTGTTCTCAAATAGAGTACTGTCTTTTGTGGGTTAAGAATATTTTTGTGTCATTTAAACGGAATTGAAGTGCTCTTTCTATAGGTGCCAAAAGTTTATATTAAAAGTTCAAAATGTGAGTACAGTTAACATTCAAATCTGTCAAAATAATTATGCCGACCAGTGTATATACACAAATCGTGTTTTTTGATAAAAACAAACACGCACGAACACGATAAATTTATACATTTCCAACACGAACACGTCGTATTGGTCTTGCGTGTTTCGTGTCACGAAAAATAACACGACACGCGCCCAACTCTAGTTTGATGTCACCCTTGCGTAACTTTTTAATAAGATTTTTAGATTTTCTCATATTTCTCAAGATCTCATTATACCCGTTACTTGTAGAGTAAAAGGGGATATTGTATTCGTGCAAAAGTATGTAACAGGTAGAAGGAAGCTTTTCCGACCCGTTAAAGTATATATATTCTTGATCAGGATCACTAGCCGAGTAGATCTACACTCAAAAAATTATTTTTTCTTAAATATAGAAAAATACAAATTTTCTGTGCTTTAGAAAAAATGTTCTATAAAGAGAACAAAATTTCTAAACTTCAGAAAATTTCTCTGTTAAACGATATTTTTTAGAAATTTTTTTCTCAAAATGAGAAAAATCCTTTTTTTTTCTAGTCTGCTTTTCTTTATTTGAGGGTTAAAATCGCCATTGCTTTTAGAAAAAAAAGACTAAACATTTCTAAAAATAAAAAAAAATCGCCATTCAAATTAGAAAAAATTCTTATATAATAGAAATATTGTTTTTCTAAAAAACAGAAAAAATGTTTAAAATTTTTCTAACATTCAGAAAAAATTGCCTTTAATCGAAGAAAATTTGGTAGCCTATGGGTCTAACGCGTGCGTGCATGAATATTTTATTCAAGCTAATAGCCGCAAGTGTGAGTTCAATCCCACGTCGAGACGACAAATGCAGGGTGTCCTATTTTTTTTTTTTTTAATCTTTAATATTTACATATTAATAAAAAAAAATGTGTTGCATTTTTTTTAATTTTTTGAATAGTTATATTTTGTTAAAAATGATTTTTATGTTTTTCAAATTTGAAATATTCAAATACTGTTACTATTGAACCATAGTAAAATATATTTGTGTATAAATATTAAAATTAATCAATAAATATTTACGAACAAAATTAAATAAACAAAAAGAATAAGTAGAAGCGAGCCAGATCAATTTGACTAAAAATAAGAGAACAAAATGTAAATAGACTTTGTACAGCGCCTCACGTGATGCATCCGTGGCGCAGCGGTTAGAGTGCTTGACTGCGAACTGTGAGGCAAGCGGTTCGATTCCCGCGTGCGGCGACTCCAGATGTTTTTCTCAAAAGTGTAAGTTGTTGGGTTTTTATATTTATAATTTGTAATTTGTATACTCATTTCAGTTATAATTACAGGTCCGATTTGAAACTTAAAGTGCATGTACATAATAAACATATACACCACCTACACCACGTGCACAATATAAGGAAATTAAAATAAGATGACAAACAAGAACGGAGAACAACAACACAAGGGGGGCGTGGCGTCACAGAAACAACCGGCATAATTCCGATTACCACCAAAGCATCATTTTTGTATTTTCTGGATTTGAGAAATTTTTTCTTGTATTTAGAAAAAAATTGTTCTATATTAAAAAAAAAACAGTATTTCTATTTCTTAGAAAACCTTTATTTCTAAATTGTAAGACATAACTTTTTTACTTTCTAGTAAAAAATTTCTAAATTGCAGATTTTTTTTTTGTTTTTTAGAAAAAAACGCCATTGATTTTAAAAACCTACTTTCTTTAATATAGACAAAATCGCCAGTGACGCAAATCCATAGGCGATTTTCTAAAACCAAAGGCTATTCTAGGCGTTTTTTTTTTTGAGTGTAGCCATGTCCGTCTCTCCGTCTGTCTGTCTGTTCTTATGAACACTGAGATCTCGGAAACTACAAGAGCTAGAATGTTGGGATTAGCAACACATATTCTTGGGCTTCCTACGCAGCGCAAGTTTATTTCCGCCGAGCGCCACGCCCCATCTAACGCCCACAATCGCCCATAGTCGTCCACAAACGATACTAAAATGTGTCTGGCGCCCACATTTTTAAAGATTTCGGAGAAGTATAAATGCAATTTTGTTGTGTTTAGTTATATCAAATAAAAACACCTCTTAACGAAGTAAAAAACTAGTGACGATCGCAACATTTGTGACGAAAAATTATTACACTAGTCATTAAATAGACTTTTTAATATTTTCTCATTCGGCCCGCCCTAACAAACTATTCCAGCCTTTTTCCCTTCACAGGCATTTTCTATTGCCGAATGAGAAAATATTAGAAAGTCTATTTAATGACGAGTGTAATAATTTTTCGTCACAAATGTTGATATCAGAACTTTTCTATGTTCAAGGTGCGATCGTCACTAGTTTTTTACCTCGTTAAGAGGTGTTTTTTGTATTGTATTGTATTTATTAAGCAATGGACTGCTTGTAAAACATTTATAAATATACATTAATTTAAGAAATAGAGCGCCAAACCACATAAGGGGAATTTTTTAGCGATATGCCCCTGCTCACATCGAGTGGTAGGCACATTGGATTACACATTTGAGGACAATAACGATAATAACTTATTATAATTAGACACTGAAGAGACTCCATACAATAAGACGTGACTGAGATCATTATATTTTTCACAAAGAACACGGAAAGGGTCATTAAGGGCAAAATTTGTCCTGCACAATGGCAGAGACAAAGGCCGATACCGGCGAATTGTTCTGCATGGTACATTCCAATTTAGGGAACTAAGGAGAAAGGAGGAGTCGACATCACCATTTATTAACTTATGTATGAACATAACACCGTTACAAATCCTACGGTTGATCAGGGTGGGCAAGTCTAGTAAAAGCAATCTGGCATTATAGGATGGCAACCGACGGCCAGCGTCCCAGTTAAGACCTCTTAGAGCAAATAACAAAAACTGCTTTTGAACGGACTCTAACATATTTTGGCAAGTTAACGTCTGCGGTGACCATATACATGAACAATACTCTAACGATGGGCGAACAAGAGATACATATAAAAGCTTGGTTGTATAGGGGTCATCAAACTCCTTAGACCAACGCTTCGTAAAGGCTAAAAGGCTCCTAGCTTTATTACAAATTAGTGATATGTGATCATTAAAACAAAGTTTATGGTCAAATAAAACTCCCAGGTCTTGAACAGTAGAAATACGTTGAAGGACATTGTTGTCAATAGAGTACGAATACAAAGACGGATTACAACGATAAAAGGTCATAACATTACATTTAGAATAGTTAAGATATAAATTATTGAGTTTGCACCAAGTCTGTAAATAGTCAAGATCTAATTGAAGACGAGAACAAGAATCCGATAATGACATGGAAAAACACAGTTTAACGTCGTCAGCAAACATTAAAACAGTTGCGGACTTAATAACTTGAGGTAAGTCGTTAATCAACAGGCCAAATAATAAGGGTCCCAAATGACTTCCTTGAGGTACACCAGAGGTAACATTTATAGTTTTGGACGTTATATCATTAAATTTCACCCTCTGAGAGCGGTCTGTGAGATATGAGTGTAACCACCTTAACAACTTTGGAGGGAACCCCATTAGATTAAGTTTTTTAATAAGTACACAGTGGTTTACCGAGTCAAACGCTTTGGAAAAATCCGTTTATTTGATATCAGAAGTTTTTGTTTGTTTACATTGGCTCTCATAGGAGCTAATATATACATTTAAATTTAAATTGGTCAATCATAATTTGTAAGCCAATGTATTTAAACAAATTAAGTTAAAAAGGCGTTTAAGTATTTCGAAATACCTTTTAAACGAAGTATAGCACATGTCTGTAGCTTCAGTAGTGTACAACTTACGAACTAAAGAAATTTAGCTATTTTTAGCTTTTTCCCGCTAAAGCAGCGGGTTTTTCCAAATGTCGTAAAATAAAAGTTTCCTATTTGGAATTCCTTAAAACAATTGAATTGATTCCATGACCCTAAACTACAGTTTGCATACGCACATACTAAATTCAATGCTAAGGCAGCGTAAGTTGTTTTGAGCTGGCAAAAGTGGCGATTTTCGTTTCTAAATAACTTTTAAACGTGACTTTTTACAGTAATGTGTTATATACCAAAATTTAAGGAATCTCAAGGGCTATACAGTTTAAAGTTTTATAGAAAATCGTTAGAGCCGTATTTGAGAAAATTAAAAAAAAGCTTAAAAAAAAGTTTTAAAAAATATTCTTTTGTTCATATATTTTTAACTGTTACATTTACACAAATTGCATATAGAAGGCGTTTATAGCATTTAAAAATACCTTTCAAACGAGATGCAGCACAAGTCTGTAGCTTTAGTAGTATAGAAGTTACGGCTTTCCGAATTTTAGCTATTTATAGCTGTTTTCCCGCTAAACTAGCGGGTTTTTCCAAAAGTGGTAGAACAAAAGATTTTTATATCGATGTGATGAACGTCATATCAAATTTTCAGAACTTAAAAAACATGTTTTGGACAAACTGACAAACAGAATTAAATTTTGGCTATAACTTTTGAACGGAGCGTCCGATTTTCTGATATGACCTCTCATATTAAGCGCATTTTTAGTAGGAATACAACTAACCAATTATTAGCCAATTATCCCCACCGGCCCCAACAGATCCAAATTTCTAAATTTTCACTTTTACACTTTCACCGCTCTCCCTCCCAAGCCAATTGATTTTCTTGAGGTCTTGGTATGCAATCCTTTAAGTTTTAGCAATACCTTTAATTTGGTGTATTACTCATTACGATCGGACTATCACAGCAGATTTTCATTTCTTTGTGTATATATAGTAGTCGCCTTCGCACACTCTCCTGGTGCGCTTTGTCACTACATGGACTGCCGTCCATAGTGACCTATCGAAGTTTAGTTATACCTATATGTAGAAGAAATTTTCAAATCGGACCATTCGTAAAAAAGTTATAACCGATTAAAGTTTTATATCTCCATCTCTTTCGCAATCCCTTTAGCTGAGTGACGGGACCCATCAGACGGGTATCAGATAGCCGGGACACCCACCCGACTATAGCGTTCTCTCTTGTTTTTTTTTTTTATTATTGAAACCGAATGGTCTCTTGTTGTTTTTGAAAATTCTGTCGGAGGTCTTGCATTGATAGACCCCATGTTTTTTGCTGGTTCACCAGCCTGCCGCCCAAATTTACCACTCACCAGAAAAACAGGGGAAAGATCCCACTTTTTTGCAAATGCCAAGAATTAAAAATACTCTCAAGTGTTTAAAAACAGTGTTTACTTTTTTTAATAATTGTTTAAGGTTCGTATCGATATGGAGATATTTTTAAATACAAAAAAAAACCGTAGTGCCGATCGGTTTTTATAATTTTGCGCATTAATTGCTCATTACAGGGAACATATGTCTGTCTTGCTCGCACCTACGTAAAATACATAGGAAATGGCTGAGGAAAATGCTCTAATGTATGAGCCAAACAATGTCGTGGAATAACCACATTAAAGAGGTTCAACCATGTCTTATTTTAATAAATAAAATTATTATTCATGAATCGCATCGTTGAGTCGTTTGGAAGTTATAATGCTGAAGCCTCCTATTCTTGACTGGTGACCAAGATCTCCAAAACGGCTTAACCGATCATGATCGCGTTTAATTTAGGGTCATTCCATGTGAAACGTGACAGGCCAATTTTGGTCAAATCTCAGAATCAAGCGAAACTTTTTTTTTCGATAGAGGATTGAAATATAAGAATGGGTTTTTTTAATTTTTTTTTTAACTCTTACCGTTTATTTTTAAAAAATATTTTTTTAATTAAGCTCCGATTTTTAGGATATGCAGCTCTTGAGACTCGTTTAAGTTATTTTAATAATTCCAATGCCACTTTGTGGCATATCTTAATATCTTTCAGAAAAATATTTTTAAAAATTTTTAAATTTAAAATTAAGTATTTTTTAAGAGAATTTAAAATTAGAAAACTTCTGTACGCCGGAATACACGCTGTTTCCGAATAAAAAAATTATCCCCATATTGCTTCATCAATTCTTCACAAAGTGGTAAAATAAAATTTTTGTAATCGCAAGACGTACTAGTAAAGACAGCGATTTTAGTTTAGCGACTTTGCATCAAGCAACTACAGCGCAACGTGTAAGAAAGGGAAAGCGCTATTCCTGCTCTGCCGCGCTCGTGTTGCTGTGCTCTTCTTACACGTTGCGCTGTAGTTGCTTGATGCAAAGTCCTTATATTTCAATCCTCTATCGAAAAAAAAAGTTTCGCTTGATTCTGAGATTTGACCCAAATTGACCTGTCACGTTTCACATGGAATGACCCTTTAAAATGTTTAGGGAATGTACCGCTATGACAGAAACTAAAATAAATGGAATAGGTAACGTACATTTTTTTATTCCAAAATATAATGGAACGAAAAAGAATTAAATAGTGCTGTAAGGGCACAGAATTAAGCTGTAAGACACACTCTGGCATGCGTTGATTGTTTCATCAACTATTCTGGTATAATTCAAATAAAAAATCTGCTGTGATTTCTTCACTTCATTTTTTATACCCGTTACTCGTAGAGTAAAAGGGTATATTGTATTCGTGCAAAAGTATGTAACAGCTAGAAGGAAGCGTTTCCGACCCCATAAAGTATATATATTCTTGATCAGGATCACTAGCCGAGTCTATCTAGCCATGTCTGTCTGTCCGTCTGTCTGTCTGTCCGTCTGTCTGTCTGTCCGTCCGTATGAACGCTGAGATCTCGGAAACTATAAAATCTAGAAGATTAACATTTTGCATGCAGATTCTAGGAGTTCCTACGCAGCGCAAGTTTATTTCAAAAAGGTGCCACGCCCCCTCTAACGCCCACAATAGATGATATACGATTTTAAAAATTGTAATATTTGGGAAAAGTAAGAATGCCGTTTTGTTGTGTTTATCAATACCTATCGAAATGTAGAAGAAATTTTTTAAATCGGACCATTCGTTAAAAAGTTAGGGCTCATCAAAGTTAATATATCCATCTCCTTCGCACTCCCTTTAGCTGAGTTCCGTTTATTAGATAGTCGGGACACCAACCCGACTACAGAGTTCGCACTCCCTTTAGCTGAGTGACGGGTATTAGATAGTCGGGACACCAACCCGACTATAGCGTTCTCTCTTGTTTTAATTAGTTAGTTTCACATCGGATGAACGACAAACAAGTGCGCCACATAACGGTAGCCATATGTCCCAAAGAACTGCTCCGATCAAATTGAAGTTTTGAGAGGGTAATCTAGAAAACAAACTAGTTTGACTCGGCTAGTGATGCTGATCAAGAATATAAATACTTTATAGGATCGGAAACGCTTCCTTCTCCCTGTTACATACTTTTGCACGAATACAATATACCCTTTTATTCTATGAGTAAGGGGTATTAAGATGTCAAATTTGAACGGACAGCTAATTGCCAAACTGCCTTCGAACATCTAAAATCGACACTAATAAGCTACAATACCCAGATTTCAGCAAACAATTTTGCATAATTACAGACGCAAGGAAGCAAGCGTGTGGAGCAGTTTTAACTGAAAACAAAAATGGACTCCAATTCCAGTAGCATACGCATCAAGAGCATTTACAAAGGGTGAAAGTAACAAAAGCACAACAGAACCAGAACTGGCAGCAATTCATTGGGCAATAACATACCTCAGACCACACCCAGAAAAAAAATACCTTGATTAAAGTCCACTGGCTTTAAATTAAGCAACGATGGACTAAAAATGTAAAAATGTTTCTCCCATACAAATTCAATGACTAAATGGACTAAATTCGGACATAAGTCCATATGGACTGCGTATGGCCTTAAGTCCTAATTTAGTCCATTAGGGTCCTTAAATATGTAGGAGAGGCATATTTTTAAGGCCACGCATAGACTTGTTTAGTCATTTTAAAGCCATTAAATTTAAGTCTATGGACTTAAATCAAGGACATTTTTTTTCTGAGTGAGTATATCTATGGCAGAAACTTCGCTGTCAAAACAGATCACATACCACTCACATACTTGTTTTTAATGACAAATCCTAACTCCAAACTGACACGCATGAGACTTGAATTAGAGGAGTATAATTTCACAGAAGAGAATCTAAAGGGTAAAGATAATTACGTAGCAGATGCGTTATCAAGAATAACCTTCGAAGAACTAAAAAACATTACCAGAAATACAAAGAAAGTCACTACACGATATCAAAGTAGACAGAAATCCTGCGCAGGAGAAAAACAAATAGAATTGCCTAGGCAATCTATAGAAAAAGCTTTAAAGTCCAACGTATTCGATGTTATAATAATGACGAAGTACGTAAAGTAGTGACTTTGCAAGTAAAAACAAGAGAGAACGCTATAGTCGGGTTGGTGTCCCGACTATCTAATACCCGTCACTCGGCTAAAGGGAGTGCTCTGTAGTCGGGTTGGTGTCCCGACTAAAGGTTGTAACTCAGCTAAAGGGAGTGCGAGGGAGATGGAGATATATGTAAACTTTGATCAGGCTTAACTTTTTAACGAATGGTCCGATTTAAAAAATTTCTTCTGCATTTCGATAGTTATAACTAAACGCAACAAAATTGCATTTATACTTATCAGAAATATTTGAAAATGTGGGCGCCAGGCACATTTTAGTATGGTTTGTGGGCGACTATGGGCGATTGTGGGCGATAGAGGGGGCGTGGCGGTCGCCTGAAATAAACTTGCGCTGCGTAGGAAGCCCAAGAATATGTGTTGGTAATCCCAATATTCTAGCTATTGTAGTTTCCGAGATCTCAGCGTTCATCCGGACGGACAGACGGACATGGCTAGATCGACTCGGCTAGTGATCCTGATCAAGAATATATATACTTTATAGGGTCGGAAAAGCTTCCTTCTAGCTGTTACATACTTTTGCACGAATACAATATACCCTTTTACTCTACGAGTAACGGGTATAATATGACCTGTTATTTCAAGCGTAGAAAAACTATTAGTGCAAGATATAATGATAGCGATTTATTTACCAATGGAATTCTTGACTTAGTTCAGTTCTTCCAAAGGCTTGAAATTCAAGCCGGTATATAAAAAATCAGCCACCTAAAAATGAATGGCACCGTGGGAAAATATCTTAGAAAAAGTTTCAATTGATAATTTCAAGAAAATGGACAACAGAATATTAAAATCATTGAGAGTAGAGCTACTCAACCCGGTGACCCTAATAGGAAATGATAAAGAAAAAGAGGCTATACTGTCTACATTCCACAACGATCCAGTACAAGGAGGTCACACAGGCATTACCAAAACCTTGGCCAAGGTTAAAAGACATTACTTTTGGAAAGGTATGTATACTAGGGTGGGTCGATTTGGGAGCCCAAAAATCGTATAGGGGGAACGTGTTCTTGGAATGAATCTAAGCAACATTGCCGAACAAACTTGTGGTCTAAAATGACGTTTGACCCCCCCAAACGCGAATGAAAATTACTGGTTTTTTCGTGAAAAATATCATAGTAGCCAGCACAGATATATTACTGAATTTGAAACCCCTATTTTGCGTTGTTAAAAGGCGACTTTGTCCAGATACTGTTTAAGTTTAATTACGTATTTATTTATTAAAAATTCCTTTAACTTTGCGGTTTTCTATATAAGCAATAATCTAGAAACAAATAAACAAGATTTGAAAATAGAACACTAATTATTAATCAATAAACGAGTTTTACAAAGTAACCTTTTGAGAAAAAAACAAGAGAGAACGCTATAGTCGGGTTGGTGTCCCGACTATCTAATACCCGTCACTCGGCTAAAGAAGTGCGAGGGATAAAGATATAAACTTTGATCAGCTATAACTTTTTAACGAATGGTCCGATTTAAAAAATTTCTTCTACATTTCGATAGGTATTGATAAGCACAACAAAACTGCATTTTTACTTATCCGAAATATTTAAATTTTTAAAATCGTATATTATCTATTGTGGGCGTTAGAGGGGGCGTGGCACCTTCTGGAAATAAACTTGCGCTGCGTAGGAACTCCAAGAATCTTCATGCGAAATACCAATCCTCTAGCTTTTATAGTTTCCGAGATCTCAGCGTTCATACAGACAGACAGACAGACGGACAGACGGACAGACGGACATGGCTATATCGACTCGGCTAGTGACCCTGATCAAGAATATATATACTTTATGGGGTCGGAAACGCTTCCTTCTAGCTGTTACATACTTTTGCACGAATACAATATACCCTTTTACTCTACGAGTAACGGGTATAAATATATAAATAAATATCAGTAATATATCTGTGCTGGCTACTATGATATTTTTCACGAAAAAACCAGTATTTTTCATTCGCGTTTGGGGGGGGTCAAACGTCATTTTAGACCACAAGTTTGTTCGGCAATATTGCTTAGAATCCTTTAAAGATTACGTTCCCCCTATACGATTCATCCCTTTTTTCGGCCCCATACAAATCGACCCGCCCTAATGTATACATACGAAAATGTCAAACATGCCAAAAATCAAAAGTGACAACACATACAAAGGCTTCTATGACAATCACAGACATTCAAATAAATGCTTTCGACAGAGTAATAGTGGACACAATAAAAGTACAAACACTGTTGCAAAAGCTTTATTTGAAGATTTTATTCTAAAGTACCGTCCAATAAAGACGTTTATTTCGGACATGGGAACAGAATACAAAAATGCATTTACACAAGACATATGCAAATACCTGAAAATCAAAAATTTAACTTCAACGGCCCACCACCAGCAGACAGTTGGAACAGTAGAGAGAAGTCATAGAATCGCGAGGGAACACAATTAAAACTTCTGGTAAACAAATTTATGACACACAAAAAGAAACAAACAAATGGGTTTCACATATCAAGTTAGTTTTTAGTTTGTTTCAAAAAGGTGCCACGCTTCCCCTAACGCCCACAATTGCTTTACAACAATTTAAAAATTTTAATATTTCGAAAAAGTAAAAATGCAGTTTTATTGTGTTTATAAATACGTGTAGAAGAAATTTTTTAAATCGGACCATTCGTTAAAGAGTTATGCCCGAACAAATATTTGTATCTCCATCTCCCTCGCACTCCCTTTAGCTGAGTAACGGGTATCTGAAAGTCGGGGCACCCGACTATAGCGTTCTCTCTTGTTTTAAAATATTTTTGTGAACTGTTCGAGTTAAGTTGGGTGCGCCTTAATTTTTCTACGAAGTTTAATTATTTTTTCTTTAGCAAATATCGCGCATTTCTTTCGGTTAAATTATGGAAAATCTTCGTCAAGGTATGTATAATATTGCTCAGAGTGCTTACACTAGGAATGCTTTTGTTTTGTACTTTTTTTAATTGTTTTATTGAACCATGTTTTGTGTAGAAGTTAACCTATAAATATGTGTGTTTCGTGAAGTATAACTAGCAACAGTACTCAGGATTACGAAAAGTGCAAATGTGGTTATATGTGTTATTAAATATATTATTAAATGGAGTTAATTACTTTTGCGCATACTTCCGCTATTTCGTAATAATTACATAGATTCGTAACAACTCGACATTAAAAAGGGTGAACTACTGGAAGTCGGTTCCTTTATCAAATGAAGCAATTTTGCTTTTAGAAGAAGTCGAAGAAGTAATTGATAGCCCGGATTTGGAGTTCGAAAAAATTTAGATTTCGAATTAAATACATATGATTAGTGAAAATAAATAATATAACACGTAAATTCAATTTTTTTTTGGGTTTAAGGCGGCTGACTGGGTGTGGTAAAAATCAAAAAAGGAGCAAAAACCGAAATTTTACAAAGATCTCAATATTATGTACAAAAAAATTTCGGTTCAAGTGGGCGTGGTCAAAAAATAATGAATAATAATGTGTTCGCAGCAGAACGCCTAAATTTAATTGTTTACTATCTATTTGTAAATGTATAGTAAAGTTATCTATCAGCTGTACAGCATCTGCGTTGCGCTAACAGCACCATGTTAATTTTAACAGTACGAATGTAAAACCTCGAAGACGAACACTGTACAACTCTTACTATTTACTTCTCTCGTCTTACGCTAATACTTCGAAGTACACGATCTCTAAAACGAAAGCTAGGCATTTTTACTTTAATTTAATAGAAACAGCCGAAGTGGGGTGCAAAACAGCATCTCCTCGAAACATAATGAAAACCGAAATTTTACAATGGTCTCAATATTATGTAAAACAAGAAAGGAAGCTAGCTTCGGCCAGCCTTGCAGATCATTCCTATTAATTTACAAATCGCAAAAATATTAAATTTCCTATTATTTCTCATTAATTTTCCGATCGTTCCTATGGCAGCTATATGATATAGTAGTTCGATTTTGATACAATTAAAATTTAAATTCAGAAATATTTAAGAAGAGTCATATCCCAGAGTAGACGAGAATACAATAAAAACCAAAGAAGCAATAATTTATTTCCGATTATATTCCCATTAATTGCCAATCGTTCTTATGGCAGCTATATTATATAGTCGTCCGATTTTAATAAAATTTAATTCGAAACTCAGAATTAGATTCAAAATGGTATTTACAAATGAAGAAGGTCAGATGTTAAAAAACACCCAAGATATACTTTTTTTACATGTTTTTCCCCGATTATTCCTATGGGAGCTATATGATATAGTTTTCCGAAGGTTTTGGGAAAGTTTTACCCCGATAGTTTTAAAACTGAGAGACAAGTTTGCGTAGAAACAGACAGACAGACGGACGGACAGACGGTCATGGCTAGATCGACTCGTATAGTGACGCTGATCGGGAATATATTTAAGGGGTCGGAAATGTCTCCTTCACTGCGTTGCAAACTTCTGACTGAAATCATAATACCCTCTGCAAGGGTATAAAAATTTGAAATCCGTGTCTTTAGAATTAGATGTTGAGCCAACCCAACGGACCAAGGCGCGATAGTATAGCGAAACTATCGCAAAATGTTCGTAAACGGACTTAGAAACGATAGAAATCCGCGAGCTTTTACTAATGTCTCGTTAAATGTTCGCAAACGGAAAAACCGGGCGACATATTTTTCAGCCTTCTGTCCAGTTTTCATTCACTTTTGAGCTCGTTTTACGAGACTTTACCGTTTTTGTATCACTTCTTTTCTTGTTTCCATGGTAACTGATGCGCAGTTTCTCGGCACACGGAATCGTTCGTTTCCTTTCGTTTCTTTTGTGCGTGTGTTCTTTTGTGCTTAGAAACTTGCAGAGTGCAGTCGTATAAAAGCCGAAATTGTTTAAAAGTAGTTTATTAAATAAACAAAATCAGTAATTAAATTCTAATTGAGTGTTTAGTTCAGTGCTGTGACCCAAAGAGTGAGCTAAAACGCTTTCAAAACAAACAAAAAACAGAAATAAATCAAAAATCACATGTGCGTTCTTCTTCATTTTTTAGCCTTCTTTCTGGAATTTTGCTGTGGAAGTGTAAAGAAGAATAATGTCCGACGACCTCGCACAGCTGTACTCTTGGCGTGGAACCGAGGCCAAGAATGTATAAGGGGGTTGCGCGTTACTCTAGCAATCCGTAGTATTTTTTATACGAATAATTATATTACAATGCACAATATTACAAAATCGTTTTTTACAGCGGGATTTAAAGAAAGATTTTCCCTGGAAGATGCCGATTTCGACAGGACAACCCAGAAGTTTTTTCAGTACGCCCGGGACAGGATATCTAAGAGTCAGAAGCAGATGAAAGTAAAAGTTTAAGTACTCCAAAAGAATCTTATATGTTAAAGAGTCTCATAAATGTACCATCAAGTACCGAATAATCTCATTACTCCTTTTAATTTAATTAATTTTTATGATTTATTTGATACCATATTTAAAAAGATATTAAAATAAAAAAAGAAAAACCAAAAATTCAGCACTGCTTTCACTGTAGGAATGAAATGGAATAAAACACATTTTATAATATATTTTTCGATACGCTACTAATATTAATTTCGGATCGTTAATGATATTAAAATCGCCTCGAAAACGAAACTTTCTCTGCCACAAACTGAGCGACCAGTGATTCGTTTTTTTATCGTTTTTGGATTCGAGGCGATAGTCGTTTTCCGTTTAATAGGGTCTTCCCACAGAGCTCCATCCACCATCTACCATCCGTTGAACGGATGGTCCGTAAGGTTTTGCTGTTCCGAAAATTTACCAGTTAGTCCGCCATCCAATTTTGACGGACTTTGACGGGCTCTTTAATGCGATAGTTAGGCGATGTTTTTCCGGTGCAACTCTGAATTCTTCCTCTTGACTGTGAAAAATGGAACGTTGACTACGAGAACAAATCAAATCAATGGCGGGAAAAAATTAAATAATGCTCAAGTTCATTGTTTTTTGGCTATTGTTGAATTATTTGTAGTTTGTTATGAGGGGAAAAGCATTCGCCAACAAGTTGCTATGTGTGGGCCAAAATTTAAGCTGTTCTGCAAACGAAAACATCAATGTTTGCAGTGAAGTCTCAGAATATGTTCTGCAATTCGTAAATACTAATAAATATTAATTAAAAGTGTACTATGTACTCCTATAAAGCTCCAAAGTTGCTATAAATTACCGAAACAGCACAAATTTGGTTTTGTTTACAAATTTTACACATTAATATTGGCTAGACAGAGGCGTAGTAAGAGCGGAGTGTGGGGTACGGGAGGTTAGGCTCTCCCCCAGTCAGTAATATGTATGCATAATCGTTATAGAAAGTGTTATAAAAGCTCAGATGTGTTATTATCTTATGCTATTTATTACATTATTTTACAATAAGTTTAGGAAAACGCAAATTTACGTCAGTTTTGCCGAGTTAAAATCCCCCTTCGTCAATGTTGAGTTGAGCAACTGCTCTTAAGTCAGCTGTTATTGGATGGTAGATGGTGGATGGAGTTCTGTGGGAACACGAGTTTCACATTCGTCAAAAATCCCAACCGTCTCACACGGATGGACTGTATGGGAAGAGGCTATAAGTTTCGCGTAACTATCGTTTGCGATATCGCTAACGAACATTTGGTCCACTGGGAAAACAAGTAATAGCCTCTTCCCATACAGTCCATCCGTGTGAAACGGTTGGGATTTTTGACGAATGTGAAACTCGTGTTCCCACAGAACTCCATCCACCATCTACCATCCAATAACAGCTGACTTAAGAGCAGTTGCTCAACTCAACATTGACGAGGGGGATTTTAACTCGGCAAAACTGGCGTAAAATTGCGTTTTCCTAAACTTATTGTAGAATAATATAATAAATAGCATAAGATAATAGTTTAAAACATATCTGAGCTTTTAAAACACATTCTATAACGAGTATGCAACAATATTACTGACTGGGGGAGAGCCTAACCTCCCATACCCCTCACTCCGCTCTTACTACGCCTGTGTCTAGCCAATATCAATGTGTAAAATTTGTAAACATCACCATATTTGTGCTGTTTTGGTAATTTATAGCAACTTTGGAGCTTTATAGGAGTACATAGTACACTTTTAATTAATATTTGTTAGTATTTACGAATTGCAGAACATATTCTGAGACTTCGCTGAAAACATTGATGTTTTCGTACGCAGAACAGCTTAAATTTTGGCCCACTCATAGCCACTTGCTGGCAAATGCTTTTCCGCTCATAACAAACTACAAACAATTCAACAATAGCCAAAAAACAATGAACTTGAGCATTATTTAATTTTTTCCCGCCATCGATTTGATTTGTTCTCGTAGTCATCGTTCCAATTTTTACAGTCAAGAGGAAGAATTCAGAGTTGCACCGAGAAAACATCGCCTAACTATCGCATAAAAGAGACCGTCAAAGTCCGTCAAAATTGGATGGCGGACTAACTGGCAAATTTTCGGAACGGCAAAACCTTACGGACCATCCGTTCAACGGATGGTAGATGGTGGATGGAGCTCTGTGGGAAGACCCTATAAGGAAGCTAGCCTCGGCCAGCCGAAACTTATATACCAATAGGTATATATATAGCAATAGGTAATATGTCGAAAAACGAAAAGTTATCAGTTTTTCAATCATTTTTCCGATTATTCCTATGGGAGCTATTAGATATAATTTTCCGATTCGGCTGGTTCCGACTTATATACTAAAGGAGAGTGGAACAATTTCGTCAGCATTTTTTTAAAGCTATTTTTTGTCCATCTTGAGACACGTTATCATATTTGTTTTTTTATTGTTGAATGCGGTTAGCACCAAGCTTTAAAATGTGACATTCCCCTATTTTTTTAATTACCTTGGTGATTTATAAAAAATTAAAAAGTAAAACCTATATACTGGGGCGATTCCGCCACATAGGGGGGTAAAATCGCCACACCATTGGGGCAATTTCGTCACCTGTAAAAATGTAGGGAATTTAACGCCTGTAAATATGCTACACTGATCAAGCGTAGCATTTTGGTTGACGTCCTATCCTTGTTGCTGCTGCCGGTAGTCTGTTCGTTAGCCAGATCGTCAAAAAATATATATGTATGTATTTAAAATAGGTGCGAATTTACCCCTAGCATAGGGTGGCGAAATTTCCCCACACAGTTCTTTTCTAGAAATAATTACTTTTCTTCCGAAATTAGGCGCGAAGTTAAAAATCACTAACGCAGAAATGAACATTATACCACTGTGTATTATACAAAAAAACCTGTATCTAATCCCTTTTCAATTGTGGCATACAGAAAAAATTTCGTGGAGAACTAAATGTAGCTTTTGAACTATTAAAACACATTTAATATTATAGCTTAATTATCTTGGCCTTCTGTACAAAAAAAATGCATTAGTTGTGTCATACCGTCTTAAAGGACTAAAACAAAAAAATTATATATTTTTACGACATATGGATTCCAAGATATTGCAGGTGACGAAATTACCCCAGTGACGAAATTGCCCCACTCTTCCCTACTTGCAATAGAAAGACGATAGTTTTAAAACTGAGGGACTAGTTTGCGTAGAAACGGACCGACAGACGGACATGGCTAGATCGACACGTCTAGTCATGCTGATCAAGAATATATATGTATACTTTATGGGGTCGGAAACGTCTCCTTCACTGCGTTGCAAACTTATGACTAAAAAAAGATCGAACAAATGGACCAAACAATGGCCCACTGGCAGTACAAACAGAGGAAAAAGGAATTACAGCCTCCCAAATCTCAAACTAAAAGTTTCACTTCTGTCGTGCGTAGGCTTGACACACCCCTTTTTTTCGCCACACATGCTTACTAAAAAAAAATTAAAAAGGTAAGAATTTGATGAAATTTGAAATCAATTTTAGCTGATCACATTTACATGTTCACCATATCGCTTGTTAAACTCTTTTTCAACTTTGAACAGTTTCTTATATTGCTGTGCTCTTACCCAGATAAATTTTTCAATTTTAAAAAATTGAACACGTTATCCTATGCTTGGCCTTCTATTCAAAAATATTAAGGCGATAACTTTAGGCTGGATCTTATTTCATCGGTCCTTCAAATCAAAAACTTTTGATTTTGGCCGTGTTACCTTGTTGAACCTTTTGCACTTTGTAAATTGTCCCTGTATTTTTGTTTTACAAAGAATTTCCTTAACAAATTTTGTGATTTTTAGTACAAAAACGAAAAACCGAATGTTAATGTTGGCCCAATTTTCGGCTTTTTTTGTTTATGCATGTTTCTCCTTTAAATTAAAAAAAAAAAGTATTAACAATATATATATCTATAAAAAGCTAATAAAATAAGCTTTATTTCTTCATTTTTAAAAGTTTTTGTTTTATTAGTTTTAAACCTTTTATTCACGTTTGAAGTTGAAAAAAAAAACCGAATATTAATGGGATACACTGTATACATATGTATATATCTATGAAAAGGTAATAAAATAAGCTTTACTTCTGCATTATTAATTTTTTAGTTTCATTAGTTTCAAACCTTTCATTCACGTTTGAAGTTGACAAAAAAAACGAATATTAATAGGACTCACTGTACATACATATGTACATATGTAAGGGTGCCGATTTCTCGCTTCAAAATAAAGAAATATGTATATATGTACGAATGTTCAAACTTTAATGTACATATGTAAATTCTACATATACTTATCCATAATTACCATAAGAAAATAGCTTAATTTTCTTGAAATCATGATCCATACATGTGTACAAATCGGTACATATGTATGCATGTACACATTTCTATTTTATTCGCTACATATGTATGCATGCGTGTATAATGTACACACATATGTACGTACATTTGTATACATATAAAATTATCTTGCATAAGGACTTGTCATTAAAGGCAGGAATATACATACATATGCACACATCTACATACATATGAAAGCATTAAATTCCAATGTTCAAAAAAGTGTATTAACACTTTACACAGATATATGAAGTTTCCGTTCAAATTGTACTTTTTATAGCAGTGCTATTAATACCTAATAGAAATATATGATGTACATATGTATGTAAGTAAACAAACAAACAAATCAATAGAGAATTTGTTACTGGGAATTCGACTCATCCTAGCCAAACCTAATTTTTTTTCTTACCTGTAAGGTAGAAGTTGTTAAATTTTTGCGCTAGGTTCAGTAGCCGCGACAGCTTGACTTCGGTTGTAGACATTTGATAAGAATTTTGATTGCAAGCCAAGTAATTGACTAATATATATGTATTTATAGAATGTTATGTTTTCTCGTACTTTTAGTTCCTCGACACAATTTTGCATCCACTGAATAGCACGCACTTGTTGTGTAAGCTATTTACTCTATTCCAATAAATGTTCAATGGCAATTGTTATCGGGCCGAAAAACCAACCAAACTAACAAGATAATAAAAGTACAGACTAGGTGCAGTGTGGCTATAAGCGTTTTACTGCATTTATCGCGTACAGTTCTTCCCAGAATAATCTTTTAGCATTTTAAGCCTAGTACTCACATCGACGAAAACTGCGAGCTAGCTATAGAAGTAAGCGAGAGGCAAATAGGTAGCTAACGCCTCAGATGAGCTAAGGAAATAGTATAGAAATACTAAAAAAAATACCAGATTTATGCGGGTGAATATCGATGAACGCCTTTAGCCGCGGCGCAAAGAATAAAGCCTAGTACTCAGTACGACGAAAACTGCTAGCTGACCATAGGAGTAAGCGAGAGGCAAATAGGTAGCTAACGCCTTTAGCTGGGGCTTTTTCCAACCGCGGTACTCAGTTGAGCTAAGAAAATGGTAAGGAAATACTAAAAAAATACCTGATTTAGCGGATGAATTCCGATGAACGCCCTTAGCCGCGGCCCAAAGAATGGTAAATTTGATCGTTGGCTGTGTTTGTGCAGAAGCGGTGTGCCAATAAAAAATTATAAATGGCAGGAAAACCCAAGAAACCAATGGAAAACTGCTTGTAGGAGTTGCGGCAATACATATCGCCATGTCAACAGCGAATTTAAAGCTTGCGAGCCAGGTCGGCTCAACATTTTGTAATATTTTAAAATTGGCGCCAGTTGAGGTTTGCTGTTTGTCAACAAACCCAGTAAGACCATGCTACATGCATTTCGGATGAAATGCGAAAACTTCGGCCACACTAAAAGATTAATATTTTTCGACTAGTAAAACTCTTAGCCGAACTGAGTACTAGGCTTAACAAATTTGGGGCTGTCCATATATAAAACAAAAACACCTCTTGACGAGGTAAACAAGTGACGATCGCACCATCAACATACAAAAGTTCGTCACATTTTGTGACGAAAACTGCTTGTACTCTCGACTAAACAAATATACTTTATAAAATAAACTCATTCGGTCCGCTTCTGTAAACAAAATGCATTTCGTGTTCAAAAGCATTTTCTGTTGCAGCGTGCCGAATGAGTTTATTTTATAAAGAATATTTGTTGAGCTAACCTGGCTCGCACAAACACAGCCAAAGATCTAATTTTCTATTCTGTGGGCCGCGGCTAAAGGCGTTCATCGGAATTCATCCGCTAAATCTGGTATTTTTTTGGTATTTCCTTAGCTCAACTGAGTACCGCTGTGGGAAAAAGTCCCAGCTAAAGGCGTTAGCTAGCTTTTTGCCTCTCGCTTACTCCTATGGTTAGCAAGCAGTTTTCGTCGTACTGAGTACATGGCTTAATACTCGTATTAACTATTGTAATAGGATTTAAATCAATATATTTTCAGTGGCAAGGCCAAGACCAATTGGTTACTGTATTCCGTACTTAGAGCTGTTTTCTCGTCCGTTTATTAAATTTAAAGTACGTTTAAACTTTAAAGCCATGAAATCGTATGGGAAATCACAGTTTAAAGCTTCCTTTAAATTAAACAGGTGGACAAGAAAACGGCCCTTCATTATATACTTTGTCTAGGAATTATATTTGAAGATATCCGAAAATCGACGAACAATTTATTTTTAGGCTTCAGGCTTTTTATAATTAATGAGGGGATTCCCTAAACTGTTGAATTGCTGAATTGTTGAATTTTAGTCAGCTGTTAATCAGCTGTTCCATACAAAATCAACTTTCAGAAATTTCAGCAATTCAACAGCCTCGGGGCTGTTGAAAATTTTGTTGAATTGCTGAAAAGCCAGAGTTGTCACCTATTTTTGTTAGAAGTCATGGCAACTCTGTCACATTTTAGTATCACCAGTTCGTCATATTTACTTTAAAATCAAGTTTGACAGCTTATTTATAGTTATTCTTACCTTGCTAACAATTTTTAACAGTAACTAACTATAAAAAATCAAATTTTAGCTGTTTAAAGTTCCATGACACTTTTCAACAAATAAAAGCTGTTTGAAAATTCAACAGGAACCATTTAGGGTCGTTCCCTTATTTACTTAAATTTCCTGTTGAATTTTCAACAATTCAGCAATTCAACAGTTAAGGGAATCCCCTCAGTGTATATTGCCATGAAATCAGACATTTTAAGCACGTTTTTAAAATGTTTTGGGCTGTTCAAAGTACATATGTAATTGTTTTTAATTTTATCATATCCGTCATTAATTTTTAGAAAGGCAATTTTTTATAAATATTTAGACGCATTTAGAAGTATGAGCGTTATTTTAAGTTGGCAACGAGTAATTGGAACTCGAAAGTAATTTTTAAATTGTTCTTATTTGTTTATAGCACCTAATTAATAGCAAAAGGTTTGACAATTTAACCAAAAAGTATCAAAAAAAAAGTATTATTGATCCCATTTCACAGTAGCTCCAATGAATGAGCAAAATTGTACTTTTTAGATTCAATTTTGCTCATTGCTCATCGGTCCAGGTAGTACCGTATGGAGGTATTTTAAAATACCAAACAAAAATACCAAAAGTGTCCATCGGTTTTTAAAATTTTGCTCATTAATTGCTCATTGCAGCTGACATATATCTGTCTTGCTCGCACCCGCGTAAAATCGTATAGGCTGAGTTTTCTCTAATTGCTCTAATGAATGAGCTGAACAATGTAGTGAAATAACCGCATTAAGGGGGGAGATACATGTAGAACTGCAATTTGTTCATGTTTTTCGTGATTTTTTTTAACCAATAAGGGATTATGCTGGGATTTCGTAACTTGGCATGTTGATAACATTGTTCTTATATAATTCAAACCAATTTTTATTTTATTTTTATACCCGTTACTCGTAGAGTAAAAGGGTATATTGTATTCGTGCAAAAGTATGTAACAGCTAGAAGGAAGCATTTCCGACCCCATAAAGTATATATATTCTTGATCAGGGTCACTAGCCGAGTCGATCTAGCCATGTCTGTCTGTCCGTCTGTCCGTCTGTCTGTCCGTCTGTATGAACGCTGAGATCTCGAAAACTATATAAGCTAGAGGATTGGTATTTTGCATGCAGATTCTTGGAGTTCCTACGCAGCGCAAGTTTGTTTCCAGAAGGTGCCACGCCCCCTCTAACGCCCACAATAGATGATATACGATTTTAAAAATTTAAACATTTCGGAAAAGTAAAAATGCAGTATTGTTGTGTTTATCAATATCTATCGAAATGTAGAAGAAATTTTTCAAATCGAACCATTCCTTAAAAAGTTATGCGTGATCAAAGTTTATATCTCCATCTCCCTCGCACTCCCTTTAGCCGAGTGACGGGTATTGGATAGTCGGGACACCAACCCGACTATAGCGTTCTCCCTTGTTATTATTCAAAATGGCGGTTCTGGAAATTTTTTGTCCGGCTTTTAAAAAAAAGTAGGCCAGCTGCATTCGCTGTGTCAATCCGATAGATTTTTATGAAACCAATTTTTTTTTCTTAAAAAATAATGTAGAACCTGTCTGAACCTAACTTACTTAGAGCATTTCAAAAACTCTGGTTGTGGCACTCTTTCAAGCAAATCTAATTTGAATAAAAGAAGAGAGTGGTTAACACAGTCAAAGGCTTTACTGAAATCTGTATATACTCGTATAACGTCGTCTGCATTTTATTGTTAAATCCATTTATTACAATAGATGAGAATTAGGGATGTCGAAAATATATCAAAATATCGATATATCGATGACATTTTCTTAAAAATTATATTATCATAGCGATATTTTTTTGGTCCGAAATATCGAATATCGATATTATTTGTAAATGATATTTTTGTCCTTTCTAATGGTTGGTCACTTTAAAGACTTAGCCCTAGCTTGCCTTATTACTCCTGAAAGTTCAGTTGCATCTGAAAGATGGTCTTCTGCCATAAGATGGCGTGGTTTGAGATGCCCGCAGTTGTATGACGGACCAGCATATAACAGAGCGAGTATTTTTAAAGTCTTTAAGTACAGATTTCTTTTCCTAGCATTTTATATCATTTTATTTCTAATTTACATAATTTGCCTACTTTAAAAATGGTGATGTGTCCAAAAATTTGAAAATGTATATATTCATATATATATATATATATATTTTGTTGCACTAATCACGAATCTGGCCAGGAAAACGGTCTCCAAGAGAAGGATTACGCAACTTTCTCCATGAAAGTCGAAAAATTTGTAAGCCCCTATAAATTTCTCCTTGAGAGTCGAAAAATTGTGATTTCTGGTTTTTTTAAACACCTATAAATTTAAGAAAAACATTAAAAGACCATTTTTATACCCGTTACTCGTAGAGTAAAAGGGTATATTGTATTCGTGCAAAAGTATGTAACAGCTAGAAGGAAGCTTTTCCGACCCTATAAAGTATATATATTCTTGATCAGGATCACTAGCCGAGCCGATCTAGCCATGTCCGTCTGTCCGTCTGTCCGTCTGTCCGTCCGGATGAACGCTGAGATCTCGGAAACTACAATAGCTAGAATATTGGGATTACCAACACATATTCTCTGGCTTCCTACGCAGCGCAAGTTTATTTCAGGCGACCGCCACGCCCCCTCTAACGCCCACAATCGCCCATAGTCGCCCACAAACCATACTAAAATGTGCCTGGCGCCCACATTTTCAAATATAAGTATAAATGCAATTTTGTTGCGTTTAGTTATACCTATCGAAATGCAGAAGAAATTTTTTAAATCGGACCATTCGTTAAAAAGTTAAGCCTGATCAAAGTTTACATATATCTCCATCTCCCTCGCACTCCCTTTAGCTGAGTTACAACCTTTAGTCGGGACACCAACCCGACTACAGAGCACTCCCTTTAGCCGAGTGACGGGTATTAGATAGTCGGGACACCAACCCGACTATAGCGTTCTCTCTTGTTTGTTTTTAAAAACGAAATTTTTTTAAAATCTGGACCGTGGAGACGGTTTTTTAACAAAATTCGTAATTATTGCATCAAAATATATGAAGAACATAAGCTTTCATTTTAGAATTCTTGTATTTAATAAAAAACGTGAATTTGATTTGATAACATTTTTCGCTTTCTTGAATTTCTTCATATCTGGTATGTTAAAGCAACATATTAACGGTAATGTGCGCTGTGAATTTTAAATGAACAGCCTGTGATGTCCTCTCCCATTAAAATTTAAATATTTTGAAAAAATAGAAAATATCATCGATATATCGATATTTTAAATTGATATTTTCAAATATCATTAATGATATTTTTTCAAAAACCAAATATCATCGATACGATATTTTTTAAAAGTTCGACAACCCTAATGAGAATTCAAGTAGGTTGGTGGTAGTCGATCTTCGCCTAACGAAACCATGCTGACACGGAGATATTAGCGAGGAACATAAATGTTGCAAATGAGATGTGATAATACGTTCAAAGGCTTTTGGAATTGCCGACAATTTAGAAATACCTCTATAATTCTGGGCATGCGCCTTCACACTCTTTTTGTGAAGTGGAATAATAAAAGAGTCCTTTCAGATAGTTAAAAAGCTGATGATGAAATAGACAAATGAACAAGAAAGGAATTTAATTCGGCCAGCCGAAGTTTATATACCCTTGCAGGTATGCCTTTTTAAAATGTTGTTTTTAAATTGTCAAAAATCAAAACGCCTACTTCCTACACAGATACAATTTTTTTCTATTATTTTTTTTGATTATTCCTTTGGGAGCCATAAGATATAGTGGTCCGATCCGGCTCGTTCCGACATATGTACTACTTGCAATAGAATGAAGACTTTTGGAAAATTTTCATCGCAATAGCTTTAAAACTGAGAGACTAGTTCGCATAGAAACGGACAGACGGACAAACGGACATGGCTAGATGGACTCGGCCATTGGTGCTGATCAAGAATATATATACTTTGTGTGGTCGGAAACGTCTCCTTCACTGCGTTGCAAACATCTGACTGAAATTATAATACCCCTGCAAGGGTATAAAAAGTTTAAGAATCGGTTTACAGAAGGTTGATGCACAAAACTTAATCACACACCTAGGAAGTCCATCAGGATCGGCGTTGGCGTTGTTGTTGTCAAATATCTTAGGAGAGAACTTTCGGTAATTACAGGGGAAAAAATACATTTTGCTCTATTTAAGCGATTAAGATAGTTAGAATTTGACCAAGAAGACGAGCTAAAAATAGTTTGGAAAAAGTCGGCAAATAAATCTCACTTACGCTTAGCGTTGGAAAGTCCTCCAAAATCTTGATTTTGGAATAACTTTTAAACGGAGCTTCGGATGTTATCATATGACCCCTCATTCGACGCGTGAGAATAAAAGTTGGTTAATAGAAAGATCCATTTATACCGGCCCCAACACCTAACTTTTTCTAAATTTTCACTTTTACCCCCCTCTCACCCAAACCAATTGAAATTGATTAAGACTTGGTATGCAATCCTGTTAGTTTTTGCGATACCTTTCGATTGGTGTATTACTTATTACGAGCGAACCAGCAGATTTTCAATTCTGCGCCTTCGCACACTCTCCTGGTGCGCTTTGTCACTACGTGGACTGCCGTCCACAGTGATTACGTAATTTTTTATTTATTTACAAATTTATTTTCCTTCAATTAGATCTACAAACTTGGTTAGCAATGCAGATAAACATTTATTACAAGATTACTTTTAATCACCAGGGAGGGAAGGGGGTTTGGATAAGATGGCATGGCCACTTAGAATTTAGCCGTTAAATTTAAACTTTATAGTTCAAATAACTTTAACTGGTTAAATCATTAAGGTTGAATGCTGTAAAATTAATAGTGAAGGGATTCCCTAAACTGTTGAATTGCTGAATTGTTGAATTTTGGTCAGCTGTTAATCAGCTGTTCCATACAAAATCAAGTTTCAGAAATTTAAGCAATTCAACAACCTCGAGGCTGTTGAAAATTTTGTTGAATCGTTGAAAACCAGAGTTGTCACCTATTTTTGTTAGAAGTCATGGCAACTCTGTCACATTTTAGTATCACCAGTACGTCATATTTACTTTAAAATCAAGTTAGACAGCTTATTTATATTTATTCTTACCTTGCTAACAATTTTTAACAGTAACTAACTATAAAAAAATCAAATTTTAGCTGTTTAGAGTTCCATGACACTTTTCAACAAATAAAAGCTGTTTGAAAATTCAACAGGAACCATTACTTAAATTTCCTGTTGAATTTTCAACAATTCAGCAATTCAACAGTTTAGGGAATCCCCTCAGTGTATATTGCCATGAAATCAGACATTTTAAGCACGTTTTTAAAATGTTTTGGGCTGTTCAAAGTACATATGTAATTGTTTTTAATTTTATCATATCCGTCATTAATTTTTAGAAAGGCAATGTTTTATAAATTTATAGACGCAGTTATGCCTTCATTTAGAAGTATGAGCGTTATTTTAAGTTGGGAACGAGTAATTGGACCTCGAAAATAATTTTTATATTGTTCTTATTTGTTTATAGCACCTAATTAGTCGCAAATGGTTTGACAATTTAACCAAAAATCATCAAATCAATTTTTATTATTGATCCCATTTCACAGTAGCTCCAATGAATGAGCAAAATTGTACTTTTTAGATTCAATTTTGCTCATTGCTCATCGGTCCAGGTAGTACCGTATGGAGGTATTTTAAAATACCAAACAAAAATACCAAAAGTGTCCATCGGTTTTTAAAATTTTGCTCATTAATTGCTCATTGCAGCTGACATATATCTGTCTTGCTCGCACCTACGTAAAATCGTATAGGCTGAGTTTTCTCTAATTGCTCTAATGAATGAGCTGAACAATGTAGTGGAATAATTGCATTAAGGGGGAGATACATATAGAACTGCAATTTGTTCATGTTTTTCGTGATTTTTTTAACCAATAAGGGATTATGCTGGGATTTCATAACTTGGCATGTTGATAACATTGTTCTTATATAATTCAAACCAATTTTTATTTTATTTTTATTATTCAGCATTCGCTGTGTAGATCCGATAGATTTTTATGAAACCAATTTTTGTTTCTTAAGAAATAATGTAGAAACTGTCTGAACCTAACTTACTTAGAGCATTTCAAAAACTCTGGTTGTGGCACTCTTTCAAGCAAATCTAATTTGAATAAAAGAAGAGAGTGGTTAACAGAGTCAAAGGCTTTACTGAAATCTGTATATACTCGTATGACGTCGTGTGCATTTTATTGTTAAATCCATTTATTACAATAGATGAGAATTCAAGTAGGTTGGTGGTAGTCGATCTTCGCCTAACGAAACCATGCTGACACGGAGATATTAGCGAGGAACATAAATGTTGCAAATGAGATGTGATAATACGTTCAAAGGCTTTTGGAATTGCCGACAATTTAGAAATACCTCTATAATTCTGGGCATGCGCTGTGAGGAGTTGAATAACTCCCCACAATTGAAATCAACAATAATTGCGGATGGCCGGCCGCTTACCAGTTACGGCGAAT
>JBAMCJ010000874.1:0-57477 GCA_037075205.1 Drosophila prostipennis
CAGTTTTGTTAGTACCATCATCATCGCATCATAATGTTTTGATATAAAATATTCGTGCTCAACTGGCCCTATTTTTGTTAAAGCAGTATGATTACAAATAAAAACCTTTTGTAGGTCCAAAGATTTTTGAAACTCCTGTAGCGATAAGTGCACTTTTGCCTCTAAAACTCTGATTTGTTGT
Organism: Drosophila prostipennis; assembly: GCA_037075205.1. Lineage (NCBI taxonomy): Eukaryota > Metazoa > Arthropoda > Insecta > Diptera > Drosophilidae > Drosophila > Drosophila prostipennis. The sequence goes on from JBAMCJ010000874.1 coordinate 182, forward strand.
GTTATCTCGGACTGCTTCTGCAGGAGCTCAATAGTTTTTTCGGACAACATTTTTCGTAATTATATATTTATATGTATAATTTTTTTTTAATTAAGTTTAATAGTTTAAGGAATAATTTTTTTATTTCTAACTTATCTGAATTTTTACTGATGATGCTGTAGAAGTCGATGTTGTGGGCGATTCTTGATGTCCAAGATTTTGGTTGCTTGCTGCTGAGATCGGCGATGCTGGTGATGCTTGCTGCTGATGTCGGCGCTGCTGTTGATGCTTGCTGCTGAAGTCGTCTTGCTGGGTTTGCTGGTCTTCTTTTTTAGAGTTGATTTTTGTTGTTTTTAATTTGTTATTTTCAATTTTGTCCTTGAGTTGTTATTTTCTTTTTTTAATGTTGTTTTGTCGGCTTTGGGTTTTTGTAATTTTTAATGCTTTTTTAGCATTGTAGGCACTTTATTTTTGCTTAGCTCTTTGGCTTTTAGCATTTATAGGCACTTTATTTTGCTTAGCTCTTTGGCTTTTAGCATTTGTAGGCACTTTTTCTATATTTATCCAACTTATTGGATTTTTTAGAACTTTGTTATTTCACTTGCGTCTCTTTTTTGATTTTAACAAGTGTTAATTTGTTGGCACTTTTCACAATTTTTTTTTTTTTTACTTGTATGATGTTGGCCTCAAACACGCCTTATAAACAAAAAATTTATTTTAATTTTTTAATTTATATAAAAAACACACACTTTTTATGTTTTATTTTTCCGATGTTATGGCCTCGGAAACGCTCAATAGATAGCGACCTTTAGCTGTTGAAGAGAGCTTGTAAAGTCTTAAATTTATGACAATTTGTGTTCTTCTTGAACAGACCCACTTATTGGCACAAGCTTATTCTGCTGAATTGTAACTGGGCTTGCTCCTATTGCCAATAATGCATAATAACCAACACTTATAGCCTATTCACATTACAGTATATTTTGGGGGAACGTTGGGAAGATGGTGAAAAAATGAAATTCTGGTTCACACTACCGTCTACCGTTTGCCGTCTAAATTTTCCGTTTCGAGTGTCAATGTGAATAAAATAAGACATGAATATTTTATTGAATGTGGAAATTTTATTTGCAGAAATCTTACAATTCGAAAATTAATTGGACAATGTGGACATGAATCATTTGTTTGTTAAAATATATATAAATATTGTATATATAAAATTTGTCAATGGCTTTAACAATTTTTTTAACATTTATATTTCATAATCCATCTTAAAATGCTGCATTCTGTCATTAAAGAGAGCATTTCTCGCGACTCCCAATGGTGATCTGCAACTTTGTCCGTACTGCTGTCCATGACATTGGGGCGTAGGCAGAGGAGTTTTGGTGTTACCTACGCCCCCGCACTTCCAGGCTCCACTCAGTGCGGGTCGATGTACTCTTCGAAACTGCAATGTAGGGGAAGATCTCCTATAACTGTTTTAAAAAGTTCTGCTAAAATTTACCTGCTCCACCGCCTGGAATTTTCCAAATTTTTATTTCGAATTTCATTTTCGTTGACATTAAAGTCTTCGTTTTCGTTTTGAATTTTTGATTTTTTTATGGTGTTTGGTACAAAATATACTAAAAATACTAGATGAAACAGATGGGATAGGAACATCAAAGGGTTGACGGTGGAATATTTTCAACCGTTTAGCTTGTCAAATTTGTATGACCGTCTGAGACGGTAGACGGTAAACGGTAGATGTTGCCTAATGTGAATAGGCTTTTAGCTTTTACCTATTCTGTTAACCTAAGCACTTTTTACATATAAACACCGTTAAGTCTATTCAATAAAATCAGTAACAATTTTGACTCCCACAATCAAGTTTTACTCATTTTGCATTCAACAGAGGCTGTCGCTCTAGTCTTCAGATCCTCATATGCAATCTTAGTCCAACTGGTTCAAGTTCTAGTTGCGACGACTTTAGGCAGACAGTTTATGTACTGTATGCCAGGCATCTAAGCCAAGCAATAAACCAATATTATAATCAATGATATTGAAAAGGAAAGGCGGACCCGAGTTTGTAAACTTATTTGGTCACGAAAAACCGAAGACGGTCGACCCGTTAACCGGGGCCAGCAGCGATTCCATTGGTGGAGAATCGCGTGATGGAAAGATAACCGGCAGAAGGTGGCGGTGGGCCGGGTTTATAAGGAGGGCCGCGGCGGCGGGAGGGTCTCTTAGTGCGCAGGCGCGAGTCAGTGTATGGTCTGTGAATATAAAAAGTGAAAAGTGAAGTGGAAGTCCTCAGGACAAGGAGTTCTGAAAACGAGCGGAGGCAAGGAGACCAAGTGCGGTACGGCGTCGCCGAGAAATCGCCCACGAAGTAGGCGAAATAGTACAGGAAACGAGTGCTTTAACGGAGCCCGGCAAATCCTGCCAGGAGGACGCCTGCCAGTCCCAGTCCGGCAATCGAAGGCCTCACCCAAGCCGAGTCATCTGAACGGCGAGCCACGGGATCGGACAGTGACCAAGCTGTACGTGCTAGTCGAGCGTTTTCCGCCGACGAGGCCAGCGAGTGTCCCAGCCAGCGGAGGCACCGACGACCGAGTTGGTCAACGGCAGCCCAATCGGAGCTTAGGACGACGTCCTAGCGGATCAGTCGGAGCGGACGCCAGGGGAAGGGCCGACAAGGGACGACAGCCAAGGCGACACCGGAGTGGATACCTGGAAGAAGAGCGGAGTGACAGAAACACGGGGTTCGGAAAGTTTGTGTGGCCAGCAAAAATAGGCAGAGATAAAGGCATTGTTGTAAATTTGTTATTATTGCGTTCTCATTCGGGGTACTGCCACGTGTATAAATTCGTGGACCGAATCCAGCCAATCACCTGAGCTAGCTCAGCCAAATCGGGGCGATCAGGGATCGTTACAACTATCATTAAAATGTTTGCTATTTGAACTTTAAATTTTAAAGTCATTGAAGTTACCCTTATATATCTAAAACCGGGGTGCTCAAATCTGCCTTACGGCAGTGCAATTACAAACACAATTAAAAGAAAATAACACGCACGCGAGTAACGAGTCACACACAGTCATGAAAAACACAATTGTTGTTGGCTTGGATCGTTACGGACAGCGACACAAAGAGGAGAGCATGGGAAGTGCCACTCCCTGTGCTAAGTGCCAAAACAAAAACAATGTGACCGCGTGCCATAGGACTGAGCCACCCCTGTTTTAAACATTAAGCAAAGAATAATAAAATAACTTTCTGTTCGATTTGGAATATAATGATTAATTAGTCTTAATTTTATTTTCATAGGCATGTGTTATATCTGGTGAATCTGGAGCTGGAAAGACTGAGACAACAAAATTTATATTGCAGTATTTGTGCACAGTCACTTCAAACGTTTCTTCGTGGATACAACAGCAGATTTTAGAAGCTAACACTATTTTGGAAGCGTTTGGTAAGTTTTTTTTTTAATAACTAACTATTATTTAAATTTCATTAGTTTGTATACCCTTGCAAAAGGTGTTGTAATTTAGCTTGGACAAGTATTGGAGTAAAAGACTATTTACCCCATAAAGTATAGATATTATTGATCAAATTATTGTTCTGAAAGACGAGAGGCTTGACTTTTTTTAGTTATTGGGCCACGGGGTCGTATTTAGATAAGGATTAAGGAGTATATACATTTTAATCCCTATGTTTAACTTTATTGACGGTTGCCGTCTTGGCTAACGGTATGATCACGGCTTTCAGCATTTTAATATCTCGGTATCACACTTCTTTTTAACGGTTTTCAACCATTAGTTTGACAGACTGTTTGGAAAATAAAACTACTTACAAATGTTTGCTAACAATGCAACTTTTTTTTAAGACAACACTGACGATCACTATGACGGCAGTACACATAGTGACGTATCGCACCGGGAGAGTGCGCGAGTGCTACTATATATAGCCGCAAAATTTAAACTCTGCCATGATAGTCCGATCGAAACAAGTAATACACAAATCGAAAAGTATTATTATTCTATTCAAAATTCTATGGCAAAATTAGGCGTCGAACAGTCCCTGATAGGACCAGAAACCTACTGTGGCATAGAAAGACACACAAAAAAAGAATACATTATAACGAACGGATTGGGTAGGTCTGCTCGCTACGAGGTTCGTGCGGCTAGCTCTGTATAATTGTAGATCAATGAGGAAAAACAGAAGCAACAGATGAACAACAACATTGAAACGCCAAGAACTATCCCAGGACACTAAGGGGTAACTCCAAGGACTATTCAAGGACACTACAGGGTAACTCCAAGGACAATCCAAGGACACTACGGGACAGTGAATGCTCATCAACTCATCACGGGTCAACCAAGCCTTCTGCTGACAGAGCACGATAACCTTCGGCGCCGAACCTGTTAGGGGCATTGACCTAACAACCCAAGGGCAAAGAAGGGCATAATTGAGAGGGAAGAATAGGAAAAAACTATAAAGGAAGATAGCTTCGGGCAGCCGAAGCTTATATACCCTTGCAGATAATATAAATACCTATATTTTAATGCTTACTCTTTCGGTGCAGTTCCGGATTCTGCGTTCCTTTTTAAAATGTTGTTTTAAGTAGTCAAAAATCAAAACGCCTACTTCCTACTTCTTATATTTCTTTGATTATTCCTATGGGAGCCTTAAAATATAGTGGTCCGATGCGGCTCGTTCCGGAAAGTTTCATCGCGATAGCTTTAAAACTGAGAGACTAGTTCGCATAGAAGCGGACAGACGGACATGGCTAGGTGGGCTCGGCTATTGGTGCTGATCAAGAATATATATACTTTATGTGGTCGGAAACGCCTCCTTCACTGCGTTACAAACGTCGGACTGAAATTATAATACAATCTGCAAGGGTATAAAAAACTATAGAACAAAACCAGAGAAATCGGCACTTGACACGTGACGATAGTGCGATCGATGGCCACAAAGCAAAATGGAAACATCGTTCATGAGGAATTTCGCAGCGATCAGGTGGCAACGCCGCCCAGAGTTATCGATATATGTTGGTATCATGGATTGTGCCACTGGGTTATCGATAGCTGATAAATATTGGTGCCCAGTGGGACCAGATGGAAGATCGTCGCGGGAAATTCAAACTGCGGGCCCGCTGGATTATCGATAGCCGTATCGATGTCCAGTGAGTCCACATTGAGAAGAAGACGACCGGCGCCGTAGAAACTAACGGAGTTGAAAGCGTCGAGGGAGCGTCAAGAGAGAATAGCAGAGAGAGAATAAGCAGAATGTCACAAAGACTCAAAGGCTAGAAAATACAAGGAAACGGCGGAAAGTAGGAACCAGTTTTAATTGTTTCCCGAAGTAAGGGGCGGGAATTCCTTCAACAGTTACAACGGAGGGTCGGCCGCTTACCAGTTACGCGGCGAATGAGCGTAGTAGCGACGCGGCGAGGAGAGTTTGGAGACTAAAGAGTGGAGAATGAGAGAGTGGAGACCTGCACGAGTAAGTAAAAATATACTCGATTACTACTCGGCGACGCCGATTCAAACTGCAAATCTGGAATCTTGGAATCGTAGGCATCGGCATTGTTTTACTCATATCTGAATCGTAGAGGAACCATTATAAACCATGATATCAAAATTGTTAGTCGAATTCTTTAGCAATGTGAGACCGCGAATTCTTCAGAACTAGAGAAATTTAGGAGGTTTTGCCCTCTGGGAACACTACATGACTTATTTACCAAAATGAGACTGCGAATTCTTTGGAAGAAGAGGACCATTATAACACGCGTCTTGCTGTTGTTCTCAATGATAGTTTTTCTATACATGAATTCTTAAAAAATGTAACCGCAAATTCTTCAGAAATAGAGGAAATTTTATAAAAACATATGTCAATTTATATTGAAATGTCAAATTTTAAATTTGTTGGTGATGCTACGATGCTACTCGTACGATTCTACGATGCCGAGAATACTCGGGCTCAAACAGGAGCCACGGACTTTGGGCCTGGAGTGGAGAGATCCTGCGGACAGAGCGCAAAAGGGAAATAACGGTTCCCGCAGGCCAAATATAAAGCCGCAGGGCGCTGGCAACTGGATCAGTCGATCACAAGGAGTCAATCCGTCAAAATCAGTCAAAGTATCACAGTGAACAAGTCAGTCAACAAGTGCCAAATAATCTACAAGTAAAACACAAGTCGAATCGTCGGGAGCCTACAAGGAGAAAGATCGCTACGTCGAGACGTTTGGGATTGGATCATCAGGAATCTCCGAATTGAGACACACGTAGCTGAGGTCCAGAGAGCATCACACGTCTAAGTCTAAACCCTCGCTTTACGCCTGGGTCTACCAGAGTTGAGCAGTGAAATCCTGCGACAAGAGATCGCCGAAGCAGAAGCCACGCTACGTCCAACCGTACAACAAGCGCGCCCAGGAGCACGGAATCAACGAGGCAGGCGATCACCGAGGCGACGCACCGACGTGCAGAGACGAGCTTCGCCGAGCATCTACAAGGAGCTACAGGACCGGAGCACGGAATCAACGAGGCAGTCGATCACCGAGGCGACGCACCGCCGTGCAGAGACGTGCTCATAACTTTTAAATGGATTGTCCGATTTTAATATCTCGGATGATACAAACTTGCGCTGCGTAGGAAGCCCTAAAATATGTGTGATTAATCCCAACCTCCTAGCCTTTGTAGTTTTCGAGATCTCAGCGGTCATACAGACAGACAGACGAGCATGGCTAGATCGACTCTGCTATTAATCCTAGTTAAGAATATATATACCTTAAAGGGTCGGAGACGCTTCTCCCTGTTACATACTTTTGCACGAAAACAAGATACCCTTCTACTGAACTAGTAACGGGTACAAATACAAGTGTCAAGCTATCTGAAGAGTGGCTTATAATTAGACCAAGAAATCTAAAATTTGCAATTTATGTCCCAATAACATACACTTATTGGAGTGTATTGATTCCAAATCAAGAAATTCAGAATGGTATATACATAGCAAATACCATAGCAACATCTCAAAATACGTTCATAAGACTACTTAACATAACTGATACCAATCAAGTAGACAGTATAAATAACTTAAAATATGAACCACTTTCAAATTACAATGTAGTAACCTTAAAAGTATCAAACCTAGAATATTCCGTTTTATCTCCACTTTCGAAAAACATCCACAGTTCAAGACACAGCTTTGAGGCCTATGCACCCAATATAGCGACGTATTCGGATTAGAAACCGAATCGATAACTACTAATAGTTTTTATAAACAAAAACTGAGATTGAGTCATAATGAACCGGTATATATAAAAAATTATAGAAAGATTAAATTCAAGCGCAGGTACAAAAGGTAATTTACGATAAAATTGTGGAACCATCTGTATCTGCTTATAACAGCCCATTAGTATTAGTTCCGAAAAACTCTCCTCCGGACTCCGGATGGCGAGTAGTAATTGACTATCGTCAGATTAAGAAGAAATTGTTATCCGATAAATTCCCGCTACCGAGAATGGATGACATTTTAGATCAACTAGGTAGGGCAAAATATTTTTCATGTATTGACTTAATGTCAGGCTTTCATCAAATCTAACTCAAAAAAAGTTCCAGAGATGTAACGTCTTTTTCAACGAGCAATATATTGGGTTGTCAAGAAAGTTATGTCGTTTTTTTTCAATATTTTCAAAGATGATTTATTTACATCAGGACTTTTAATTAATCAATTATGTATTGGCCGTTTTGTTCGACCACTAATGACCATCTTTCGGGCAGCTGCTCGAAGAACTGAATTGATGGTTTCATTCCGTCCCAGCAGCTTAAAGTGCACTACGCCCTTCCAATTCCACCAAACAGACAGCATAACTTTCCTCTGATGGATATCGGCCTTTGATGTGGCTTGGGCTGGCTCATCTTTCTTGCTCCATGATCTTTTTCGTTGGACATTATTGTAAACAACCCACTTTTCGTCGCCAGTAATGATCCGCTTCAAAAAAGGATCGTTTTTAATCTGTTGCAGCAGATAATAGCAGATATTGATACGCTTAGTTAGGTGAATTTCCTTTAAGTTATGCGGAACCTTTTGCTTACGTAGCCAAGTTTCTTCAAATGGTTTTCAACCGTTGTATGCGACACACTGAGCTTCTCTGACATCTTCCGCGTTGAATAACGCCGGTTTTCATCCAGCAAAGCCTGAATTTGTTCGTCAAAAACGGCCGATGGTCGACCAGAACGTGGGACATCTTTAACTCCAAAATCTCCAAGCCTGGATTTGGAAAACCAGCGCTGACATTGGCGATCACTCATGACATCTTTACCATACACTTCGCACAATTTTTCGCGAGCTTCGACCGCTTTTTTTCCTTTTCGCAAGTAAAAAAGCAAAATATGCCGAAAATGCTCACTTTGATCCTCCATGTTTAATTTGCTATAGCTTCCACAAATGTTATCGAATAATTTTCATCGACAGTACCTAAGACAATAAGCTTTAAAACGATACTAAAAAGTGTGACCCTGGTGCTCGATTAGTCGTAAATAAATTAGATTAAAAACGATTACTAAAAAAAACGACATGACTTTCTTGGCAACCCAATAGATGAAGAAGTAGTCATTGGCTATTCCGAAAAACACATGCTAAAAATGTTTTTGAGAAATGTATGCAATACACCTGAAGTTACATCCTAAAAAATTCTAATTTTTCAGGCATGAAGTCACCTTTCTGGGACCGCTTTTTTTCCTTTTCGGAAGTAGAAAAGCAAAATATGCCGAAAATGCTCACTTTGATCCTCCATGTTTAATTTGCTATAGTTTCCACAAATGTTATCGAATAATTTTCATCGACAGTACCTAAGACAATAAGCTTTAAAACGATACTAAAAAGTGTGACCCTGGTGCTCGATTAGTCGTAAATAAATTAGATTAAAAACGATTACTAAAAAAAACGACATGACTTTCTTGGCAACCCAATAGATGAAGAAGTAGTCATTGGCTATTCCGAAAAACACATGCTAAAAATGTTTTTGAGAAATGTATGCAATACACCTGAAGTTACATCCTGAAAAATTCTAATTTTTCAGGCATGAAGTCACCTTTCTGGGACATAAATGCACTGATAAAGGAATCTATTAATCCAGTCCCACAGGATGCTGACAGCGCTAGAGGATTCGTTGCATTCTGCAAGTATTATAAAGGTTTTATGAAAAAATTTGCCGACTATTCTCGTCACATAACTAGGTTGAGTAAAGATATATCACCTTCGGCATCGATACTGACTGGTTGTGTTTTATCTGAGCTCTTGAAATTACCTTTTAATCGTGGTTACACCGAACGTATATAATCCTAAAATTGGAGAATATCATTCTAAAACCCCGCTTAACACTTCACGCATATAAACATTACAACGCGCCAATAAGCAGATTTAATTGAATTTCAATTTATCAGCTGTAGCCACAAAAGGGCTTTGCTGGTGCTTTGTTTTTGTTCTCTATCGCTGTTTGTCGCGTCTGTTACTTACACCCGCTCGCCAATTGCTCTCTCAAGTGTCCTAACGGTCCTCTATCCGTGCACTTCACTTTGAGCGCTGCGTCTCTCTCATCGCCTTGCTTGCTCTGGATCGAATTGGCTCTCCGAATCGACGGCTCTCCCATCAAGTATTCTAACGGTCCTCTCCCCGTTTACTTCGAGTGGGTCGCCTCTCTCATCGCCTTGCTTGCTGCGGATCTTCGAATTGGCTCTCCGAATCGTCGGCTCCCCCATAACCGTATATGCCACTATCTGGTGTTCTGCACGTCTCTTTAATCTCCCACTGCCTGCTCTTCTGCACACTTCTCTTAGCTGCCTGTTAACTGCACAGTGTCCCAACATTCACTAAAATGAGTGTCGTCATCTGTTCCGCAAAGAAATGCGAGTTCAATGGTGTTATCATTGGAGATAATTATTTGTCTTGTTGGCTTTGTGACAATTGCGCTCATGTAAAATGCGCAGGAATGGGTCAAAACGGCCGTGTGGTTGATCTGATCTTGAAGAGATGCGGCTTAACTTGGTTGATATAAATTTTGAATCTACGAATCAGTCTGCCCCACAACGCGTTAAGTGTTTTAGGAAAACCGATTATATTGGATTAAATTCCCACTTGGACCGTCTAAACTGGTCGACCTTATACTCTTTCACTGACCGCAACACTACTACTATTTTGACCGCAGCTGTATGCTTTTATGTTTTTTGACTATGTTTTCTAAAATTTGTTTCTCCCTTAATAAAAATCCTAAAATTATTCTAAGTATGGGGTTCGAAAGATGAAGAGTGTATCTTTTAAAAAACTGTAACATCGAATCAAACCATTAATCCGTTTGCCTCTGAGATCTCCGGAAAGTTGGCCAATTTCAGCATTTTTCGAACTTTGAGGTCCTTTTGCTAAGAATCCTTGCGTCGGGGAACTTTTTGGAAAACGCAGTTTAACTTGGGAATTCGTAACGAATCCAAAAATATAGCATCCAGCGAGGTAAATTTTTGATGCTGCATAGTGTAATCAATGTTATGCTGAGTATATCGCTGAATGTAGACAAAATATTAGATCTGACCCTAAAAAATTCTATTCCTTTGTAAATTCAAAAAGAAAATCTAATGTATTTCCGCCATGTCTCCATTTGGGTAATCTTTCAGAATCTTCCGATACTAACATTTCTAACCTCTTTGCAACTTTCTTTCAATCTACATACTCTTCTCTCACTTATAGCATATCGACTAGTTATCCATACGCTTTGCCTCACATTAATAATATCCACATCCCACCTTTTACAATCAGTGACGTTCTAAATGGCATGTTGACTATTGACGAGTCTTTCTCTGCAGGTCCTGATAAAATTCCGAGTTGCATAATCAAACAGTGTGCAGCATCTCTTTGCGGCCCGATCACTTTTCTATTTAACCTCTCACTGCAACTGTCATTCTTTCCAAGTATTTGGAAGACATCTTTTTTAATCCCTCTTCACAAAAAAGGCTCTAGAACTGACGTTGGCAACTACCGAGGTATTGCCAAGCTGTCTGCGATCCCAAAGCTTTTCGAACGATTCAGCATATGTGTAGTTTAATTATCTCAACATCCCAACATGGATTTGTTAAAAAACGTTCTACTTCTACGAATCTTCTCGAATTTTCGTCCTTAGTTCATAGCAGTTTTCTCCAGAAAAAACAAACTGATGTCATATTCACCGATTTCAGCAAGGCGTTCGACTCGGTTAACCACTCTTTACTTCTTCATAAACTATCTCTAATTGGATTTCCTCCCTACTTACTTGATTGGATTTTGTCATATTTGTCGAACAGATCTCAACGTGTATTGTTCAAAAACGAAGTATCTTCTCTGGTAAATGTTACTTCAGGCGTACCACAAGGTAGTCACTTGGGACCATTACTATTCATTTTGTTTATTAATGACCTCCCACAGGTGATGTCCCACTGCACCACTTTTATGTATGCGGATGACGTGAAAATCTGTATGTCGTTTTCTAATTTAAGTTCACATCTTCTTATTCAGTCTGACCTTAATAATTTCCAGGCTTGGGCCTCAACAAATTTGCTATCACTGAATTATTCAAAATGTAAAACAATGTCGTTCTCCCGTACTGCTGCCCACACAACCGCGTACACTCTTGGAAACTCCTTATTGGAGCGTGTGGAGAAAATTAATGATCTTGGTGTCTTGTTCGATCAAAAACTTTGTTTTAATAGCCATATCTCAGTTATAGTCACTAAAGCTACCGGCGTCTTAGCCTTTATTAAGCGTTGGGCAAAAGAGTTTAATGATCCGTATACAACTAAATCGCTATACGTAAGCCTAGTTCGCCCAATATTGGAGTACTGTTCTGAGGTATGGAATCCACAATATGTATACCAACAGAATTTAATAGAATCTGTTCAAAAACAATTTTTAATATTTGCTTTGCGCAACCTTAATTGGGATCCTGATCGGCACTTACCACCTTATTTGTCCAGGCTAAAACTGATTGACCTAAACACTTTAAAACACCGCAGATTTTGTAACGGTGTAATATTTATACACAAACTGCTTAGCGGTGCGGTGTATTCTCCAACTCTGTTGAGAGATATCAATATTGCAGTCCCCTCAAGATACACTCGTGCCTTCCGTCCTATCCGTCTACCAATTGAGAGATCTAATTTTTCCCTTCATGAACCATTCCGTGTTTTATGTATCTAGACTTAAAACACGGATGGTTTGGAAGAAAAATTATGGGAGGGTAATTTAGCTTATCAATGTATATCTTTTGAGTCTTCTACTGATTTTATATCCTCCCAAATTTATTGTTACCTCGATTCACTAAACGTATAAATGTATAAATTGTTAAGTTGTTAAGTTAGCTGTCCATAGTTAACTATAAGCCAAATAAATAAATAAATAAAAAAGAAGATGTAAAATTTGAATGGACGGCTGATTGTCAGCAAATTTGAACATCTGAAATAAGCCCTAATTTTGCAAGCGTATGGAGAAGTTTTAACTCAAAACAAGAATGGACTCCTGGACTACCTGCAATAGAAAGAAGACTTTTGGGAAAGTTTAATCGTTATAGCTTTACAAATGGGAAACTAGTTCGCATAGAAACGTACAGACGGACAGACGGTCAGACGGACAGACGGTCAAACGGTCAGACGGACGCACGCTGACGAGGCCGACACGGCGGCCTCGGAGTAGGAGAGAGCGCAGAAGGCAACAGTACGCTTGTGTCCAGCGTAACTGGGATAAGCATAAAGGGAGGTGCATTAAGTCCCTGCTTGAGGAAGCTGATGAGTCGGTAATTCCAACCCGGGAATATATGGAACCCTATTGGAGGGAGGTAATGACTCAGCCTAGCCCAAGTTCCTGCGGAAATATAGTGACCTACATGGATCACTCGGTTAAAGCGATTATAGCGTTCTCTCTTGTTCATAATTAAGACATTCAATAAACTACAAGCAAAAGGTGCCGTCGTGCCCCGACGAAACCGTTTCTGTTTTATTTTGATTGCTGAGCGGGTTTCTTATTAAATATCTCCAATGGTTCGAAAGAATTGAGCTAAATGGCATAAAATGGACCTCAGGCCCCAGAACTAAAACACATGGAAAATGTTTGCAAAAAACCATATTATTAATGAAAAAGAGAAGGAAAAAACCATTTTTGAAAACATCACAAAACGATTTTCCCAAGAAAAGATTCTAAAGTCTAATAACGTCAAATTCGGCAGAACAACTTTCTTTTACCTTAACATATATAAAATCTAAAGTTTTAACAAAAGCAGCATTTTTTATCGCAGTTTTTAAAGTTCTGTAATCTTTTCCAAAAATAGTGCTGTTTTTGTTGCCGCTTAATATTATTTATTTAGTCCCTAAATGCTATCTCTCCGAAAAACTTAAAGACCAGATAAACTGTTCGTAAAAGCAAATCGGCTTTCTGGACTCCTTTAATTTATCTGAACGAGAAACAATTACAGAATGCTGTTAAACATATACATAATTGTGCTGTTAATCGAAGCACATGTTGCTTTGACTCTTGCATCAGCTGTTTACGTTTTGCATTAGCTCATTTCTTTATGTTCTGTTTGCAAAACTTTGAAATATGTCGGGAAGAAAAGTTCGTGGAAAAAACTTTTCATTGTTGGAGGAGCATAACCTTATTGATCTTGTGGGCAGTGTGAAGCACATTTTGGAAAATGGAAATAGTGATGCCGTAACCTGGAAGGAGAAGCAGATGCCTGGGAACGTTTTGCTGAGAAATCCGCTGACCAATCTGGAATAGAACGGACGTGGAAAACTTTGAGGAACAAATATGTCCACCTAAAAAAAAAACCCGAAGTAAATTTGCTGCCGAAAAGCTCGAAAGATACCGCACTGGTGAAGGAGTCGCGTCTTCCACTTCTGTTTCCGCAATCTCCAAAAAGATAGGAGCCATAATCCAAACGTCCGCCACTGGGTTGGAAAATATGTTTGACGATGATGGCAAGTATGATGGATAGTTTAAATAACGTTTATAATAACTTTCTAATCTGCAGCATATCTTGGTTCGATCGATGATAAGGATAAAGAACCACCTAGTTTGCACGCCGTTAACAGTAATTGCAGCTTATCCAATACCGGTGTACTTCAGGTTGTAAAACGCAAGAAAATTTTGGAATATTAGCTCTTATGTTTACATACTTCAATAATATTAGGAAGATCCCGCGCTGCAAGAGGATGTGCCGCGTAAGGAAGTGGGGTTTCAAGGATGGAATCCAACAAAACTAAAGGATAAGAAGTCGCAGAAACTGTGTTTTTCTCAAAAGAGAGGTGCAGAAGACGACAGACTTTCCCTGCTTAGGCTTCAGCAAGAATACTATAGAAATGAAAACGAGCGAGCTACAGAGAAACATTCATGCTACATGGAGCGTCACAAGCTGGATATGGAAAAGCAGCTGGCTGAACTCCAAAATAATAACTTAAAAAACGATCTGCTTGAAATGGTTTGATGACTAAAATGTTTTCTTTATTTATTTCTGATATTATTATTGATTCTGAAATCCGAAGAGGCTGATTTATAGTCTGAAACCGTCTGAAACCAATAAACCGAGAACAAATAACAGGCCTCCCACTGTGCCTAATAATCGGATTTCCACTGTGCCAAATAACAGGCCTTCCACTGTGCCAAAAAACTAACACGTTTATTTTTGGCTTATCAAAATGTTAGAGGGATAAATATAAAGCTACCAAAGCTTTATGCTGACTCCTCTGCATTTACTGAAGATATTTTGGCTTTTACGGAAACTTGGCTGAAACCAGAGATATCTGACTCTGAAGTTCTGTCAACCAACTTTAACACCTACAGGACCGATCGCTCCCCGCGTAGGGGGGGTGGTGTACTGATTGCCGTTACCTCTAGTTTAACATCGGAGAGACCTAACTTTCATATCCCTACACTCATAGAAATTTTCCGGTAAAATCGCCCTAAAAACAAGGAAAATCGCCCTAAAACGGGGGTCAATGGCGACTAGAATACAAATCTAGGGCGAATCGCCCTAAAAATACGGGTGAATTTGTCATACATTTAGGGCGATTTTTCGTAGATCTAGGGTGATTTTTCTATTTTCAAAGGTAATTGCCCTAAAAATAAGAAATTAGACCTTTAAACTAAATGCAGTTTCCTTTAAATTTCCTGGGAACTGGACTCAGCACATACACACACACACACGGACATCGTTTCAGCTAATTTATTTGTTGAATTGTTGGCGCTATATCGGACGATGCCGTTGGGGGGCAGGAGGCAGCAGACTTGTATAGCCGCCGGTTATAACTGAAAAATTATCTTTGTAATCGAATTTAGGAGATATATATAAGGAGAAAAAACAACTTACTTGAGAAAAACATTTGGTGTCACTACGCGGGATCGAACCCACGGCCTCTCGAGCTGGAGTCTAACGCTCTAGCGCTGCACCACAGTCCCATCGCGCTAAGCAACGTACAAACACTGTACACATCTTATTTTCTTGCGGTCTAAGTTATACAAACAAAAACTTGTATTTTTTTGCTGATGGCTGGGATACTTCGGGCCGTTCCTTCGCATGATTAACATAAATTAGTCTTTAAACTCAGAATTTCCATATTTATTTAAGGTTTAAAGACTACTTTAAATTTAACATGCGGACGAAAAAACTTAACTAGTAATAAAAACTCTAATAACAAAAAAAAAAGTGTTGACCCACACAGGAATCGAACCCACGACCTGTATTTTCAAACAGCAAATCTGAAAGTGCGAGTGCTTAGACCGCTGGGCTACCCGTTTTCAAACTTTTGGTGCGATTTTTAAGGCGATTCGCCCGTGAAGTTAGGTAGATTTTCTAACTCACTTGTTTTGACCTGTCAACTACACACACATGTTCATAACATGTTTTACATGTATGTATGTATCCATTAAAATTCGTTTGAATCTTGATAGTATTTAGGGTAATTTTTTGTGCTTTTTTGTTCAACGTTTTAGTGCGATTTCGCCCTAAAAAGAAGGAATTACTTTTGGAGTTGACTCATAAAAATTCGCCCTAAAATATAGGACAAATTTGCCTTTTTGAAAAAACTAACCCTAAAAAATATTTTCCATGGCAATTTTTCGTATATTTAGGGTTAGCCACCCGTATAATAAGAAATTTTTTCGTAGTTTTAGGGCGACCTCGGTTTTAGGGCGACTTTTCTAGTATTTAGGTAAAAATTTCTATGAGTGTAACGAAATTGAATTTGTTGGTGTCAAAGTTTCCCTGCAATCCTTATCTATTTTTGTAAGCTGCTCTTATATTCCTCCTGGCTCTGATTTAATAATTTATGAGCATCTTTCTTTCCAACAGAGACCTTTTGATTGTTTTGTGTGACGTTAATCTCCCAAATATCTCTTAGTCTCTCGCTACACCTTTATCCGCCCATGATTTTGTGGATGGCCTTTTAGAATTATCGTTACAGCAAGTAAGCTTTATACGAAATTCATTAAAAAGACAATTAGATCTAGTATTTGTTTTAGATCCGCATGAAGTCACGGTATCTAGAATTGACGCACTTGTTGTACCTGAAGACCGATATCATCCAATTTTGGAATTGACAATTGGCCTCCCCTGTACTGATACCCTTTCTCCTTTAGTTCCTCAAACTAAAATGAGATGCTTTCGTAAATGTGACTATAATAAACTAAACTACATGATTTCGCAAAATAATTGGACTGATTTGTACAATTTCATGGATATTGAAAGTGCAATTGAACTTTTCTATAGCGTTTTAAACACTTTTTTTGGCGAATGCGTTCCTAACAGGCTTCCTCCTAAGCTAAACAGGCCTAATTGGTTTAACAATGCGCTTCAAAGACTTAAAAATCCTAAATCCAACACTTATAAAAAGTATAAAAAATCGGGTAAGCCATCTGATTTTTCAAATTATGTGGTGGCTCGTTCAGATTTTAATGTTCTCAACAGTCATTGCTATTCTATGTATTTAAATCGATTTAAATTCGAATTTTCAAATGATCCGAAGCAGTTTTATAACTTCGTTAATGCCAAGCGTAAGTCTTCGGCATTACCTTCATCGGTACGTTTAAACTCAAAAGAGGCATCGTCGGATTCTGAAATTACGGATTTATTTGCCGAGTTTTTCCAAACTACTTATAGTTCGGCTGCTTGGTCAAACCCTATCTACCCTAACCCCTTAAATACGGCTAATTGTGTTTTTAGTAAAAACTTTTTACCCCTGTAATTACCGAAAGCTCTCTTTTAAAGGATTTCGCAACAACAACGCCAACATATTCTCCCGGTCCTGATGGACTCCCTGGGAGTGTGCTTAAGTTTTGTGCTTCAACCATTTGTAAACCTATTCTTAAACTTTTTCATTTGTCTATTTCATCATCAGTTTTTCCAACTATCTGGAAGGGTCTTTCATTATTCCACTCCACAAAAAGGGTGCGAAGGCGGATGCCCAGAATTATAGAGGCATTTCTAAATTGTCGGCAATTCCTAAAGCATTTGAACGTATTATTACTTCTCTTTTGCAACATTTATGTTCCTCGCTAATATCACCGTCTCAGCATGGTTTTGTTAATCGAAGATCGACCACCACAAACCTTCTTGAATTGTCATCTATTGTAATGTGGGAATAGGTCTGGCAGCCCCGTTCAGACCAACCCATCTCTAATCAGCTGCTATGCAAAGAGTTTTCGCGAAGAAAAAAGAAGGATTCACCGAGCATTCAGAACGAGTGAAGCGAAGTAGAAAGACGTGCGAAATAAAGAAGTGAACGAACGATGCGATCAAATTATTCAAAAACTCTGTCTCATACGATTTACATTCATTTAAAAACCTAAAACTGTTATCCGAATTACTTATCACTAATTTCATTTAAATAAAACTATCAACTTATTATAATAAAACACAAATAGTGGGACTTCTAATTTAAATAGGAAAACCAATCCCACAAATATGGGGGCTCAACCTTCGTGAAAAGTGGAAAATAAAACGACGAAAAGTGTGCTGGAGACAAAGATTTACAACTACGAAGATTGTGGAAACCGAAAGGAAAAGCTTGCAAAAACGACGTACGAGTGTGTGAAAACGACGCTACAAATACCACGATAATCTGCACTATTCATATGCTTATAACGACGCGTAAGTGTATTTAAACGACGAGTACAGACCGTGAGTGTGAACGACGAATACGAGTTAAAAGAAGAACAACGAGTACGAGCAAAGAAGAACTTGCGAAAACGTTGCAAAAATTGTTTCGGCAACCATGTCGACCCTTGCTGATTTTGAATCGGTTTTACAGGCGTTGAAAACGGAAAAAAAGAAGAACGTGGACCTTTTACACAAATTTGTGTACGAATATGACGGTGATCGGCATAATCGAAAACGACTACGTGGTTTCGAAGGCTTTGATTTTGGTGAAAGTGATGAGCTCTTCAACCAGAAAGTGTCTTACGTCGCGCAAAATTTATCAAGCAACGACCTTGCCATAATTTGCAACATTTTGGGCTTGCAACACGACAAAAACGATCTAATGCTGCACATTTTCCGAAATTTTCGTGTAGGAAAACTACTAGAAGATGCTGACGAAGAGGATTCCGAAGATGATGAACTAGACGAAGCAGTAGAGAATGACAAAGACAGCGACGAGAAAAGTTCAAACGACGAAGACGACGAGTTTCGTTCTGTACGCAGCAACGCAGAAAAGCAGGCAAAGAGGAGCAACCAAAACGCAAAGGCCGGCACAGTGGCGTCCAAGAATTATGATTCCGCTTCGCCGCGATTTTCCGTAAACTTCCGCGATGTAGAAGATTCCATTCGACCATTCAGTGGAGATGATACCCTTGTTGAGGTTTGGGTTTCCGATTTCGAGGACATGGCTTCCATTATGTATTGGGATGACCTGCAAAAATACATTTTCGCGAAACGTTCGCTAAAAGGTCTCGCTGAAATGTACATTATGAGTGAGCGCGGTATCAGAAGTTGGCAAATGTTGAAAAATGCGTTGATACAAGAATTCAAAGCCCAAGTGAATGGTGCTCAATTACATAAGTCGCTATCCGAAAGAAAAATCAAAAACAATGAAAGGGTTCTAGAATATTTTCTCAAAATGAAAGAAATGGCTTCTCGTGGCAGTGTAGACAACAGTGCACTTATGCAATACGTGATTGATGGCATCAATGATTTGAGCGTCAATAAATCGATTTTGTACAACGCCAAAGACTTGAAGGAGTTCAAGGAAAAGTTAAAGTGCTACGAGAAAATTCGTGAAAAATCCGGAAAGCCTAAAAATCAAGAAGACAAGTCGAAATACGCGATTGGCAAAGAAAGTGCAGGCCATAAAGACGTATCCCTACAACGAAAGGTGAATTGCTACAACTGTGGTGCAAGTGGCCATACAGCTAATCAGTGCCCTAATCGAAGCAGCGGTCGGAAGTCCTTTAATTGCAATAATTTCGGACACATTTCAAACTCCGAAAAATGCGCGCAAAGTGTCGGATTACAAACTATCCATGTGTAAAGAAATTTTTATGAAAGACCACAAGTACACAGCTCTTATTGACACAGGCAGCAAATACAACATTATGAGTGAAACAACGTACTTTAGCTTGAATAAGCCTAAATTGAGTGCTGTGAACATTTTTCTTGTCGGTTTCGAAAACAACAACAGGGTGAAACCATTCGGTATGTTTAAAGAGGAATTCGAAGTTGACGATCAAGTTTTTGAAGAGAATTTTCTAGTTGTTTCTTCTGACTTTTTGGACGTACAAGTTGTGTTAGGCGTAGAATTTTGCAACAACGCTGAAATCCTAATAAATCGTGACGGAATTAAAATACAAAGCCGAGAAAACCACGACTCCGAAAGTGAATTAAGTTCGCTTATGAAAATTAACGTCGAAAGTGCCGAAAATGTAAATATAAACATTGACGAGAGTGCAACCACTGAAGCAAAACGCGAAGTTTAAGAACTGATCAAGAACTATAAGCCGACGAGTACAAAAACAACAAACGTTGCGATGCGTATTGTGTTAAAAGACGATACTCCCGTACACTCGCGTCCGCGTAGATTCGCATTCTCCGAGCGGTGTATTATCGACGATCAAATCGAACAGTGGCTCACGGACGGAATCATCGAGCATTCTGAGTCCGAGTACAGCAGTCCGGTCGTCCTGGTTAAGAAGCGCGACAACACAACTCGACTGTGCATTGACTACAGAAGGATTAACAAGGTAATAGTACGAGATATGTTTCCCCTTCCCTTGATCGAAGACCAATTGGACCGTCTGCAAGACGCTAACGTATTCAGCACGCTGGACCTCAAAAACGGATTTTTCCACGTAAATGTCGAAGTCGAAAGCCGCAAGTTCACGTCCTTCGTAACTCACAATGGCCAGTATCAGTTCCTGAAAGTCCTTTTGGCCTTACGAATTCTCCTGGCGTATTTCAAAGGCACGTTAACGCCATTTTCCGAGACTTGACCCGATCTGGTATCGCAATTCCCTATGTCGACGATATCATTGTCCTAGCTACAGTCGAAGACGAAGCTGTAGCCAATCTCAAGACAGTCATCAAGGGCTGTGAAGACTATGGTTTAGTGATCAATTTAAAGAAATGCTGCTTCCTCAAAAAGAAAATCGAGTTCCTAGGCTATAGCATTGAAAACCAAAAGATTTGCATCTCAGATGAAAAGACAAAGGCTGTGACGAAGTTTCCTTTACCGACAAACCAGAAGCAACTACAAAGCTTCCTGGGTCTTGTTGGATACTTCCGGAAATTTATCCTGAACTTTTCCATCATCGCCAAACCTTTGACCGACCTGATGAAGCATGACGCCAAGTTTGTTTTTTCTGACAGGGAGATAGATGCTTTTAACATGCTGAAGATCCTGATTACCCAGAAGCCAGTTCTCAAGATTTTTCATCCGCAGCACGAAACAGAGCTACATACAGATGCACCGATTGACGGTTTCGGAGCAGTTCTGCTCCAAAAGTCGCCCAATGACAACCAGATACACCCGGTGTACTACATGAGTAAGAAAACAACAGACGCAGAGAGAAAGTTTTCAAGCTACGAGTTAGAGATCCTGGCAGTGGTAGAAGCATTCCGAAAATTCCGAGTTTACCTCTTAGGTATGCATTTTAAGTTGGTCAGCGATTGCAATGCTTTTACAAAGACGATGGAAAAAAGGGAAGTCTGTACTCGAGTCGCACGTTGAATCCTTGCACATCAGGAGTTTGACTTTGAAGTTGAACACAGGTCAGGTACACGCATACGTCATGCAGATGCTTTAAGCCGTTACCCTGTAATGATGATCTCCGACGAAAGCTTGCACAGCAAACTAAAGAGTGTTCAATCGCAGGACGAGGAATTAAAAGCTATTATAATCCTTCAACGCGAAATCATTCGACAGGCTCATGAAGAAGACCAAGGAGATCATCGGAAAGGAATATTACATTCCAAAACTCGAAGACAAGATTCAACGACAGATAAAATGCTGCATTCCATGTATTGTTTTAAACCGCAAACTTGGGAAAAAGGAAGGAGAGCTACACCCATTGCCAAAGGAAGCGGAGCCGCTTCAAACATTTCACATCGATTTTTTGGGACCTCTTGAATTAACACATAAGGCATACAAGCACATTCTTGCTGTCATTGACGGATTCACTAAATTTTGTTGGCTGTATCCCACAAAATCTACATCTTCCAAGGACGTCATCACCAGACTGGAAGCTCAGAGCGCTATATTTGACAATCCTGTTCAAATAATATCCGATCGAGGTACAGCGTTTACTTCAGACGACTTCAAAAAGTATTGTGAAAACGAGGGTATTGAACTTCATGCTGTTACCACAGGAGTTCCAAGAGCAAACGGGCAAGTTGAACGCCTCAATGCCACAATTGTATCCGTGCTCTCAAAACTTTCTATAGATGATCCCAGCAAGTGGTACAAGTTTGTAAACCAGGTTCAACAGACAATCAATTCGACGTACTGCAGGAGTACACATACAACTCCATTCGAGCTTCTTGTAGGCATCTAAACTGATGTCAAACTGAAGGAAATGATCGAGCAAGAGCTAATCCAAATGTTCCAGGACAATCGAGACGAGATCCGCAAGGCTGCCAAGCAACAGATCCTTGTCATGCAAAACGAGAACAAGCACTCGTACAACCTCAGACGAAAGCCAGCAGCAACATACAAAGTCGGCGATATTGTCGCTATAAAACGTACTCAACTTGATGGAAAGCTTAAGTTAAAACCTAAGTATTTGGGTCCCTATCGAGTAACCAAAGTCAAGCCTAAGGACACTTACGATGTGGTAAAAGAATCTCTTTCTTCTGACGGGCCAAGATGCACTACCTCTTGCGCCGAATATATGAAGCCATGGATGCAAATATCCTCTGACGACGACGACGATACATTCGGGACGAATGTATAGAAGGATGGCCGAGTTGTGGGAATAGGTCTGGCAGCCCCGTTCAGACCAACCCATCTCTAATCAGCTGCTATGCAAAGAGTTTTCGCGAAGAAAAAAGAAGGATTCACCGAGCATTCAGAACGAGTGAAGCGAAGTAGAAAGACGTGCGAAATAAAGAAGTGAACGAACGACGCGATCAAATTATTCAAAAACTCTGTCTCATACGATTTACATTCATTTAAAAACCTAAAAATGTTATCCGAATTACTTCACTAATTTCATTTAAATAAAACTATCAACTTATTATAATAAATCACAAATAGTGGGACTTCTAATTTAAATAAGAAAACCAATCCCACAGTAATATATGGATTTAAGAATAACATGCAGACTGACGGTATATATACAGATTTTAGTAAGGCCTTTGACTCTGTTAACCACTCTCTCCTTTTATTTAAATTAGATCAGCTTGGGTTTCCATGTAATCTATTAACTTGGATTTCAAGTTACTTGAATGGTAGGACTCAGAGGGTTATATTTAAGAGCGCTGTTTCTAAAATAATCTACGCGACATCTGGAGTTCCTCAAGGTAGTCATTTAGGCCCTTTGCTGTTTACTTTATTTATTAACGATCTTCCCTCTATCGTAGCACATTCTCGTGTACTAATGTACGCTGATGATGTTAGGCTTTGTTTATCATATAAATATGTAGGGTCAGGTTTCAACTTACAATCAGATATTGATTGTTTTCAGGGATGGTGTGAGTACAACCTTTTAAATCTGAACTGCCTTAAATGCAACGTTATGACTTTTTATAGGGGTACTCCTGCGTTTATTAGTTATTCTCTTCAAAATACACCACTTGACCGTATATATTTAATTAACGATTTTCTTCTCGACCCAAAACTTAAATTTGACTGCCACATAATGGCCACTGTCAATAAAGCTATGAGTGTTTTTGGGTTTATAAAGCGTTGGTGAAAAGAATTTGATGACCCTTATACAACCAGATTATTATTTACCTCCCTTGTCTGTCCTATTTTGGAAATTTGTTCTTCAGTTTGGAGTCCACAATATCAAGTGCACATCGACCGTATTGAGTCGGTACAAAAAAAAATTTCTTCATTTTGCCCTTCGTAGTTTGAACTGGGATCAAAACGTAAGGCTACCTTCCTACCAGAGTAGATTACTATTGCTTAATTTACCTACACTTGAAAACCGTAGAATAATGCTTGGTACTATTTTTATGCAAAATCTTATAAGAGGTGATATTGATTCTGTAGAACTGGTAAGCCGTTTAACTTTTAATGTTCCCGTTTGCCTAACCCGAAATTATTACCCTCTTAATTTGCCTCGATGTACATCAAATTTTACTCTGCATGAGCCCTTTCGTGTTCTATGTAAAAATTATAACAATCATTATCATTTAATTTGCACTTCAACATCTATCCCCGTACTAAAAACTAAAATTTTATCTCATTTGCTTTAAACTTAGTTGTAGCCTTTCTCTATTTGTTTCATGTATTTTCCTCGCGAACTCGCATTTTCGCCCTAATTGATAAAGGGTCCCGCGCGTAACAAGCACGTGCTTGGTATCGTTGGGCCACTTGTTTGTACTGCTCGTAGTGCATCAACGTCCATCATATATAATAAGTTATAATTTCATTATTATTGATAATAAACCAAAACAAAAAATCTTACGTTGCGAAGTATTCACTAATCAAAATTTGCCTATGTCTTCCGGTCGCATCGTTCCCGTTTTCCTGAACCGTTTCATCTGTGTTGGTAGTTTCTTCCTGGTTATTCTCTTCCTCATTAGGTATGGCTCCAAGAACTTTGGGAAACATTGCAATGTTATAGGAGTCCATCCAGTAGAATCCCGCCTAACCTTATTTAAACCGTAAACCACCCTAGAACGCACTAATATTCTATCTATACACTCAATAAAGTTTTCGCTCTGAATTTTAGAAATTTGCTTCACTGGCGATTTTTTTCTATATATCAAAAAAAATTATATTTTTAGTACATTTTGATTAATTTGAAGAAAATTTTGTTTACCAGTAGAAAATTTGATTTATTTTAAGAAAAAAATCGCCAGTGAAGCAAATTTCTAAAATGTACCCCAATATTACCTCACATTAACCCCACCTCCCTCCTATTTTAATCACACCCTTGGCGCACTTTTTTAGCACCTTAATGCTGTATTCAATATTTCCTCGTCTTAACCCTAGTGTAACCCATCCATACACAACCTTCACGCCAAATTAACATCATTTTAACGACCTTTCTCCACCCTAACTATAGTTTTTCCTCTCCCTAGCTGTCTTACCTTTAGTATCACCTGAAAAATAATTTTTCCTTACCATACTTACTTACTTAAATTTTACTTCTTCTTAATAAAACTTGTTTGTCACCTTGAACTCTTCTCCAAACTTCTTGACCCTAATTTTTGGCCTGCTAATATAATTGTTCATGAATATATAAAAAAAAAATAATTCGCTTCCCATCACTTCCTTATCGGCGCCCAGCTCTGCTTCAAATTCAAAAAACTAAATTTCATAATCCACTATCAAAATGTACGGGGGCTTCTTAGTAAACTCTCGACGCTTTATAAAAACAGCTCAATTTTTGAAGCCAATGTTATTGTATTCACTGAGACCTGGCTTAACCCATCTGTACACGATAGTGAGATTTTGTCAAATAACTTTTTTGTTTATCGGAATGATCGTCATACCCGTCGAGGTGGAGGCGTTCTTATTGGAGTCAAATCCGATTTAACTTCCGAGCTTATTAATATTTCTGGTTCATCAGGTATTGAATTTATTTGTGTAAAATTATCTTTCCCTAAAAATAAAATTTTTTTAACTTGCTCCTATATACCCCCTAACTCCGAATTTAACGTTTATATATTGCACCTGTCCGCCATACAGTCTATCTCCTTGTTGCTTGCTGAAACTGACCAACTCATTGTGCTCGGTGACTTTAATCTTCCCAATATTTCTTGGTTGGAGAGTAATGATTCATTGGCAATGATTACTAGGATGCAACATGACTTTGTTGATGGTCTTGTTGAACTATCCTTGCAGCAAGTTAACTGGATTCCCAATCATATTGGTCGTCTCCTTGACTTAATCTTCGTCTTTGATGGTATCGATGTTGAAGTTAGTCGAATTCCGCCCCTATCTCTACCTGAAGATTGTCATCATCCTACCCTTCAGCTCTGTATAAATGGATTTTTTAATGCTCCCAGAACTACAATAAATGTACATCCTAGTTTGTGTTTTAAAAAGACTGACTATGCCAAACTAGTTGAATCTTTATCGACAATTAATTGGTCCTATCTTGTAGAACTTCCTGTTGATGATGCAGTTGAGTATTTTTATAAAGTCCTTTATCGTCTATTTGATTTACATGTCCCTCTTTCCTCCTTGAAGAATTCGTATAGCTCTCCATGGTTTACTCGTCAACTATCCTATCTAAAAAATAAAAAAAACAGACTTTTTAAACGGTTCAAAATTTCTGGCTTGCTGACGGACTGGGCCAAATATAGTTCTGCTAAGGCGGAATTTGTCCAGCACAATTCTGACTGTTATCAAAATTACCTGTCTCGTTGTAAGCGTGATTTCAAAAGTAATCCTAAACTTTTTTATTCTTTTGTCAATTCTAAGCGGAAATCTAATTGCTTCCCTCATTCTCTTTTTCTTAATAATAATATTGCATCTGATGACGATGAGATTTCCAACCTATTTGCTGATTTTTTTCAATCGACTTATACGGAATGCAATGGTGTTATTGATAATGATTATCCATACCCACTACCTCATCTGAACTCTATCTTCAAACCAGTGATTAATATATCTGATGTTCTTCAGAGTCTTGATACTCTTAAGCTCTCTTTTTCACCGGGTCCTGACAAAATACCAAGTTGTATACTGAGGAATTGTTCGACTTATCTAGCTTTTCCCTTAACATTAATATTTAATTTGTCGCTAAGTCAAGGAAGATTTCCATCCATATGGAAGGAATCGTTTATTGTTCCATTGTTTAAAAAAGGGAACAAGTCCGATATCTCAAATTATCGTGGTATTGCAAAACTCAGTGCAATTCCTAAACTTTTCGAAAAAATTATTACCTGTCAGTTGCAGCATCATTGCCGGTCTATTATTTCTCCGTGTCAACATGGCTTTACTAGACGTCGCTCTACTTCTACAAACCTATTAGAATTTACATCTTTAATTACTAGAGGCTTCCTGACACATCATCAAACTGATGTGATTTATACTGATTTTTCTAAAGCTTTTGATTCTGTGAACCATAAACTTCTTATTTTTAAATTGTCCCGTTTAGGGTTTCCTCCAAACCTACTTGACTGGATACTTTCCTACCTTTCTAATAGAACTCAAATGGTCTGTTTTAACAATAGAATTTCCAAAATAATTAATGTTACTTCTGGAGTGCCACAGGGTAGCCACCTGGGTCCTTTACTCTTTGGCTTAATGATTAATGATCTACCTAATGTTATAAAATCGTCTACCGTATTAATGTATGCTGATGATGTCAAGCTATGTTTGTCCATGTGTTTGCCTAGCTCATTTAATGACCTCCAATTAGATCTTGACTGTTTGTATACGTGGTGCATGATTAATATGTTAAATTTAAACTATTCTAAATGTAACTTTATGACCTTTTATCGTTGTAATCCATCTCTGTTTTCTTATTCTATTGGAAATAACGCCCTTGAACGAATTTTATCAGTTCAGGATCTTGGCGTTTTATTTGATCATAAACTTAGTTTTAAAGACCATATATCTACTATATCTAATAAAGCCAGAAGTCTTCTTGCATTTATGAAACGTTGGTCAAAGGAGTTCGATGATCCGTACACAACAAAGCTTTTGTATGTTTCTCTTGTTCGTCCGTCTATGGAATATTGCTCTTGTATATGGTCTCCTCAAATTAGCTGTTACCAAAATATGTTAGAGTCTGTCCAAAAACAATTCCTTTTATTTGCCCTGAGGGGATTACACTGGGACACAGGTAGTCGACTGCCCTCTTATCTTGCGAGGTTGCGCCTGCTCGACTTACCAACCCTCTACCATCGTAGAAAGTGTCATGGAGTTATGTTCTTACATAAACTTATTAATGGTGATGTCGACTCCCCTTTCCTTCTTAGTTCACTTAACTGGAATGTACCCTGTAGAACAGTTCGCCGTTTTCGTCCGTTGTCCCTGCCAATATGTAGATCTAATTATGCCCTGCATGATCCTTTTCGTGTTCTGTGTGACGACTATAATTCACTGTGCCACGTCTTACTGTTTGATACCCCCAATGCTACTAATTATAATAAACTTATGTATTTTCTGTCTTCAAATAATTTATAAATTCTTTATAAGCATGTATTTTAAACTGTCTATTGTTAAATCGTATTTTCTCCATGTCCGCGATTCCGCTTACTTGCCCAAAACGGTTTAGGGCTCCGCGCGTAACAAGCTTTGCTTGGTGTCGTAAGGGCCACTTGTTTGTACTGACCATAGTGCATCAACGTCCAAGAATTAAAAAAAGTCCAAACGAACCTTACCTTTTTCACTTTGAGACTTCCTTTACATTACTTTTACCTCTTAACCGCAATTTAACGCCGCATTAACTTCACTTTATTCCCACCTTAACTCCACCGTTCTGGTAGCCTAAATCTATCATTTTGGATAGCTAAGCGAATGCCGAGAAAAACTCTTGTAATTTTTTAACAGTAACTTTTTTTTTGAGAAGACCGAGAACAAATAACAGACCTTCCACGGCGCCAAAAAACTGAAAAGTTTATTTTTGGCTTACCAAAATGTTAGAGGACTTAACATGAAGCTACCTAAGCTTTATGCTGACTCCTCGGCATTTACGGACGATATCTTAGCTTTTACTGAAACTTGGCTGAAGCCAGAGATAAACGACTCTGAAATTCTGTCAAACAACTTTAATATTCACAGAACCGATCGCCTTTCCCGTAGGGGGGCGGCGTTCTAATTGCCGTTACCTCCACCATAAATTCGGAGAGAATTCACTCTCATGTCCCTAATGCAGTGGTGGCCAGCAGAGGCAGCGCGCAGGGCCCACGGGATAGGCAATTTCTCTGCCGCTGCGCTGCTAGCTTTTCGACGCTCACGTACGCTGTCAAGCTGAAAAACGTCACGCACACAGTCAAATTCGTGCATGCTCGCACTCTCCCAAACGCACTGCGTTCTTTCATTGTATGTGTGCTGCTTCTGCTGGCCGCCACTGCCCTAATGACATTGAATTTGTTTGTGTGAAAGTTTCCCTGCAATCCTTGTCTATCTTTATTACATGTTCTTATATTTCACCTGGCTCTGACCTAAATAGAAAAATAATATGGGGTGATTTTTTTAATTTTTTAAATTTTAAAGTATTTGTTGTTTTAAAAAGGAAATTAAAATAAGGAAAAAAAAAAAAATTTAATAAAAAAATGAAAAAAAAAAAAAAAAAAAAGTGTGAATATAGATTTTAGGTGTTAAAGTGGAAGATTAAGAAAATATTTTTTTGAATGTGGTGATTAAATAATTTATGAGCAACATCTATCTACTATTAAATCTATCCTATCCTTTCTTTCCAATAGGCACCTTTTAATTGATTTGGGTGACTGTTTGAGCTCAATCTCAAGAGACAATTCCCAAGAATTGTTTGTGGAAGTTATAGCCCGCAATTACAAGACAAGACGGTTATTATAGATTAGGTTGTATATTTTCGTTGATTCCTCGTTGAATACAGATTATCGACTCCCTTGGCGTTACAATTTCTCGTCTGTCCTATGCTTTCGCGACGTAAGCTAAGAACGACGACCGCCTCTCGCATAGCCGATTGCCTGATGTGTATTAGAATTTAACATAGTATAAGAGAAACCTAACATAACAATTGAAGAAATAATATAATCGAACTTTAGTTACTCTTCTCCTCAAACATCCTCCCCCCCTTGAAATGATGGACTTTCAATTTCAACAGGAAGCGGTGCTATTTTATGGATTGGCCTGCGGAATTCCCTCGTACTGGTCTTCAAATCTACGACTCGAACTCTTCCATCCTGACCAGGAATGACTGCTGTTACTCGAGCAAGGCTCCATTGCCTCGGCGGCGAATTGTCCTCGTGAATCAGCACTAATTGCCCGACTTGAATGTTGGGTTGGGGCGTGTTCCATTTTGCCCGTAACTGAAGAGTATGCAAGTAGTCGCGCTTCCAAAGTCTCCAAAACTGCTGTTTCAGAAAATTAACCCGCTGCCAGCGTTCAAGATAACGTACATTTATATGATCCTCAATAATATGTTCCGGTGCCGCTACCAAGGAAGTTCCGATCAATAAGTGGGCTGGGGTCAATGCTTCTCCGTCATTCGGGTCATCTGACCTCGGTACGATGGGCCTCGAATTCAATATAGCCTCCACTTCCGTAAATAAAGTTGTGAGTTCTTCAAAAGTCAGATTCGCTTCTGCCATATTCTTCAATATTAATGTTTTGGCTGATTTGACAGCAGCCTCCCACAGACCACCAAAATGTGGGGCTCGAGGCGGTATAAAACAAAATTGAAATCCCTTCGCTGCACTATAGCTCGAGATAATATGGAGTGAGTCTTGGTGCAGTACCTTCCTTTTGAATTCCTCCATTTTTGCAGCAGCTCCCGTAAAATTCGTTGCGTTGTCGCAGTAGATACGCTGAGGAACCCCGCGCCGTGCAATAAACCTTTGAATACATGCAAGAAATGTATTGGTAGATAAATCAGATACTGGTTCTAAATGCAATGCCTTCGATGCAAAACACACAAACACAGCAGCATAACTTTTGTATGGTGATTTTCCTCGCAATCTGTATGAGGTCATAAACGGGCCACAAAAATCAACCCCAGTTACAAGAAATGGACGTTGGCCACGAAGGCGATCAGCTGGAATATTTCCCATTATTTGCTGCATTAGCCGTGGCTTATAGCGAAAGCATAGAGTGCATTCGTGAACAACCTTCTTTGCTAATTCCCGTGCATTAACGATCCACAACTTCTGGCGTACTAGCGATATTAGAACCTTAGGTCCTGCGTGAAGATTGAAGCGGTGGAGGAATTCCATATATAGTCGAGCGAAACGGTGACCTTTTGGAAGAATTGCAGGAAATTTTGCGTCAAAGGGTACCTCTGCGTTTGCCAATCTCCCGCCCACTCTCATAACGTTCAAGGTAACTCTTTCAAACTTCATTTCATGCATAAAAGGTGAAAGCTTCTGTAAACTAGATTTTAAGACCTTATTTTTACCTAACAAAGCGATTTCATCGCTGTAAGCCAATTGTTGAATGTGTGCAACTACTCGCCAAAATGTTTCGTCTAACTCAGATGCTGAAATATGGACCACATCGTCTACCTTCATCTTATGATTGGGTTCTACACCATTGAACACTCGATACACGTAGGAGATGATGCGCAGAGAACGAATGTATGATGACGATCTTTCAATGACTTCGTTAATTATTGTATTTTGTTCCTTGTTATGGCATATGACCATTGCAGTCTTCCTCACTTCTGTCAGTGTAGGCAGTAAATCAGTAAGTACTGGCCATGTCTCTGGTTCATGCTGTAAAAATGAAGGTCCCTTTAACCACATATTGTGCATTAGGTCCTTAGTAGTGCATCCACGTGAAACGATATCGGCCGCGTTATAAGCCGAGGGTACGTGTCTCCATTCGACGTCGCTGGAATGTTGTTGCAACTCTGATACTCGATTTGCAACAAAACAATTCAATTGGGATGCATGCATCCCCATCCATTGCAAAACAACTTTGGAATCGCTCCAAAAGTAAATACCATTAATAAATGGTGTTAATTTATGTTGAAATTTACGAAATGTTCTATTTAACAACACCGCTGCACATAGTTCCAGCCTAGGTAAAGATTGCACCTTTATTGGTGACACTCTGGCCTTGGCGATCAATAGGTTTACCAATACCTTCCCTTCCATTTTCACACGGATATAGATGCAGCAGCCATAAGCTCTTTCCGAAGCATCTGCGAAGCCGTGAATTTGACCCACGTATTGAGGAGAGGTGCAGACATATCTTGGTATTGACAGGTTGGTCAACTCATTCAAATCTAAAACGAGATCGTTCCAGAATTTCTGTAGATCGTCGGGAATAGGTTGATCCCAATCAAGCCGTTTTAGCACAAGATTCTGAAGAAACATCTTACACCGAATAACAATAGGGCTAATCAAACCAAGTGAATCAAAGACCTTAGCTATCGTAGAAAGTATTGATCGTCTTGTGGCTCTTAGATCAGGTAAGAATTCAAAGCGAAAAATGAATTTATCGGGCCTAGGTTTCCAAGCTAAGCCTAACGTTTTAGTGAGTTCTTGCTCGTCAAATTGCATCGGTATCTCAGTCTCTGAATCATCAACCAATTTTAAGGAGTTGCTATTAAATTTTGTCATTGTAAGACCGGCCATCGCTAGTAAAGAAGTAATCTGCGTTTTCTTTATTTCAAGTTCCTCCATATTGTCGGCTCCGGTTAGCAAGTCATCAACGTACAAATCGGAACGTATCGAATCTGCACCGATTGGGAATTGGTTTTGAAATAGATCGGACATATAACGTAAGCTGCGAATGGCCAAGAACGGAGCAGAGGATAAGCCGTATGTCACGGTATTTAAGGCATAGGTCTGTAGAATATCCTTAGGGTCCGATCTCCAGAGTATGAGTTGAAAACGTCTGTCCCTTTCATCTACAACAAATTGCCTATACATCTTAGTGATATCTCCTGATAAGGCATTGCTGTTTAGCCGGAATGACAAAATTGTTGTGACTAAATCTTGTTGGATAGTTGGTCCAACAAGAAGAATATCATTTAACGATGTGCCTGACGTAGTTTTAGCTGATGCGTCAAAGACGACACGCAGCTTAGTTGTGAGGCTCTGTGGCTTCATAACACAGTGATGTGGAATATAAAAATGTGGCATGCTTCTATCTACGTTCCCAATAGGCGACATGTGTCCTTGCAAAATATACTCGTTCATAAATTCTACGTATGCCCTTTTCAGTGAAGGGTCTCGTTCGAAGCGTTTTTCAAGCATAGAAAATCGGGTTTGAGCAGATTCGTACGATTGTCCAAGACTAGCGGTAGATCCCTTGAATGGCAGTCGTACCTGTATACGACCCTTGTTATTGACTGAGACATTTTTTACAAAATGCTCTTCACAGAGAGATTCTTCTGCAGTTAATATGGCTGGAGAAACTTTATATTCTTCGATTTCCCAAAATCGTTGCACCAAGTTTTCGAGGGAAGGCTGGTCTTGAACCAAATTGCATTGGTAATTGTGAGCCTCCTCAGCGCAGCTGGAATTGCCACCAATGATCCAGCCAAATTCCGTATTGATCAAGCTGGGCATGCGATACCCAATTGAGCACTTGCCGACTCGGATAGCATTAAAGAAGCCTTCGGTATTGATGAGAATGTCGATCTTTTTCGGCTCATGAAAATGAGGATCAGCAAGAACTACTCCTTTGGGCAGTTTCCATTTAGAAATGTCTATGAATTCTTGAGAGTGAGTAGTACAAATTGTGTTTATCACCGCAAAGTTTGAAGACCATTCGAAACTAGATATGCGTGATTTAATCGTAGCGAAAACATTGAAATGAATCTGCCGGCTCATGTCTGCAACACCGCTAACGGCCTGTGCTACGTGAGATCTGTCTAAGTGGAGGCGTTTTGCAGTTTCTTCAGTTATTAAATTCACTTCGGAACAGGAATCCAACAAGGCGCGAACTGGATGGTAGTCGCCGCATTTGCTTTTGATAAACACAATCGCGGTTGGTAATATACCTCTTTTTGCAGCACGAGTCAACATAATTCGTGCCAGCTCTGGCTCTTCTTCTGATTGTGCGTTAGGGCTTAGATCTGTGCTTGAATTTTGACAGTCGCTAGTCGATACCATGGCCCGTTGAGTAAAGTTATGCAGAAGTGAATGATGTGTTCCATGACAAATCTTGCACCTCGATTTTGATTGACAATTCTTTATTGAATGACTTTTACGTAAGCAGTTATAGCATAGTGTATTAGTCTTGGCGAACTCGCGTCTTTGATCTAGGCTCAGCGAAGAAAATGATTGACAATTGGAAATAAAATGAGCGGATGAATCGCAAAAGGTGCAAGTAGCTTGAGAGGTTACAAAACTTTTCGATGGTAAAGCTGCATTTGTTTTGTGTTTTGACAACTGGGTATGATTGTCCGTTCGGGAATTTCTCTGACGACTTTCTAAAAATTGACAGCGAAGAGTTAAAGTTTTGCAGCAACTATCCCATTCTGGTAATTTATCGAACGTTTGCCTCTCGTCGTAACTCAATCTCGATTCTGGATCAATTTTTGATAAAACCAAATGAATCAGAATTGCGTCCATGATTTGCTCAGCGGAGCTTAAGGAAAGCAGAGACCCTCGAATGGCTGATGTGGTATCAACTAATTTCTGCAGCGATGTAGGCTCTGCATGACTCATGCATGGCAAGTTGAATAGGTTCGAAATATAGTCATGAAAAATCAAAACATCATTATCATAGCGATCTTTAAGTCGAGCCAAAGCTAGTGGATAGTTTTCCTCAGATACCTGAAAGGCTTGTACAACCTCGAGAGCTGGACCAGACAAACAATTGAGTAAATAATTGAATTTATCTATTGGCGCTATTAACTCATCACAATGAACCAAGTTTGTAAAAGAAGTCAAAAATCGCTTGAAGTCCGCATATTTGCCTTCAAACGTTGGTAATTTTATGTTAGGCAGTCGATTATGGTGAGATGGCACAGACGTGGCGTTGAGAAAACTCGCATCTGTTACACTGGTTTGATGACTTTTATTTGTTAATGTTGACAGCTTTGACTTTGCAGAAATATATATATCCTCAATTTCTGCCCTTCCAGTATCGGCATGGAACAATTCTTCGATTTGTGATTGTACCTGGCATATTTGACGAAAATAAGAATCCAAAATCTGAATGTTGCACTCAACAACCGACACTTCCGTTTTGTCATCATACCCTTCCCCACGGTTTTTAATGTTCACTATGTTTTTCAGCATTGTACTCCGCTGCGACCGCAGCTTTATTAATTTCGCGTCGTTAACATCGACATCGTTAACCAAAAGATTAGAATTATAACCACAATAAGAATGAGCCAATATTTTAAATGTTTCCCAGAGCAATTTTATTTGACGGCTGATTTACGTTTTGGATAGAGTAGCTACACACAAACACAATTGCCGCGGTAATTTTCTAGCGGGCTCTTGGCTATTAAATGGCAATGCAAATGAAGATTAGAGGACAGTAAATGGTAGAGAAACTGCGAGTGGTATGAAATTGTAACCTTTGGACTTCTCTTTGTATGCGCACAGTTATTTGTGCCTGGCTGCATATGCAAGAAATGTGCAAATATAATTTGAATATGTACTCACTCTAACCGCTTTTATTTACTCTCGATATACGGTTTTTTTTTTTTGGATTTTGCGATGTCCCTCCTTCTTGACGCAGAGAATTGACCTTTGAACGAAGAAGCGGGTTGAAAGTTGAAGTCCAGTATCGATGGTATTGGCAAAGGAGATATTAAATGTTCTGCTCTACGTTCTGCAGCAACAATTGGTAAAACTCCTGCTAACGAATATTATACAATAAACGCCGAAAAGAGATTTTGTAATTGGACTGTAACTTAGCTTGGACACGGTCCTGTCACGGTCGCCAAAAATGTTTGAGCTCAATCTCAAGAGACAATTCCCAAGAATTGTTTGTGGAAGTTATAGCCCGCAATTACAAGACAAGACGGTTATTATAGATTAGGTTGTATATTTTCGTTGATTCCTCGTTGAATACAGATTATCGACTCCCTTGGCGTTACAATTTCTCGTCTGTCCTATGCTTTCGCGACGTAAGCTAAGAACGACGACCGCCTCTCGCATAGCCGATTGCCTGATGTGTATTAGAATTTAACATAGTATAAGAGAAACCTAACATAACAATTGAAGAAAAATTATAATCGAACTTTAGTTACTCTTCTCCTCAAACAGTGACTTTAATCTCCCGGATATTTCTTGGACCCCTCCTACTGACTCTCTTGTCGCTCTGCCTTTATCCTCCCATGTGCATGGTCTTTTAGAATTATCGTTACAGCAAGTTAGATTTATACGAAATTCATTAAATAGACAATTAGATCTTGTGTTTGTTTCAGAACCGTCTGAAGTCACAGTATCTAGAATTGACGCTCTTGTGGTACCAGAAGACCGATACCACCCAACTATGGAATTGACAATTTGCCTCCCCTACCTTGATACCCTCCCTTCTTTAGTTTCTCCAAATAAATGAAGATGTTTTCGTAAATGTGACTATAATAAACGTAACTTAATGATTTCCCAATATAATTGGACTGACTTTTATAATTGTTTGGACATCGAAAGTGCCACTGAACTGTTCTATAGCGTCCTAAACAATTTTTTTAATGAATGCGTTCCTGATAGGC
Source organism: Drosophila prostipennis (assembly GCA_037075205.1). Lineage (NCBI taxonomy): Eukaryota > Metazoa > Arthropoda > Insecta > Diptera > Drosophilidae > Drosophila > Drosophila prostipennis. The sequence continues at coordinate 36,090 of JBAMCJ010000874.1, forward strand.
TTCCTCCAAAGCCGAACAGGCCCCCCTGGTTTACAAATAAGCTTCAAAGACTTAAAAATCTTAAATCAAACACTTATAAATGCCCAAAGCCTGCCAAAGAAAATTGAAGAGTTTAGGTATATGTTTATAAATTCGGAAATTGATGTTATATGTGTGTCTGAAACATGGTTTGTCCAGAGTCTGTGTGATGTGCTAATATCGTGTGATGGATATAATGTGTTCCGTTCTGATCGTGTTAGTCATGGGGGAGGAGTTGCAATATATGTAAACAAAAAATTAAAAGCCAAAATTATTTGTCAACACACAATAAACAGTGCAATAGAATATATTTTTCTTGTATTACATAACCCGATAATGCAGAAAAATCTATTAATTGGCTGCATTTATCGTCCGCATTGTAACATAAATTATGATGATCTTATCAATCTTCTGTCAGATATTACAGTAAACTTTACTGATGTAGTCCTTGCGGGCGATCTTAATAGTGATATTCTGAGGGAATCTCATCTTACCAGCAACATGGAATCGCTAGGTCTGAAACCAGTGAATCTCTCATTTCCAACCCACTTCAGCAGAACACGTAACACATTATTAGATTTGTTTTTTGTGAGTGATGTTAATAATATATGTTTGTATGATCAGCTAATCGTTCCGTCCTTTTCAAAACATGACCTTATATACCTGACCTATAATTTTGACCTTAACTACACTGACCATACAATAGTTTACCGTGATTTTAAGAATATTAACTATATACTGCTGAGCGAAGCATTTGACCAGTGTATATGGGACAATATTTACAGTCTTCCAACAGTTGATCATCAACTCAACCTTCTTCAACATAATATTAGCCACTTATACGATAGTTTTGTTCCAGTCAAAAGTAAAATAATTCGACCGTCCGAAAAACCATGGTTTAGTAATAATATAAAATTGGCAATTAAAAAACGAAATGAAGCATACCAGAAGTGGAAAAGATACAAGACACCGCAACATCACAGCACATTTGTAACGGCACGAAAAACGGTTACCAAACTTATCGATTCTGCAAAATCAAACTTTTTTAGGCAAAGATTTAAAAATGCAACCTCTTCGAGTCAAACATGGAAACAAATTAAAGCTCTAGGGATAGGTAAACAAAAGACATCACAGGATCTAGATGTTGACATAGATGAACTCAACCTAAAATTAGCAGACTGCCAAGTTCCTGAGGTCACAACCAACACGTACCTGAATTCAGTACCTGAAAACATCTGTGATACTAGGTTTAGATTTATGTGTGTTGACCAATGTGATGTCTTAGATAATATTCTTAAAGTTAAGTCTAACGCAGTTGGGCCTGACGATATTCATCCTAAATTTATAAAAATTCTACTTCCTAAACTTATCCCGTACCTTACGCACACATTTAACACGGCCCTTACCACGTCCACTTTCCCGGATTGCTGGAAAACCGCCAAAATTATCCCAATACCCAAAGCAAACAAAGAATACCGCCCTATATCTATTCTTCCATACCTCTCGAAGGTGTTTGAAAATATTGTCGCATCACAAATAAATAATTTTATATCTGTCAATAGCCTCCTTAATGATCATCAATCTGGATTTAGAAAAAATCGTAGCTGCACATCAGCCATCTTAAAAATAACAGAAGATATTCGTCAACAGACGGACAACTCTTATGTCACCTTCTTACTGTTGCTGGACTACAGCAAAGCGTTCGACACAGTGAATCATGAAATCCTGTGCTCAAAACTCAAAAACTTTTATTTCTTTTCTAATACTGCCGTCAAACTTATGTGTTCGTATCTTAAAAACCGTCGCCAATATGTTGTATCGTCAAATATTTGTTCTTCGTTTGCGTATCTGAAGCGTGGTGTACCCCAGGGTTCGGTTCTCGGACCACTATTATTCACCCTCTATATAAATGATCTTCCGTCTGTGTTGTCGACATGTAGTGTCCATTTATATGCTGATGATGTCCAGATGTATGTTAGTCGTCCCTCAAATAGAATTAGTGAGTGTTTAGATATTTGTAGAACGGAGCTTGGTAAAGTAAATGAATGGGCAAATAACAACGGTCTCGCCATCAATCCATCAAAATCAAAGTGCTTGATCATTTTTAAAAAGAAGTTATGCAATAATACTCTAAGCCCCCTGATGATAAATAACACACCAATTGAGTACGTGGAAACCGCCAATAATCTGGGTATCACATTTAATAAAACATTGAACTGGGATGACCACGTAAATAAAGCGATAGGCAAAACATATGGGCTAATAAGATCCTTGTCACTAGTTAAATGTTCCTTACCTGTTACTGTGCGTCTACTTATTGCGAAGTCTTGTCTAATACCCACACTCTTCTATGGTCTAGAGATCTATGCAAATTGTGATTCTGCAAGCCAACATAAACTGAAAATAGCATACAATAGTATTGCGCGTTTTATATTTAATTTGCATAGATCCAACCATGTAACTCAATTTGCTTACAAAATATTTAACCTTAGCTTGGCAGATTATATTAAAAGCCGAACAATAATCTTTTTACACAAAGTTATATACACCAGAGAGCCAACATACTTATTTGAAAAACTACAATTCTCCAGATCTACAAGAACAAAGAATATTATATGCATCCGACACAGGTTTCTGCTTTCAAATAGACAATTTTTTGTTAATGCGATTAGAACGTGGAATGAACTTCCCAATTACATAAAAGAAACTAGGAGCGCACCTCTATTTAAGACAAAACTTATTTCACACCTAAAAAATAGCAGCTCCAGTTTGCTATAAGCTGTATTATCCTATCTTAACATTGCGACTTAACTATATTTGTCATTCTGTACTTTCAATAATTAATGTAAAATGTATGTCATTAGATTTAAGAACCAATATTGTTCGAATGTAAAATTGATTATCCGTTGTGACTAGCGCAGTAATTTATAAGTTATGCAACTTGTAGCGTTAGGAAGCCAAAACAATAAATAATAATAATAATAATAATAAAAAGTATAAAATATCGGGTAAGCCATCTGATTTTTCGAAATATGTGATGGCTCGATCTGATTTTAACGTTCTTAACAGTCATTGCTATTCTAAGTATTTAAATCGTTGTAAATTTGAATTTTCAAACGATCCGAAGCAGTTTTATAACTTTGTAAACGCTAAGCGTAAGTCATCGGCTTAGCCTTCATCGGTTCGTTTTAACTCGATGGAGGCATCGACAGATTTTGAAATTGCTGATCTATTTGCCGACTTTTTCCAAACTACTTATAGCTCCTCTTCTTGGTCAAAATCTCCTTACCCTAATCCCTTAAATAGGGCAAATTGTATTTTTTCCCCTGTAATTACCGAAAGTTCTCTATTAAGAGATTTAACAACAACAACGCCAACTTATTCTCCCGGACCTGATGGACTTCCTGGGTGTGTGCTTAAGTTTTGTGCATCAACCATTTGCAAACCTATTCTTAAACTCTTTCATTTGTCTATTTCATCATCAGTTTTTCCAACTATCTGGAAAGACTCCTTTATTATTCCACTTCACAAAAAGGGTGCGAAAGCGGATGCCCAAAATTATAGAGGTATTTCTAAATTATCGGCAATTCCGAAAGCCTTTGAGCGTATTATCACATCTCATTTGCAACATTTATGTTCCTCGCTAATATCACCGTGTCAGCATGGTTTCGTTAAGCGAAGATCGACTACTACCAACCTACTTGAATTGTCATCTATTGTAATAAATGGATTTAACAATAAAATGCAAACCGACGTTATATATAAAGATTTCAGTAAAGCCTTTGACTTTGTTAACCACTCTCTTCTTTTATTCAAACTAGACTTGCTTGGGTTTCCATGTAATCTTTTAACTTGGGATTCGAGTTATTTGAATGGAAGGACTCAGAGGGTTGTATTTAAGAACGCTGTTTCTAAAATGATCCACGTGACATCTGGAGTGCCCCTGGGCAGTCATTTGGGACCTTTGCTGTTCACTTTGTTTATTAACGATCTTCCCTCTATCATAACAAATTCTCGTGTTCTAATGTATGCTGATGATGTTAAGCTTTGTTTGACATTCAACAATATAGAATCTGGTTTCGGCTTACAATCAGACATTGATAATTTTCAAGTATGGTGTGGATATAACCTCTTAAATTTGAACTGCCTGAAATGATCCTACGTTTATAAGTTATTTGCTTCAGAACTTGCCACTTGACCGTATATATTCAGTAAATGATTTAGGCGTTCTTCTGGACCCGAAGCTTAAATTTGACTGCCACATAATGCTGACGGTCAACAAAGCTATGAGTGTTCTTGGGTTTATAAAACGTTGGTCTAAAGAATTTGACGACCCTTATATAACCAAATTATTATTTACCTCCCTTGTCCGTCCTATATTGGAATATTGTTCTTCGGTTTGGAGCCCACAATACCAAGTGCACATTGACCGTATTGAGTCGGTACAAAAAAATTTCTTCTTTTTGCCCTTCGTAGTTTGAACTGGGATCAAAACGTAAGGCTACCTTCCTATCAGAGTAGATTACACTAGTTTACAAAATAATATTCTTGGTGTGCTCCCCAGCAATTGATGGCAAATTCTGTTAGTGTTTGACCCCTAGATCGCGAAAATAGCATTAATTTTTTTTTCGATGGCACAGTTTTTTTTTAAAGATTTTTTAAAGTTCGAAATGTTAAATTTCGGACTTTTTTCGAACTTCTTCTTATATCTCGGCAGATATCCACCCGATTGGGCCAGTTTTAGTTTTATTTTAAAGTCAATAGATCAAAGCTCAACTTTGCCATACAGATCAATATGATTGGATAAGTAATGGCAGCGTAGAAACTTGACAAAGATGAAAAATGTGTTTTTTGGTCGACTGTAAGTCGGCTGTATATATCGTAAAAACTCGAAATAAATCCGTTGAAAAATCATAATGGGTACAAACTTAAAGTTTACATCCTACCGAATAAAACATGCCGGATATGGCCCAAATCCAAGGAAAACTGGATTTATGGTGGATTTTTAAAGTTCGGATTTTTCCACTTTTTTCGATTGACAAAGTCCAAATTTAAGATTTATCATAGGCGGCGACATGTAAACAAAAATGAGTGGTGATGGCAGCCGGGTCAAAAAATAGCTAAATCAGATATTTAAAAGCTAGAAATTTATAAAAATGAATTTAATTTTTAAAAATTCTTTAAAAAATATTAAAATTCTTGCGTTATGACTGAGAGTATTTTTAATAAGTAATATCCATCTGGACAATTCATTCTTAAAAAGTAGCTAACCTTAACTTTACAAAAGCATGCTCTTTTTAATAAGTACTGCCTTATCAAAAACGAAAAAAAGAGTACGTATTAGAGAAAAAATAAGAAAATAATGAACAAGATAAAAGAATACACTTGTTTAAATGGTCCAAACACTTTTTGCAATGTGTGTGGTAAATTTATTATGAATAATAAATTTCGACCCTTTGATAGTGAGGTGATAAATCGATATTTCCTCTACTTTCGCATTAAACCAAATCTTGAAGAGGCTTGGACACCGAGGAGAATTTGTGATTCTTGCCGCTTGACACTACTTAAATGGAGCGAAGGCAAAAGGTATGTTTCAGTTTTGGATTTTTTTGTTGAAAGGTCCTTCATTGTTTTCTTGACCTAGATGCTACTTGAAGTTTGACACGCCAATGATTTGGAGAAAACGGGAAGAGATTTGGAAGTAGGGGAAAGAAGAAAGGAAAAGAAAGGGCGGAATCCAAAATATCGAGACAACAGAGGCGAAAAAAGGAAATGGACTATTCCAGCGGGGGAAAAAAAACCTTCAAAAAAAAAAGTTGGATTTAGAGGAAAAAATTTCATTATTTTCTTATTTTTCTCTAATACGTACTCTTTTTTTCGTTTTTGATAAGGCAGTACTTATTAAAAGAGCTGCTTTGTAAAGTTAAGGTTAGCTACTTTTTAAGAATGAATTGTCCAGATGGATATTACTTATTAAAAATACTCTCAGTCATAACGCAAGAATTTTAATATTTTTTAAAGAATTTTTAAAAATTAAATTCATTTTTATAAATTTCTAGCTTTTAAATATCTGATTTAGCTATTTTTTGACCCGGCTGCCATCACCACTCATTTTTGTTTACATGTCGCCGCCTATGATAAATCTTAAATTTGGACTTTGTCAATCGAAAAAAGTGGAAAAATCCGAACTTTAAAAATCCACCATAAATCCAGTTTTCCTTGGATTTGGGCCATATCCGGCATGTTTTATTCGGTAGAATGTAAACTTTAAGTTTGTACCCATTATGATTTTTCAACGGATTTATTTCGAGTTTTTACGATATATACAGCCGACTTACAGTCGACCAAAAAACACATTTTTCATCTTTGTCAAGTTTCTACGCTGCCATTACTTATCCAATCATATTGATCTGTATGGCAAAGTTGAGCTTTGATCTATTGACTTTAAAATAAAACTAAAACTGGCCCAATCGGGTGGATATCTGCCGAGATATAAGAAGAAGTTCGAAAAAAGTCCGAAATTTAACATTTCGAACTTTAAAAAATCTTTAAAAAAAAACTGTGCCATCGAAAAAAAAATTAATGCTATTTTCGCGATCTAGGGGTCCAACACTAACAGAATTTGCCATCAATTGCTGGGGAGCACACCAAGAATATTATTTTGTAAACTAGTGTTATTATTGCTTAATTTACCGACACTTGCAAATCGTAGAACCTTTTATTAAATTGGTTTGATATTTGTGCCCGCAGATATTACATTTTGTTTTTTAAAGAATATAAATGCATATGTACGCATCTATGTATATGTATATCCCAATGGTTTTTGTAATTTCTTTACAGTTTTCGAGTAGAGCTCAGAAACTCGAACTCCTAAATACTTTACGGAATACATACACATTTTAATTTAGAATTGCAACCATTAGGGAATCCGTTATTTTATCCTATTTTAATCATTTTACATACTTAAATATGTACATGCCAACTTGTCGATGTGTGTGTGTGTCATTGCGTTTTTTACATGCAAATGTGACAATTGAACGTTTTTCCCTGCTCTCCCCTTGAAAACCATTCTAAGAATTTTTTTAATATTAAAACAAAAATTCTATATGGATTTTACGGATTGGCTACACACTCTGAGTTAGAATTGACTTAGGTAATCCGTTCTGGTATTCAAATATTACAATTTTGATTAGCGAGAAACAAAAACTTTGGCCGCCTCTCTTGCGCTTCAAATGACTCTCTCTGCTCTTTACTCTCTCGCTCTGCTTCTGCTGACGTTGTTTTTGTGAGAGCTGTGTTCGGAATTCGTTTGTGAGTGGTGCGAACTGCCGAAGCAAACAAAAAACAAAAAGAACGTGCTGCCAAAAAGGCCCCACGCAACCCCCTCAATCTTACAAAAAAAATCGTATACGGGGGTCTCACAGAAATCTCTTCCAACCAAATTTCCCCCCAAAAGCAAATCTCGGTGTCACAGAAACCGTTTGAAAATCAAGTACACGGTTTTAAACCAACCGAATAGTAGGCATTGAAGCAAATGTTCCGAAAATCACAGCAAATTTACTCCGAAACTCCTAGAAAACTCTACAGATTCTGTGACATCTACGGTTTTGATGGGTTGGTTTCCAAACCAACCGTACCCAAACCCGTCGCCGGTTTCTGTGACACCCCAGATATAATCAACCGTGGGTCCAAAAAAAAAAATACCTTAATGATTGTATGGCATAGCTCCACACTTTAAGCCAAAAACGGATCCGATCGCATAATCGGTGCGGAAAAAATAATTAAGTGCGCCCAACCGGAAGTCGGTTGGATCATCTTTAAGGCTTTCAAAGATTTCCACAAATAAAGCTTAAAATAAAAATATCAACTTGTTTGGTTGAAAACTGTGGGAATGGTTCATGTTTTAATCCCGCAATTTCGCATTTTTCGAGAGTCCTGAGAGTCCTTGGGATCCGAATTTTAAAAAATCCTTTCTTAGTGCACACCTCCTCTAACACACGATTCAGACCCAATTTTTTCCAGACTTTTAGGTCTTATAGTTTTGGCTGGGGGAACATGACGCAAATCGACATCTAATCTTTTATAGTAATACTCGATGATCTAGATAATAGCTTTGTTTATAAATCAGACGCCAGAGTGTAACTGTTTTCGTTGATATTTATTTGTCTTCACCGAACATTTCAATAATAAGTAGAATCAATCGCGCGATGCGCCGTGGTTGCGTTGGTAGCAAAAGTGTGACAGACTGTAGCTTGTTAGAACAGTACAAGAATAAGCTGAATGATCTCGTAAACACGTTACAGTTAGAGATGAATGGAAAAGTACTGACCGAGGCAATGCATTTGGGCAAAGCTCTTACACGTACATACAAAGTAGGCTGCGATTCATGCGCGTGTGCGTAAAGATAACGAAAGAGATTACAAAGTAGATATAACTAAGTGTACAGGGTGTCTGGTTCCCAAACATACCGGCCCCCCTGAACGGTTGTTCAGCAAAGGGGCAAAATAGCCAGCTTGGTGATTGGGCGCTTGATGACTTGTTGGGCGGTTTTGATGGTAACAACTCGGACCTTGTCGTCTTGTCCGGCGTGCACCTCCAGGATCCGTCCGAGTATCCATTTTGATGGAGGTAGATTTGGTTCTTTAAGTACGACTAGTGTGTCGACCTTCAAATTGTCGTTCTCCAGTTGCCATTTTGTTCGCTCGTGGAGAGAAGTGAGGTATTTCATATGCCAACGTTTCCAAAACCCTTGGACCATTGCTTGTAGTTGAGTCCATCGTTCCAAGCGGTTAATGGGAACATCGAGGCGGGATGGTTCCGGTATAGCAGTATAGGGAGCGTCAGTCAGGAAATGCGCAGGTGTGAGTGGATCGAGGGTAGTGTCCCCGGATGAGCAAAGAGGACGAGAGTTAAGTAAGGCTTTAATCTGAATCAACACTGTAGAAAGTTCCTCGAAGGTGAGGGCTGTCGATCCCATTATCCGTTTCATATGTAGCTTGATGGACCGAACTCCAGACTCCCATATTCCGCCGAAATGTGGTGCAGAAGGCGGTATGAAGTGCCACAAGATTCCTTCGTTGGCGAAATAATTGGATAGATATTCATCCTTGCTGTGCTCCATGGCGAGTAGCCTTATCTCCTCGAGTACTCGTTTGCTGCCATGAAACGTAGTTCCATTGTCTGAGTAGAGATCAGTCGGCTTAGAGCGGCGAGCAATGAATCGTTGAAAAGCTGCGATAAACGCCTTGGTTGTTAGATCGGTGACTGCTTCGATGTGGATCGCCTTTGTTGTTAGACATACGAATATAGCGAACCATGCCTTTCCGATCCTTGGTGTACGTCCAGTAGATTCCTTGATTGATATTGGGCCGGCATACACTAAGCCGGTATGTTGAAAGCAGCGGCTGGCCTGAACTCGAGGCATAGGTAGATCTCCCATGATCTGGTTAGTTGTAGTCTTGCGTTGAAGGAAGCAGCGCTTGCATTGGAAGACAGTCTTTCGGACAATGTTGCGCGCACCTAAAATCGAGTACTGTTGACGAAGTTTGGGAATGTTGCAACCACCCCTGTGTGTAGGTTCGTCACGTGAGAATGTCGCACAAGTAACTCTGCAATTGGAGAACTCTTTGGAATGAGCAACGGGTGCTTGGCGTTGTAGTTGAGAGTCGATCTCTCGATTCGTCCACCAACTCGGAGTAGTTTCTCATGGTCGAGAAATGGAGAAAACCGGATCAGCGGAGATTTTGCATGGAGCTGGCGTCCGTTTTCTAGTTGTGTATATTCCCTTTGAAAAGCCTTTCGCTGAATATGGCGAATGAGTTGGTCCCGTGCTGCCTGCAGTTCCGTTGATGTGAGATACTCAGAGACAGGCCTGTGGTGCGAACGAAAACGATGAATAAAGTGATAACAATGGACCCTTCCACCAGAGGTCGTGTTCCAGAAGCTTCGATGGGTGAAGTCCCCGAGATGCGCAGTCGGCGGGATTGTCCTCGGAGCGGACGTGGCTCCAGCAGCTGCGTGGGTAGTCGTTCAGAATCTCAGCCGTTCTGTTGCAGACGTATGTGTTCCAATTCCGTGGTGTTGCGGATAGCCAGTGGAGCACAATCTCCGAATCTGTCCAACAGCTCGTGGTGTGGACAGGAATGGTTAGCGATGATTTGACAATAGTAAGCAACCGCGACAGAAGTAGTGCGGCGTTCAATTTCAGGCGTGGAATCGATACTGATTTAATGGGTGCTACACGGGTTTTTGCCGCTACCAGAGTGATGTGAAACTGGCCATCCAGTGCGACCCGACTGTAGACTACTGCACCATACGCGTGCGAGGATGCGTCGGCGAATCCGTGTAGTTGGATTTGTTGAAAGGGTGCAGCAATATATCGAAGTACTTGGCAGTGTGTGAGCGACGGTAAATCCTCTACCAGTGATCTCCAGCGGGCATTCAGAGCGTCTGGAATTGGTTCGTCCCAATGTATAACAGCCGTCCAACTCTCTTGAAATATGAGCTTGAGCAGCACGGTAGTGGGCGCTGTCAAGCCGAGTGGGTCGTAGATTTTGGACAGTTGCGACAATAATTCTCGTTTGGTGGGAATAATGTTGAGATCGAACTCGGTTGTTTTGATGAACATGATGTCACGACCTGGATTCCATTGAAGTCCCAGGATCTTAACGTGTGGTCCCATGGGTGAATCCTTACTGAGTTGGACTGGGTCATAACATCGATCCCCTTGCGGCAGTGACTGTAGAAGCTGCCAGCAATTTGAGCTCCATTTTCGTAGTTTGAATTTAGCTTTGTCTAAAAGTCCAATAAGCTCCTGTTTAAGCAGCAAAAGATCGTCAATCGAATCGCATCCAGTTGGAATGTCGACCACATAAGCATCGGTTGACAAAGCTCGTGATGCGGCCGGGTATTCGAGGCAATGATCGTCAGCTAATTGCTTTAAAACTCGAACGGCCAGAAATGGGGAGGGTGCCAAGCCGTAGGTAACGTTTAGAAGTCGGAAATGAAGAATCGGTTCCTTCTCATTCTTGCGCCACACAATGCGTTGAAAATTGGTGTGAGGCTTGGCGACTTGAATCCCTTTAAACATCTTTTCTATGTCTGCACATAGAACATATCGGTGCTGCCGGAAACGTAGGCAGACTCCGAGCAAGTCCCGTTGAATCGGTGGCCCAACATGAAGTCGGTCGTTGAGCAAGATCCCAGAACTGTCCTTTCCAGATCCGTCGAAGACGACCCGACACTTGGTGGTCAGGCTGTCCATCTTGATGACGGCGTGATGTGGTAAATACACGCAAGTGTCCAGGCCTTCCCAAGCTTGCTCTGAGGTCAGCTGTTCCATATGACCACGTTGCAAGTAGTCATCCAAAAAATCCTCGTAGTGCTGTTTAAGTTCCGGTTGTCGGCGAAACTTCCGCTCGAGTGAAACGAGGCGGTTGATGGCTTGTGGTAAAGTTGATTCGATAGGAGGTGCTCCCTCTTTGAAGGGGTATTTGACAATATAAACACCGTCCTTGGAGCGCGTGTGAGTGCGGGCAAAATGACTCTCTGTGGGATTACTGGAGTCCAAGAGAGCTTGGCTAGGTTGCACAGTGTCCATTTCCATGAATGATCGAACCATCCTGTCAAGGTCCGCGTGATGGGTCATGGCCAGAATGATGTGGTCATCGCAGGCATTGTACGAGCCTGCAATAATCCAACCAAAGATTGTATTGAGAGCTATAGGGTAGTCCTTACCAAAATATTTTCTTTCTCCGGTATATAGACCCCAGAGTTAATCAGATCCAACGATGACATCTATAGATCCCGGAGTGCAGAACGTAGGGACTGCTAAGGGAAGCGCTGAGATTTTCTTCCAGGTTGTAGACGAAATGTCAATAGCTTGCGCTGGAAGCGATGACGTTAGCGAGGACCATCTCGATGTGGTGATCCGAATGACGAGAGCGCAGCTTAAAGTGTGCGCGTCCGCGTGTGAGGCCAGCGTTGTTGGCCGCCAGACCAAGAATTGAAATCCGTGCATGCGTTCGTTGCACGCCAATCCGCTGGACAAATGATTCCGATGCCAAAGTTATTGTGGATCCCGTGTCTAGGAGCATCCGACAAGTTGTTGTATTTCCCCAGGCGTCGATTACGTCTGCGAGGATGGTTGGCAAAAGGGTTTGCGAACCTGCAACCGGAATATTTTCCAGGGTATGATGAGTGTAATTGTTCTCTACAGAAGGAACGTTTCCCGATGGTGGATCGTCTTGATGGCGAAGTTGATTGATTCCAGCTCGGGAGGTTAATGGCAAATTACTGTTGTTTACGCTAGGTGGCTCTTGGTAGGTTCCAGTGCCAGACATCTGCGGCGGGTCGTGAACTAATGTATGATGTTTGCGGCGGCAGACCCGGCAGGTGTGTTTTGATGTGCAATTGCCGACCATGTGGGAGGCGCTAAGGCAATTGAAACAAAGCTTTCTGTTCCTCAGGAATTCTCGGCGTGTGGCGATGTCCAATGATAGGAATTGATCACACCTGAACAGTGGATGATTCCGCTGGCAAGATAAACACTTGTTTTCCTCGCGTCTCTTATGAGCGTCAGCGTGGTGTGTTGTAGCTGCTCGTCGAGCTTGTGGCGCGCGAACAAGTTGGCAGGCTTCTAAAGTGTCGCAATGTGATGTGAGAAATGTTAGAAACTGGTTGATGGTCACATTGGGACTTTCAGATTCTGCGCAGTGGGCCCATGCTTGGCGAGTTTCTGGATCCAGTTTGGCCAATAATATAAAAATTAACCAAGGATCTCGCTGATCGCATTGAAGTGCTCTCAATCCACGAATTACCTCGTCTGCGCCGTCAGCCAATTTTCGCACGGCGCCGATGTTGATGGTGGTACTAGGTAGAGTTAAGAAACTGTTGAGGAACGATCGCATAATTAGAGACTGTTTGTTGTATCGCTTTTCCAACCTGTCCCAGGCTTCACTGTAGTTTTCATTAGTAACGGGAATGTGTTTTACTAATGCGAGCGCATCGCCGGACAGGTAGAACTTTAAATAGTGAACTCTTTGGCAGTCAGTAAGTCCTGAGTGTGATGCGATGGATGCCATGAACATGTCCGAAAAATGTTTCCAGTCTTCGTAATTTCCCGAAAAGGTTGGGAGCTTGATTCGCTCGAACTGGAAGTCCACATGGCTTCTGTGGGACGTGTTGAGTGATTGATCAGGAACAATGAGAGTAGTGTCAGCGACTTGAGCCTTTAACTCCTCCAGCGTATTGCTTAGTACAGCATACGTAGCGTAGTGTTTTTCCTCGTATACATCAAAGTCTTCCTCAGGGTTTTCCCAACCCTCTTCAGACTCATAGGCGTACAGATCCTCTGTGAGCTTTACGAACCGTAAATAGTTGTCCTGTAGTTGAGCCAATCGCGCGACTAGGGTCGGGATTGACTGAATATCTTCCACGAATTTAGTGGCATTGTTATGCGCACGTGTAATTTGGCTTTTGGAAAAGCCCCGTTGTTGAGTGACACTCCGCAGGCGATTGAGGTTAGGGACGGTTCTATACGACGCAGATATCTATAGATCACCGTTGACAAATACTATGTTAATTGAAATGTCCCGAAAACAAAACGTTTCTAGCTATCCGGCTACTCGAAGGACCAATTTTTTATGTTTATAAATCAGACGCCAGAGTGTAACTGTTTTCGTTGATATATATTTGTCTTCCGCAGGCGATTGAGGTTTGGGACGGTTCTATACGACGCAGATATCTATAGATCACCGTTGACAAATACTATGTTAATTGAAATGTCCCGAAAACAAAACGTTTCTGGCTATCCGGCTACTCGAAGGACCAATTTTTTATGTTTATAAATCAGACGCCAGAGTGTAACTGTTTTCGTTGATATATATTTGTCTTCACCGAACATTTCAATAATAAGTAGAATCAATCGCGCGATGCGCCGTGGTTGCGTTGGTAGCAAAAGTGTGACAGACTGTAGCTTGTTAGAACAGTACAAGAATAAGCTGAATGATCTCGTAAATACGTTACAGTTAGAGATGAATGTAAAAGTACTGACCGAGGCAATGCATTTGGGCAAAGCTCTTACACGTACATACAAAGTAGGCTGCGCTTCATGCGCGTGTGCGTAACGATAACGAAAGAGATTACAAAGTAGATATAACTAAGTGTACAGGGTGTCTGGTTCCCAAACAAGTTGATTATATTATATAGCTATTTTTCAAGATGTAAGGATATTACCGGTTAGTATTAGTGGATATTGCGCTATTAACTTTAGTTAAAACTTTTTTGCATGTAGCTTTATTCAATCAGAAACTTTGTCCTCGTCCAAGTCATCAAAAAAATTATTTCTTTCCCTAAACACTCTATCATTATAAACGTTGACATCATCGCCTTCACCTCCAAACAGCTGTGCTATTTTGTCTAAATAATGCATCTTGAACAATTATAATATATTTACTTAATTAATTTTTAATCACTTACATGTTGAAAGTGATTAAAAATAATTAATCAAAGGAAAAGGCATCGGTACATTCAAATGTATCTAAGTCATCTTAGACAAGTGGAAGGGACGATGCGGTAACGATCTGGGCCCCATGAGCTAGTAATTTATGTACAGTAGCTGACATTGGGCACAAAACTGCGTTTTTAGTTTCTATAATCCAGCACAATCCAACCTTCTTTTATTCTATGAAACACGAAAAATGCTAGGCTAAAATTGTTAAATATACAACTTTACAAAAGCACATATACACAAAGACACATTACATTAAACAAATATTGCATTAAACACTTAAATTCTACATACCTCCACTAATATTTTCCATTTTACTTTGTTTTTAATGTGCTATTATTAAGCGTGCCAAAAAGTCCACGCTTCTAGTCAACGAACAGCTGACTTTCAGGGCCACCGAATTTAGCAGGGCTGCAATTTCAGTAACGAAATTGCGATTTTTAAATGCAACGTATATAATTCTAAGGAGATAAAATGTTTTTTTTTCCGTACTAGTAAAGACAGCGATTTTAGTTTAGCGACTTTGCATCAAGCAACAACAGCGCAACGTGTAAGAAGAGAACAGCAATACGAGCGCGGCAGAGCAGGAATAGTGCTTTCCCTTTCTTACACGTTGCGCTGTAGTTGCTTGATGCAAAGTCGCTAAACTAAAATCGCTGTCTTTACTAGTACGTCTTGCGATTACAAAAATTTTATTTTACCACTTTGTGAAGAATTGATGAAGCAATATGGGGATAATTTTTTTATTCGGAAACCGCGTGTATTCCGGCGTACAGAAGTTTTCTAATTTTAAATTTTCTTAAAAAATACTTAATTTTAAATTTAAAAATTTTTTAAAATATTTTTCTGAAAGATATTATGATATGCCACAAAGTGGCATTGGAATTATTAAAATAACTTAAACGAGTCTCAAGTGCTGCATATCTTAAAAATCGGAGCTTAATTAAAAAAAAATTTTTTTAAAATAAACGGTAAGAGTTAAAAAAAAAAAAAAACCGATCCTTATATTTCAATCCTCTATCGAAAAAAAAAGTTTCGCTTGATTCTGAGATTTGACCCAAATTGGCCTGTCACGTTTCACGTGGAATGACCCTAATATACATTTACTGTAGAGGACCACATGACATTTGTTTTGATAAAGTGGCAGTTTGTTCCGAGTACACCATAAACTATTTTTGCTTAAATCAGACTGCAGCAAATAAGTATCACTTAACGAATTCATCGAAAGTTAATGCTTAAAGTCGTCTGCATAGAGAAGATATTTGGCTGATTGAATGCAGAAGTAAATGAAATAATTAATAACAAGAGAGAACGCTATAGTCGGGTGCCCCGACTATCAGATACCCGTTACTCAGCTAGAGGGAATGCGAGGGAGATGGAGATATAAACTTTGATGAGCCATAACTTTTTAACGAATGGTCCGATTTTTTCTACATTTCGATAGGTATTGATAAGCACAACAAAACTGCATTTTTACTTTTCCGAAATATTTAAATTTTTAAAATCGTATATAAGCTATTGTGGGCGTTAGAGGGGGCGTGGCACCTTTTTGAAACAAACTTGCGCTGCGTAGGAACTCCTAGAATCTGCATGCAAAGTCCAATCTTCTAGCTTTTATAGTTTCCGAAATCTGAGCGTTCAGACAGACAGACAGACAGACAGACGGACAGACTTTTCCGAAATATTTAAATTGTGGGCGTTAGAGGGGGCGTGGCACCTTTTTGAAACAAACTTGCGCTGCGTAGGAACTCCTAGAATCTGCATGCAAAGTTCCAATCTTCTAGCTTTTATAGTTTCCGAAATCTCAGCGTTCAGACAGACAGACAGACAGACGGACAGACTTTTCCGAAATATTTAAATTTTTAAAATCGTATATAAGCTATTGTGGGCGTTAGAGGGGGCGTGGCACCTTTTTGAAACAAACTTGCGCTGCGTAGGAACTCCTAGAATCTGCATGCAAAGTTCCAATCTTCTAGCTTTTATAGTTTCCGAAATCTCAGCGTTCATACAGACAAACAGACAGACAGACAGACGGACAGACGGACAGACAGACATGGCTAGGTCGACTCGGCTAGTGATCCTGATCATGAATATATATACTTTATAGGGTCGGAAATGCTTCCTTCTAGCTGTTACATAATTTTGCACGAATACAATATACCCTTTTACTCTACGAGTAACGGGTATAAAAATGATAAAAAGCAAGGGGCCAAGAGAGATTCCCTGAGGAAGCCCAGAAGTCGCATCATATGAGTTTGAAACAGATCCACTGACTTTAACCTGATGGGTTCGGTTTACCATAAAAGATTAAATCCATTTTAGAAATGAAGAGTGAATGCCAAGCCTGGAAAGCTTTGCTTGTAAGGCAAATTGACAGACCTTGTCAAAAGCATTGGCAAAGTCAGTATAAACTGTGTCCACCTACGAATGGGACTCAAAGGATTGTAAACAATGCTTTGAAGCCCAGAAGTCGCATCATATGAGTTTGAAGCAGATCCACTGACTTTAACCTGATAGGTTCGGTTTACCATAAAAGATTAAATCCATTTTAGAAATGAAGAGTGAATGCCAGGCCTTGAAAGCTTTCCTTGTAAGGCAAATGGACAGACCTTGTCAAAAGCACTGGCAAAGTCAGTATAAACTGTGTCCACCTACAAATGGGACTCAAAGGATTGTAAACAATGCTTTGAGAAAATAGTGGTCGTAGAACGTCCAGGCATGATTTGGGTCAATATAGGCATTTAAATGGAAAGATAACTTTTTAACTACTATTCTCTCGAACAGCTTAGCAATATTGCTGATTTTAGCAATAGGCCTGTAGTTAAAGGTCTCAGACTTACTTTCGCATTTATGAACCGGTCGAATTCTAGCCATTTTCCATCTAGATATAACATTTTTCTGAGATAGAGAGGCAGAAAAAATGATTTTAAGAGGTTCAAGAAGACCAGAATAGCAATGTTTTAGAAAGAACGAAAATACTCCATCCGTGTCGGGCTTCTTGGAATCGTCAAAGTGAACTATAGCTTCAGAATTGTCGCCATCAGTTATATTAAGGGAGCCGATACTACTAATTTCTGGAATATTGTTTAAAACTTCCTGCCTGACTCCTTCTTCACTAACACCATTCAGACTCGCTTGGTCTAATGTACCCTTTAACAATATACTCATAGAAAATCTTTTGCAACTCATTTTTTTACCATAATAAAGGCGTCTGTAGAATTGCTCGAGCCGCTTGCCTTTTTAAACTACCTCCAAAGCCATCACATGCTCCTTTTCCTTTTCCTTTTTTTTCCTTTGAGCAGTCCCAAAAAAGTTCCATTCAGCTTGAATTTCGAAGTCTTCATAGTGTTTTGTGAGATTAATAAAATTATATTTGTTCTTGAAATGTTGAGCAGCGCCACCACTAAAATATTTAATCTTCTTTAGAAAAGCATAAAATGCTGACGTGTTGTGTTGAAGATCGTCTGACAAAACCACTTTTGATCCATGTCGAAGCTCCTGATCTTCTATGTGGTAGTACACAACAGTTAGCAGAGTACACTGATCATGGTTCCAATGAAAATATTGAACTGCATTTTGCTCTATAAATAGGTAGTTTTCGGCAAAATCACATTGTAAGATTAACTCTCCCTCTTCAAGAACGTATTTTGAATGTTCAAAGGCGTGTTGCCTTGCTGTTTCGCTGTAAACGCATGAGTTTTGAGCTTGATAATCTAACTCCGCACAAGTAAAACCAAAAAATACATGGAGAACTACATGTAGACCGGCCGCACTTTGGACTTAAGTGTGGTGCCGTGCGCGGAGGGCGAAAGGTCGAACGGTAAAACCGCGGTCTCTGAACCCTAAAATGGAGAGTTGGAGAGAGAATTGGGAGAGTACAAACCCAGAGAGAGGGAGAGACAAGAGAGGCGTCAGAGTGAGACAGCACTAGCCTGAGGTAGAGATGAGAGAGCGCAGGCGTGCCGGGAGCAAGGAATGAACGGTACAGCGCCGCACTTTGGACCTTAGTGTCGTGCCGTGCGAACAGTAAACCCGCGGACTTTGGACCCTGAATTGGAGAGAAGAAAAGGAGAGGCTGAGGATTAACAGGACCCGGAGGCCTATATAAGCGGGCCCAGCGCTGGAGGCGGGACCAGTCATCGAGGATCAAATCGCGAGTGAACAACGTCTAGTAAAAGTCAAAGTCAAGGAGAAACAACCGTGGATAACCAGCAAGGAGCAAGATCGCTACGTCAAGACGTTCGGGACCAAGCAAGTCTCCGAATTGCGACACAGGTAGCTGAGGTCCTTCAACGCAACACACGGATAAGTCTGCAGAACATCAAGGTTGGCTGTAATACAAACCATCCCGACTATATTGGCTGTAATACCGATTAATCCGGCTACGTTGGCTGTAATACCGCTCAGTTTAGCTGCATTGGCTGTAAATACCGATCAGGCTAGCTGTGCCGGCTGTAATACCGACTAGTCCGGCTACATTGGCTGTAATACCGATTAGTCTAGCTGCATCGGATGTGATACCGATTAGTCCGGATACGTTGACTGTAATACCGACGGGTCCGGCTACATTGGCTGTGATACCGATCAGTTGAGCAAGGACCAGGCAGACTTGGCACCAGCATCACCACCAGCCGAACGTGGAGCACAAGCAGCGGATCTCAACGGAGCAACACGGGACTACGTTGAAGCGAGTCGCGCCGGACATCGACGAGGACAAGCATCCAGGGACCGCGCCTCGAGGCAGGCCTCAGGTATGATCGCAACAGCCAGGAGGGAAGGTCAGGGTGGAACGTTTGTCTTTCTCTGGGCGTTTGCTCCAGGGACTGCTGGCGTAAACCGGCCGTAGTACCGGAGCGTCAAAGGGAACTGAGTAGGCGTCTAGCGGGACCGGCCGGGACAGAGCGAGGGACAGGAGGCTGCGGCTGGCAGGACGAAGGTCTTGCAAGCGTGGTGCCTGTTCACCCTAGTCTGAAAACGGTGACGCTTCCCTAAGCCCAACGGCCCAACTCCCCGCCTTCGTCTACGAGTGGCCGCGATAGTGTCCTGGGCGGCCAAGGACACCAGTGCGAGGAATCACCGAGCGACGTCGCAGGAGCTTCAACACTACGAGATATACACAAGCATTGTAAAACAGAGCCGTAAATAAACGCCTCCTTAACCGAATTCTGAAGTGTTGTTACTGTTAACCGGGCGGTCACGTTTATATAAATTTGGTGGGACGAACACACAATCTACTGAGCTAGCCGCATGAACTTCGTAGCGAGCAAACCACAAAAATCAGTTCGTTACATCTGCCGCCCAAAACGTGATTGTCCCGGCAGTAAAAACACAAAATACCAGAATGGGAAAAAGTTGGATCTACCGCCTCAAGAAGGAGGATTTCATCTATGTATCGCAAAAACTGCGCATTTCCTTGACGGGTAGAACTGAAGACATGCGGAAAGCACTAGTGGAGTATTACAATGAGACGGAAAACAATCCAGAACTCAAAGAACTCTGGGCCGAACTAGAAGCCATGTTCCCAGAGAAACCAGGTGCAAGTTTAAAACCAACAGACCCCGAGGGAGAAGACGTCTTGACAGGCCTTAGCATTGAAGAGATGCAACAAGAAGGCAAGCGAAGAGATTCGAGCAAAGACAGAAAGACATTTCAGTCACCGAGACCTAGCGAGCCCGACTACGCTTAAGTCGCGAAGCAGGTCAGAGAATGGACTTTCAGATTCGGTGGCAAAGAGAAACCACTCGAATTCTTGGAACAGGTGGAATGGTCCGCGAATACCTACGGGTTGGACTTGAATTTGATACCTCGAGCGATGCCTAAGCTACTTCAAGGAAGACCATTAAAGTGGTTCATCTCAAACTACCGGCAGTGGGGAACATGGGGAGACTTTATAGAGAGTTTTCTAACGTTCTTCCTACCAAGAGGATATTTTGCCAAGCGAGAGGACCAGGTCAAAGCTCGGAAGCAGGGATTCAGGGAGCCGTTCAAAGATTACATGGTGGAAATGTAGACCATGATAAGGCCGTTCGGGTACAGAAAATACTCGAGGTCATAAGGGATAACAGCACACCAGAGCTAAGAATTTCCCTCCGAACATACAAGATCGACGACCTGGAAGCCCTCATGATCCTGGCCGACGAAAATTACAGTCCCGACTCAGGTGACATGTAGAAGATGCGAGGATACCAGCAGGCAAGACCGGCCAACCGAAACATCGCGAAACACGCCGAACAGAGAATATCAAAGGCAGCAGACCAACACTTTATGGAGACCACCGAACACCAACCAGAGACCATAAAGCACGCCAGCAAGAAGCAACCAGGCCCAACAATACATAACCAACCCGCAGGAGGCATGTCGCAAATGTGGCGGACACGAGCATTGGGCAAGAGGTTGCCGAATCCAGCGGTTGCTATTCTGCTGGATATTTTTATTTATTTGATTGTTTTTATCCCAGCGCTACAAGCATATAGCATACTTATAAATTAAGGCGCTGTAGCATACTTATAAATTAAGGCGCTAGTCACAGGTGTACAATTTGAAGGTTGAACTTAAAGCTTAGCTTATATGCTAACATTTGTATATAATACGTTTCATTATTACTCTTATTACTATTACTATTTTAATTGACTTTTATTTTTAAATGTTGATTTTAATTTTTATTTATTTATTTTTAATTTTAAAAAATGTTTGAATTTTTAATTTTTAGTTAGTTAATTTTAACTTTAAACTGTAATTTTTAATTTTTTATTATTCTCACTTTCTCTCTAAATTCTGGTGGTGCTCTTAATTAGTCTTAAAATATTCTTGCAGTGCGTTTTTAAATTTAGCTTCGTTACTGATTGCCTTGATAGTATTTAT
>JBAMCJ010000877.1:0-317548 GCA_037075205.1 Drosophila prostipennis
CTTAGAATTCTTCCTAGATTACATCCCCCCACGATTTATCACTTTTTTTGGCCCATACAAATCGACACAGTCTAATGGACAGCCCCTTATTATTAATAATTAATTAATTATTATTAATAATTTTCTTTTCGTCTTTTTTATTTTCTTTTCTCTTTCTTGTTTAGGAAATAAAATAGTAAAATAAATAAGTATGCATTTTATTTAAATAAAGAAAATTTTCTGAAAATAAAAAAAGTCCTTTCTTATTTTAAGAAAAAAATTCTATATTCAAGAAAAGTACTTTCTGGATTTTAGGAAAATTTCTCAATTTGATGGCAACTTTTCTTGATTTTAGAAAAGTATTTCTGCTTTTCAGAAATTTTTTTCTAAATTTTAGAAAATTCATTTCTAAAAAATACGGTAAATCACCATCGACTGAAATTCATGGCGAATTTCTTGATTTAATGCAGTGACCGTAATCAGTGAAAAAATAAAAATGTCTATTTATTGATTATTTTGTAAGCGAAAAAAAATATTGCTCAGAAATAATGATTATTATGTGAGCGATATTATTTCGCTTAAAAATATCACTCAAAGTGCGATTGCAGCCGTTCTGTATGGAATTTTACAAAGTTTTAAATGTGTGCTTGTAGGTAGAACCACGGAGCACACATCGAGTTAATAAAAGAAGGTGATTTCTTTGTATAAACTTTTTAAAAAGCGGTTTTTAGTTTCAAAGAGGTAAGCAGAAATACAAAAAGTTGTATCAACCTTAGAACTTTATGTCATTTAAATATTAGTAAAACGACTTAACAAGATGTTATGAACTATTCCACTTAGATCGAACCCGACATGTGGGCTGGGTGTTAGTGTGTTGGTCCACCGAGCTGTATACCCGAGTTCGATTCCCACAGAAACTGTTTTTTTATACAAAAAGTTTTTTTGTTTTTTTAAGCGGTTTATACAAAGAAAATTTATTTTTTTCTTAACTTGATATGTGCTCCGTGGTTCTACCTAAAAAATGTTTACACAACGGTTTTCCTAAAAACCCGCCAATAAGAAAGTCCTGACAACCGTACTCCAAACTAATTTTAAGCGAACGAAGTCGCTCCGGGTTAGCTAGTACATATATAGCGAGGAAGTCACTTCTTAATCAATTCTGGACAATAAAAAGACGATCGATTTTACAATTATTATTTTACAACGAAAACAAGAACGGAAGCTACCTTCGGCCAGCCGAAACCTGTATACCCTTGCAGATCATTCCTATCAATTTACAAATCGCAAAAATGGTACATTTCCTATTATTTCTCATTAATTTTCCGATCGTTCCTATGGCAGCTATATGATATAGTAGTTCGATTTTCATAAAATTAAAATTGAAATTCGGAAATATTTAAAAAGAGTCATATCCCAGAGTAGACGAGAAAACAATAAAAACCAACGAAGCAATAATTTATTTCCTATTACATTCCCATTATTTTCCGATCGTTCCTATGGCAGCTATATAATAAAGTCGTCCGATTTTGATAAAAATTAATTCAGAATTAGAAAAAAAAATGTATTTCCAAAAGTATGAGGTTATATGTTAAAAAACACCCAAGATATAATTTTTTTACTTTTGACTGAAATCATAATACCCTCTGCAAGGGTATAAAAAGGGTCGCGATCGCGAAAAAGTAAGTTTGGAGGCACTTCTGGACGATAAAAAGATGAAAAAACATTCTTGAGCGGAGATATCGCAATTTTCTTCGCCACAAACAAAATTAGCTGTATATTGCAAAACCAATGTATCCCCTTTAACTATATTAGATCAAATAAAAACACCTCTTAACGAGGTAAAAACTAGTGACGATCGCACCTTCAACATACAAAAGTTCTGATATCAACATTTGTGACGAAAAATTATTACACTCGTCATTAAATAGACTTTCTAACGGCTCCGTTAATTTTTGCCGAGTGATTAAAGATGTCTGGGGCCTAGCGTTGTCATGGTGAAAGACTATACCCTTGCGATTATATGTACAATGTACATTGTACATACATATAAATACATAGATGCGTGCATATGCATTTACAGTTTGTCAAGTAATTGTTTGCAAAAGGGAAAATGGCTTAGAAATTCGTTTTTAGAAGGGAAATGTACAAGCAAATACTAGATTTTTGAATTTTTTTCTTTTGGAATGTTGTTTATTAAACTATTATCTTTCCGATTGCATCAAAACATTTTCATTTTTCACACTAAAACACCCTAAAAAACAAGAAAAACTAAAAATTGCAAATATTCGGCTGTCAATTAATTGTTTGCAAAATGCAAACAATTATTTGACTTATAGCTATAGCTTGAAAACGGCTAAAGCTATTGTACTTATTTTTAGTGGGGTCCTCGTGGTGCCTGCCCTGCATTTAAACGACCCGGAATTGACCGTCTAAGGACATTTTAATACCCGTTACTCGTAGAGTAAAAGGGTATATTGTATTCGTGCAAAAGTATGTAACAGGGAGAAGGAAGCGTTTCCGACCCTATAAAGTATATATATTCTTGGTAAGGGTCACTAGCCGAGTCGATATAGCCATGTCCGTCTGTCCGTCTGTCCGTCCGTATGAACGCTGAGATCTCGGAAACTATAAAAGCTAGCGGATTGGCATTTTGCATGAAGATTCTTGGAGTTCCTACGCAGCGCAAGTTTATTTCAAGAAGGTGCCACGCCCCCTCTAACGCCCACAATACTTAAAATACGATTTTAAAAATTTAAATATTTCGGAAAAGTAAAAATGCAGTTTTGTTGTGTTTATCAATACCTATCGAAATGTAGAAGAAATTTTTTAAATCGGACCATTCGTTAAAAAGTTATTGCTGATCAAAGTTTATATCTCCATCTCCCTCGCACTCCCTTTAGCCGAGTGACGGGTATTAGATAGTCGGGACACCAACCCGACTATAGCGTTCTCTCTTGTTATTAATACTTTTTAAGGATTTTCTTCCAGAAACCTTTTGCAGGTGATTTGTATGGCGTTGGCATTTTTGACGCAGTTTTCTCCCGTTTTGAGCGGTAAAATCGGCAAAATGTGATGCTATTTTTGGCAATTCCCCTAAAGGAATGTCCAACGAAAAGTCCTGCATCATTATTTTGTAAGAAATGTGCAGGATTCTGACCTTTTTGTATATAGTAGGAACAGTGAGGCTCAGATTGCTTACAAAGTGCATGTATTCATTGTTCAAAAATTAAGACCATCGTCAGGAGTTATTATCCTGCACATTTCTTACAAAATAATGAAAGTATTTTTGGCCGCACTCCCCATACAAGCCCGACCACTGTGCATTGTTCGGCTCATTCATTGGAGCAATATTTTCTCAGCCTATACGATTTTACGTAGGTGCGAGCAAGACAGATATATGTCAGCTGCAATGAACAAAATTGTAAAAACCGATGGGCACTTTTAGTATTTTTTTGGTATTTAAAAATACATCCAAACGGTACCACCTGGACCCATGAGCAATGAGCAAAATTGAATCTAAAAAGTACAATTTGGCTCATTTATTAGAGCTTCAGAGAAATGGGATAAACTACAGAAATTAATTTGATTGTTTTTGGATAAATTTTCAAACTTTTTGCTACTAATTAGGTGCTATACACAAATACAAATAATAATACAATTATTATTTAAGCGGCCTAATTACTCCTTTGCGAACTAAAAATAACGCTTATACTTCAAAATTAGGATATTAAAGCGTCTACAAAATTTATATAAAATGGCCTTTCTATGATAAAATTAAAAACAATTACATATGTACTTTGTACGGCCCAAAACATTTTAAAAAGGCAATACACACTATTAATTTTACAACTATAAAGTTTAAATTTGACGGGAAATTCTA
Source organism: Drosophila prostipennis (assembly GCA_037075205.1). Classification (NCBI taxonomy): domain Eukaryota; kingdom Metazoa; phylum Arthropoda; class Insecta; order Diptera; family Drosophilidae; genus Drosophila; species Drosophila prostipennis. Next base: position 3,860 of record JBAMCJ010000877.1, read on the forward strand.
AGTGACCATGCCATCTTATTCAAACAAATCCCAGTACATGTATATATACTTGTCCCTTTCTAAGCCTCTAGTGTATGTTCTAATGAATGAGCCGAACAATGTAGTGGTAAAACTGGCCCAAAATATGCAAAAAAAAAATTTTAAAGTATGCTAAAATATTTAAAGGACACGATAGACAATAATGGCTAGCATTTCAAATGTCAAATTAAGTTTATTTCCTTAAAAAATGTTGTGATTTTTAGTACAAAAAGGAAAAACCGAATATTAATGTTGCCTTAATTTTCAGCTATTTTGTTTTTGCATGTTTCTCCTTTAAATTAAAAAATAAAGTATTAACATATATATCTATGAAAATGTAATAAAATAAGATTTATTTGTGAATTGTTAAATTGTTGGTTTCATTAGTTTCAAACATTTCATTCATGTTTAAAGTTGATAAAAAAAACCGAGTATTAATGTAGAAAGAAATTCGAAAAATGTCCTAAATTTAACATAAACTTTACAAAATAGTATAAAAAAAACTGTGCTATCAAAACAAACATTAGTGTTATTTTTGTGATCTAGAGCTCCAGCACTAACAGAATTTGCAATCAATTGCTGTGGAGCATTTTGGCTGTAAACGTTTAAGGGCTGAGCTTATTCCATATTCCATAAACTGTTAAAATTTAAGTTGCATTTTTCGACAAAAACAACCCGAAATGGTTATTAATGAATCTAAATAACAACTATTATAGGTAGTCTAATTTATCAGAACAAAAAACATGTTTTATTTTTTTTTTTACTTTATAGGGTCTTCCCACAGAGCTCCATCCACCGTCTACCATCCGTTGAACGGATGGTCCGTAACGTTTTGCCGTTCCGAAAATTTCCCAGTTAGTCCGCCATCCAATTTTAACGGACTTTGACGGGCTCTTTTATGCGATAGTTAGGCGATGTTTTTTCGGTGCAACTCTGAATTCTTCCTCTTGACTGTGAAAAATGGAACGTTGACTACGAGAACAAATCAAATCAATGGCGGGAAAAAATTAAATAATGCTCAAGTTCATTGTTTTTTGGCTATTGTTGAATTATTTGTAGTTTCTTATGAGCGGAAAAGCATTCGCCAACAAGTTGCTATGTGTGGGCCAAAATTTAAGCTGTTCTGCAAACGAAAACATCAATGTTTGCAGCGAAGTCTCAGAATATGTTCTGCAATTCGTAAATACTAACAAATATTAATTAAAAGTTTACTATGTACTCCTATAAAGCTCCAAAGTTGCTATAAATTACCAAAACAACACAAATTTTGTTTTGTTTACAAATTTTACGCAATAATATTGGCTAGACAATGGCGTAGTAAGAGCGGAGTGTGGGGTACGTGAGGTTAGGCTCTCCCCTGTCAGTAATATGTATGCAAACTCGTTATAGAATGTGTTATAAAAGCTCAGATATGTTTTAAACTATTATCTTATGCTTTTTATTATATTATTCTACAATAAGTTTAGGAAAACGCATTTTTACGCCAGTTTTGCCGAGTTAAAATCCCCCTTCGTCAATGTTGAGTTGAGCAACTGCTCTTAAGTCAGCTGTAATCGGATGGTAGATGGTGGATGGAGTTCTGTGGAAACACGAGTTTCACATTCGTCAAAAATCCCAACCGTTTCACACGGATGGACTGTATGGGAAGAGGCTATTACTGTTTAAAACTATTAGTAAGGACTGCCTATCGATTTATCGATAGCTCGCCCTGTCACCGCTATTTAGTGTACGTGGATTTTTAACACAACTTTCTCGAGGCCAAAACACAAAAACATTAGATCCCTATGAGAAGCGTCAACTGAACCAACCCAGAAATCCCCAGCTAGTCAACAGACGGAGTTTGCCAGCGGTCTTCTCAATTCGATGCGCCTCCTCTGCAGTCAGAGCTGATAAACCCGAGTGCACACAGTCCCCTGCCCCTGCTCTTCGTCCGGTCGATTGTGATATATTATTGATAATGGCTCACACCCGCCGTCCCAGCGACGGCCTGTTGGCCCGTGTGAACTTCCCGCTGTACGCCGTGGACATGCTGACCAGCCGCCACATTCTGGTGGCCGGAGGCGGTGGCTCCAGTAAGACTGGAGTGGCGAACGGCTTTGTATGATATGCCCGCAACTAGCGTCCCAATGTCCGCGTTCCTAATGTCTGACTTATCTTTCTAGGAGATCTACGAGCTGTACCACAACGGCAGCCACTTCTGCGCGGAGGAGGTGCTGCGCCACGAGACCGGCTCCAATGTGGTGATGAACTTCGCGGTATGCAACGGCGGCCGGAGGGGTTACCTGTGCGCCGGCCAGGAGGCGCACTGCCAGATGTACTACGTCCAGCCCCGCGTTCAGTCTGAGGATAATGGAAACGGAAACGGAGTTGGCGACGGAAAGCCGTCGCCGGCAGAGCGGCCCCACGAGAACGGCAGTGTGCGACAGCGAAACGCGCACTCGGGTGTTGAGCCACTGACCAATGGGCTGAAGCCACCGCTCTCCTCAGCCGACATATTGCGGCAGTTTCAGCGGCTCCAGTTTGACATTCAGGCGACGGATGTGGTGCAGACCGACTTCCTCAAGGGCGCCGAGCCTCTCCAACGGGTGGTGCGCATCAGTGGCAACGGTCGTCTGATGGCCACTGGCGGAACGGACGGAAAGCTGCGGGTTTGGACTTTTCCCCGGATGACCTTGTCCACCGAGTTGGCAGCGCACAGCAAGGAAATCGACGACCTAGACTTCAGCCCTGACAGCAAGGTCATCGCCAGCATCTCGAAGGATGCCCAGGGCCTAGTGTGGGACCTGGCCAGTGGCCAGCTGCAACACAAGCTGGAGTGGAAAACGCCAGAGGGGTCCAAGTACCTGTTTAAGCGTTGCCGTTATGGGACCGTGGAAGCTCAGAAGGACCACTACCGTCTCTTTACCATAGCGAATCCACTTGGTAAGGTGGGCAAGCAGCGTGGGTTCCTGCAGCACTGGGATTGTACGAACGGGAAACTGCGCCAGGCCGTTGCCATCGACGAAAGCCTGTCGTCACTGGCGGTGCGGGATGACGGTCGGTTCGTGGCTGTTGGCACGATGTTCTCGGGAAGCGTCTCTATGTATATAGCATTCAGTCTGCAGGTAAGATTAAGAAACAAATGCTGTGATGACAAACATACCAAAGGCCTGCTTGTGTCCTACTAAAATGCAGTTAGCTAAACTGCACTGTTACTTTGTAATGGCCATTCCTACTTCCCTTTTGCAGCGCGTGCTCCACATTCCCCATGCACACTCCATGTTTGTAACGGGTCTTCAGTTCCTGCCTATAACAAACGAGGAGGGACCGCCCATCTCCAGCGACACGGAGGCAGCCGTTCTATCCATTTCCGTGGACAACAAAGTCTGCATCCATAGTCTGCCGCAAAGGCGTAAGCAATAACACGTAAGCTTTGAAATGATTTTATAAACACCTTCTTTCAGGTACAATCCCCGCCTGGATTGCCATAGCCTTTTTGATCGTCATGATTTTTGCCGTGTTTGTGCTGTGCTCCTACATGGGCATCTGATGTTCAACGGCCCAAGTAGAGTTCATAAAATTGCATTATTAGTTTGTAAACCGAGTTTTGTTTTACGACAAGCCACAATTCTCTTCTACACTCCGCCACGTCCCACCCCCTCATGTTAATTATTTTAAGTGTATAGTTTATTCCGGCTGCCTTATCTCTTATGTTAATTGCAATGTTCGCTTAGTTGTATCATAATTTGCTTACACCTGTAGCCTCATAGCTCCTTAGGGAGCTTTGTCAGTTGTATTTTTAATTAATTGGTATTTAATTAAATTATATAAAGCAAACAGGTAAATGGAATGCAATAGAAATATAAATTCATTTTTATAATCAGAATGTTTGTAAATCAAAATGTGGTGGGCTTAGCACACCAATCTTATAGTCACAGGTGAATTATATAAAAATGCAATTTCGATGTTAAATTCCTTTTAATGATATTTTAACAATTTTTATTCGGGCGTATTCTGTGAAACGGGGAAAAAAACTCACTTCTTCTTAAGGTTCTTTAATACTGGCCGTTTGTGTCATAAATTGCAATTTGGATTATTGTATTAATCACACAGGAACACAAAATTAAACTTTGTGAAATTTCCACGAACCATTTTAAGTTTTCCATGATATTTGGGTGCTCCTAAGTAAAAGTCCCATACAAAATTATTTTCCATCACATGTTCCACGGTATAGCTAAGAATAAAAAAAAACGATATTTGCCCACATTTTGAATTACATGGCCTATATAATTGGACTTACCTTTATTAGTTTTGCTAGGACCTACTCTCAATACAAAACGGCACTACTAAAAAATAGTCCCCATCGTGAACCATTACCATATCTTTGGAATTCAAAGCCAAGGTTGATAATCTCAAAATTTTAGAGATTTCTCTGATGAAAAAACAATTCAGAGAATTAAATCTTAAATGAACCTAATTTTAATTATTTTTTTTTTTTTTTATTAATTAAGTTACTTCCGTGAAGACGGAAATTTTAATTATTAATTGCGCAGGAATGGGTCAAAACGGCCGTGTGGTTGATCTGATCTTGAAGAGATGCGGCTTAACTTGGTTCTGCCCTACCTGCCTTGTACTTACTCAGGAGATGAAAGCCTTCATGAGGCAAACAAGGAATGCGCTTGCAGAATTTCGTAAGCAGCTGACCAGAAGCTTTGAAATCTTCTCAACTATGGAGACGCAATTTCTCGACTGTAAACTGCTTAATGAATCACCAAAGCGAAAGATTGCGAATAATAATAAAATTTCGCTTCAAATTCCATCTCCCTGCACTGCTGCAGTTGGTATTCCGTCACCTATTAGTGCGAGCCTGAATTCAATCTTGGCTGTCAACAACTCAACTGGACCTGGCACATCGGGATTGCAGTCTAGTTTCGCCTTCAACAACACCTCACCTGGATCGGAGCCTGGAGCATCTGGATTGCAGCCTAACCAAAATACCGGTACGACTGTAGAAGGCTCTTTAACTCCTCAACAGCTAGTACCTGGCCCTGGCTCACTACATTCAAACCGAGAGCAGGCTACTACAATCGCACCGACTGCTAATCAACCCCTCAGTGCTATGCCACTATCAGGCGTGGCTCCCAGATCCAATACGGCGGATCTACCCCTCAGGGGCATTGCACCTAATAGGTCTGTCTTTGTTTCTCGTCTCAATCCGGAAGCCACTGCTGATTGTGTTAAAAACTACCTGTGCCAAAAATTGGGCGCACAACCTAGTAGTATAAGTGTCTTTAAATTTAATTTCAAACAACCACGTGATATCTCTTCTTTCAAAATTACTTTTCCAGAATCTATGTTTTCTAAATCTTTAGATCCCACAATTTGGCCGGAGCACACTATAATGCACGAATATATCCGCAAAGGCGCATCTCAGGATCCCAATTCTGTTGAATCAAAAAACTAAATCGCTCAATATCTGTTGCTTATCAGAATGTTCGTAGTCTGTTGGGGAAACTAAAAAGAGTTTACTCTAACAGCACCTTGCTGGATTTTGACATTATTGCTATAACTGAAACGTGGCTCAACTCAACTGTTTATGATCAAGAAATATTCGTTAACAAGTTTTCTATTTACAGATTAGACCGCCCAACTCGTGGTGGGGGCGTTCTAATTGCGGTACTAAACTCTCATTCTTCTGAACTTTTTCCTTATGATAATATTCACAGCATTGAATTTATTGCAGTTAAAATTACTACCGATAAATGTAATGTATTTCTTACTTGCTACATACCCCCTGGTTCTGATCCTGCTATTTATCTTCATCACCTTTCAGCTATTTCTGTCGTTTCTTTATCTGTTGGTGACGCCGATCAACTTATTGTCTTGGGTGATTTTAACTTACCTCATCTTTCATGGCTTCCTAACTCAGACTCTAATATTTTATTCCCTGAAAATCAACATGAATTTGTAGATGGGTTAACTAATTTGTCACTTGGACAAGTTAATTCCATAAAAAACTCTAGAGAAAGGATCCTTGACCTAATTTTTGTTAGTGATGTGTCTGTGGCAAACGTTTCCAGATGCGATCCTGTGTCCACACCGGAAGATTTGTACCATCCCGCTCTATGTCTAAGCGTTGATATAAATTTTGAATCTACGAATCAGTCTGCCCCACAACGCCTTAAGTGTTTTAGGAAAACCGATTATATTGGATTAAATTCCCACTTGGACCGTCTAAACTGGTCGACCTTATACTCTTTCACTGACCTTGATAGCGCAGTTCTTTGGTTTAATGAATCGGTTTGCTCTTCCTTAGATACCTTTGTCCCCGAAGTTTCCGTTGGAAACTCATTAAAGCCTCCTTGGTTCTCTAGGCATCTGTCCTACCTCAAAAACACAAAATCGCGTCTTTTTAAAAAATATAAGAAATCAGGGTCCCCCTTAGATTTTTCCCAATATGTTATTGCCCGATCTAATTTCGTTGTATCTAATAATCAATGTTATGCTGAGTATATCGCTGAATGTAGACAAAATATTAGATCTGACCCTAAAAAATTCTATTCCTTTGTAAATTCAAAAAGAAAATCTAATGTATTTCCGCCATGTCTCCATTTGGGTAATCTTTCAGAATCTTCCGATACTAACATTTCTAACCTCTTTGCAACTTTCTTTCAATCTACATACTCTTCTCTCACTTATAGCACATCGACTAGTTATCCATACGCTTTGCCTCACATTAATAATATCCACATCCCACCTTTTACAATCAGTGACGTTCTAAATGGCATGTTGACTATTGACGAGTCTTTCTCTGCAGGTCCTGATAAAATTCCGAGTTGCATAATCAAACAGTGTGCTGCATCTCTTTGCGGCCCGATCACTTTTCTATTTAACCTCTCACTGCAACTGTCATTCTTTCCAAGTATTTGGAAGACATCTTTTTTAATCCCTCTTCACAAAAAAGGCTCTAGAACTGACGTTGGCAACTACCGAGGTATTGCCAAGCTGTCTGCGATCCCAAAGCTTTTCGAACGTCTAGTTACCTGTCAGATTCAGCATATGTGTAGTTCAATTATCTCAACATCCCAACATGGATTTGTTAAAAAACGTTCTACTTCTACGAATCTTCTCGAATTTTCGTCCTTAATTCATAGCAGTTTTCTCCAGAAAAAACAAACTGATGTCATATTCACCGATTTCAGCAAGGCGTTCGACTCGGTTAACCACTCTTTACTTCTTCATAAACTATCTCTAATTGGATTTCCTCCCTACTTACTTGATTGGATTTTGTCATATTTGTCGAACAGATCTCAACGTGTATTGTTCAAAAACGAAGTATCTTCTCTGGTAAATGTTACTTCAGGCGTACCACAAGGTAGTCACTTGGGACCATTACTATTCATTTTGTTTATTAATGACCTCCCACAGGTGATGTCCCACTGCACCACTTTTATGTATGCGGATGACGTGAAAATCTGTATGTCGTTTTCTAATTTAAGTTCACATCTTCTTATTCAGTCTGACCTCAATAATTTCCAGGCTTGGGCCTCAACAAATTTGCTATCACTGAATTATTCAAAATGTAAAACAATGTCGTTCTCCCGTACTGCTGCCCACACAACCGCGTACACTCTTGGAAACTCCTTATTGGAGCGTGTGGAGAAAATTAATGATCTTGGTGTCTTGTTCGATCAAAAACTTTGTTTTAATAGCCATATCTCAGTTATAGTCACTAAAGCTACCGGCGTCTTAGCCTTTATTAAGCGTTGGGCAAAAGAGTTTAATGATCCGTATACAACTAAATCGCTATACGTAAGCCTAGTTCGCCCAATATTGGAGTACTGTTCTGAGGTATGGAATCCACAATATGTATACCAACAGAATTTAATAGAATCTGTTCAAAAACAATTTTTAATATTTGCTTTGCGCAACCTTAATTGGGATCCTGATCGGCACTTACCACCTTATTTGTCCAGGCTAAAACTGATTGACCTAAACACTTTAAAACACCGCAGATTTTGTAACGGTGTAATATTTATACACAAACTGCTTAGCGGTGCGGTGTATTCTCCAACTCTGTTGAGAGATATCAATATTGCAGTCCCCTCAAGATACACTCGTGCCTTCCGTCCTATCCGTCTACCAATTGTGAGATCTAATTTTTCCCTTCATGAACCATTCCGTGTTTTATGTTCTAATTATAATTTAGCTTATCAATGTATATCTTTTGAGTCTTCTATTGATTTTATATCCTCCCAAATTTATTGTTACCTCGATTCACTAAACGTATAAATGTATAAATTGTTAAGTTGTTAAGTTAGCTGTCCATAGTTAACTATAAGCCAAATAAATAATTGAATCTATTGTTTATTGTGTGCTTCAATTTCGTTTTAAAGCGATTTCATGAGTATATTTTATTGGACTTCTTACTCCGTTTTTTTTTTGATTTTATTATCTACTCCTAAATGTTGTCAAATTTTGAATAAGTCATGGCACAATCATGGCCCACAATCGCTATAAACGATTTTACAAAATTTAAATATTTCGGAAAAGAAAAAATGCAGCTTTATTGTATTTATAAATACCTATTGTAGTATTGTAGAAATTTTTCAAATCGGACCATTCGTTAAAAAGTTATGCGTGATCAAAGTTGTATATCTTCAACTCCCTCGCACTCCCTTTAGCTGAGTAACCGGTATCTGATAGTCGGGGCACCCGACTATAGCGTTCTCTCTTGTCTACGTTTACGCAAGTCTCTCAGTTTTAAAGCTATCGGGCTAAAGCTTTCCCAAAAGTCTTCTTTCTTTTGCAGGTAGTATATAAGTCGGAACGAGCCGGATCGGACAACTATATCATATAGCTCCCATAGAAATAATGGGGAAAAAAATGTAAAAAAAATTATATCTTGGGTGTTTTTGAACATATAACCTCCTACTTTTGGAAATACCATTTTTAATCTAATTCTGAATTTCGAATAAAATTTTATCAAAATCGGACGACTATGTCATATAGCTGCCATAGGAACGATGTGAAAATTAATGGGAATATAATAGGAAATAAATGATTGCTTCTTTGGTTTTTATTGTATTCTCTGGGATATGACTCTTTTTAAATGCTTTCGAATTTTGATTTTAATTTTATCAATATCCAACTACTATATCATATAGCTGCTATTGGAACGATCGGAAAATTAGTGATTAATAGCAATTATCTGCATGGGTATATAAGCTTCGGCTGGCCGAAGCTATAAGAGCTATAAGATATAGTTTTCCGATCCGGCTGGTTCCGACTTGTATACCACCTGCAATAGAAAGAAGACTTTTAAGAAAGTTTAATCCCGATAGCTTGAAAATTTTTTTTTTTTTTAGAAATTTTATTTTGAAAGAAGAGGTTTTAGAGGAATTAATGCAGAAGACATGAAGTCAATCGGATTCATATAACCGGAGATACAGATTTTCAATGAGAGGGTACTTTTTCAAATTTGACAATTTTTGGCAAACTTAAAAATATTGTAACTAAAAAAATAATTTTTTTCGGTTAAATCCTGATACACGTGTTTACTTATTTTCCGAATAGTACGTGTAAAAAAAGTTTCAGGCAAATCAAAAATGTGAAATTTTTTTTTTGGCCAAATCAGTTTGGTTTGTAAAAGAACGGCCCATATACGCAAGTAAATCAAATTTAATGTTTTTGTAAGTTAATAGCAATGTTGAAGGGTATACTCGTAGCTTCTTTTCTTGTTATACCCGTTACTCGTAGAGTAAAAGGGTATATTGTATTCGCGCAAAGGTATGTAACAGCTAGAAGGAAGCATTACAAAGTATATATATTCTTGATCAGGGTCACTAGCCATGTCCGTCTGTCTGTCCGGATGAACGCTTAGATCTCGGAAACTATAAAAGCTAGAAGATTGGTGCAGATTCTAGGAGTTCCTACGCAGCGCAAGTTTGTTTCAAATAGGTGCGACGCCCCCTCTAACGCCCACAATCGCTTATAAACGATTTTAAAAATTTAAATATTTTGAAAAAGTAAAAATTCAGTTTTATTGTTTTTATCAATACATATTATGAATACATATGTTAAAAAGTTATGCCCGATCAAAGTTTTATATCTCCATCTCCCTCGCACTCCCTTCAGCTGAGTAACGGGTATCTGATAGTCGGGGCACCCGACTATAGCGTTCTCTCTTGTTTTTCTTTTAAAGTCGCGGATATGTCTCATGTACGATATTGTCGTTCATTACGATATTATCGTTCATTACAGCGTTGCGCTGTTTTTAGGGCACCACGGATAGTTTCTTTGTCAAAATTGCTTAAAATTCTATTTCCGAATTTTAAATCCGACGGCTTTATCATGTTGTAAAGCATTGTTTTCATGATGCAGCTTAAACTGCAAGGGTATAAACATATGTAAACTTCGGCTTGCCGAAGCTAGCTTTGGTTAGGTTAAGCTTTTGCAACAGCTGATACGGAGAGCCAATCCACTTCTGAAGTTCCAGATATCCCAGTTCTGCTAACAAATTATTGTAAAGCCCCCATTTCATTTTACGCAACAGCAATACATTTCGATACGGTAATTTTGAATACAGTAGGACTGCTTTGCATATTTGTCGGTTCTCGTCACAGGACCGCCCAGTCTCAGAGTCGTCTGATCGGCCAGTTCATGTGGCATCCTCAGAATGGTGGCGTCGAAGTGGCCGTCGCCAGGTGTCGTTTGGAGGCGGACCATAATTTTAGATAGCTCTTCTTTTCGTCCAGTTTTACCGTTTAAACCATAGGCAGCGCGAACCCTCTTGAGCTCCAGGTGTTGACACTGGGGATACGGCTTTATTAGCTCGTTAATCTCAGCCACTGTAAACAGAGCAGCCTCTTGAACGGCACTTCCATAGGTGGAAATCGAGGATAGTTCGTCACAGAGGCAGTAATGATGCGATATCGCGGCGCTACGACAATCTCTGCTCTCTGGAATCGGTAGAAAAAGGCTGATTCCACGATTGTTGAACAAATTTTGCGTTCGGTTCGTCACTTTAATGTCGGTTAGTTGATCAAGATTAATAATATCCTTGAGGGTTTCGTGCAAATCATATGTCGTAATCAGACTTCGAGCGTTCTGCTCAAAATTGGACATAGCTAGAGGGAATCTCTTTGGAAGCCATTCGGGATATATGGCAATTAGAAGAGGTTGAGAAATCTCTTTTTGACCCTGGGAAGTACTCGGAAATCCCTCCATTCTAAATCCGTGATCGGCTAATAGCAAAATAAATGTGTGATTCATAATTGCCAGTAACTTCAGGTTCTGCAATATCCTTAAGTAGTCTTCGTCCACCAGTTTGGCATAATTAAAATGATCATGGATGCCCTGAGTGTGCCAGAGAAATGAGAAGAAGGGACTTTGTTGTAAGTGCGCCATTATCTTATATATGAAGTCATAATAGATGACCTGATAGAGTCGGTCACCGGAGCACTCAAGACTATGATGGGTATTGTACGTTGTAAATAAATCTATCTCCAGCATCACTGGACGCATATAGTAATCGGTAGGCTGCTTAAGAAAGCCCCGTTTCTTGTATGTGAATGTTCCAATGCACTCATTATCCTCACTAAAGGCGGTCGAGTAACCAGCCGCTTTGAAGTCATCCCATAAGAAGTGACATCTGTCGAAGTTAGGTTTCCCAGCGTAACAAGAAATTTCAAATTCGGAGTAGTTTTGGCCGCTTAACAAAGGGATCAGATTGGGGTACGAGTTACGACCGACACGATTGTAGCCCCAAAACTCTGTGTGGGTTAAACTATCCATAAAGTCTGACACTTTATGTAAGTGTCGTCGATAGTGCATATGGGACATTGAATCCAGGCCCAGTATCATAACTGAAAGTTGTTCGTTGGATGAAGATGTTTTTAGCGACGTTTCCGGTGGAGGCAGGAAAAACAAAACGTCACTAAAAATTATCCTGGCAAAGTCCACCCAACACCATATGCGAACGTTCTGCTGGCCGGCTCCAACCTTAAAGTACCTAGATTGTTCGCTTGGCATGAAAAACTTCAAGGAGATGTACTTGTTCAAGAAATCATGAACCCTAATGAATTCCCGATACACACAAGAAACACGTTTCCAGGGCTTCACGCGACAAAATGAGAAAAGCTCAGACTTCGAGATATTGAAAATCAAGTAATTCCGACCTTCGATAGTCTCGGCTATTAACAACTGCATCCTTGGACAGACACCTGGTCTGAATGGCTTTATGAAAGAAATAGCTAAATCCGACAAGGGCTTCATCCCATGAATGCGACATCCCGTCGTATTTACAAATAATCCCGAGTCTCTGAAGGTTAATATGCTTTTAGGTTCCAAGCGATTATCAATATTTCGGACCCAATGCATACGGAATGACACGAGGAAACAAATGAGCATTAGAATCATAGCAAAACTTAGTCGCCTATTGTAATTAGTTGTCCATTTACCTTTGGCATCTAGTGATATTGATGAATTCATAGAAGACATTTCCAAAATGTTGCGACAATACTAGAAATAATGACAAATATTCAAATAATTACTTGATCTTTAAACGTCTTTCCAACGATAGATCCTACCTTTTTAGGTGGAAGTGCTCAAAGTGCTAAACTAAAAATTAATAAAATTTGAGACTTATTAACGGTAATACGTTCTGTTAACAATAAAAAGGCCATGTAAGTATTTATTTATTAATACACGTTCGTTTATTGACTTTCTGATTTCATTTGCGTTTTTTCATGCAATATTTGATTTTACAATTTAGACCTAAATGTTAAATCTGCGTTTACAAAATTATGTGGACGCCCTTAATTTTATATGTTATAATGTTGTTTGAAATTGTATAATCCTAATTTTGCTTGCTTTCTTCTTGTTTATCAGTTCAATATTCTCCGTTTGTAAAATTAAAATTACCGATCCGTTTCATTACTCTCTTATTTAGTGTCTATGTGCCGATATATATAAAATATAAAATGCATATAAAATGATGGATGTCGTAGATGGTGTTGACACTAATTTTTGAGGGGAAGGAAGAAGTTTGGCGAGCAGAATTTGTTACAATAATAAATAAGCATTATAGGTATTTATAAATATTAAGTGCCAATATGGCCTTTTTCATACCTTTCTTTTTATTATTATTTGTATAAATACTCACGTAACTTATTATTGTGTACGGCTTAGGGTTGGGTCTTGTTAAGTGATGGTATTATATATAACTTAGTTATGCTAATGCTTAATCCGCATAATGCCAATTGTTGCAATTTGACTAAGTTTAAACACAGGAAAAAACCTATACCTACATGCCAAATTAATATGCAAATTTTACAATATTGGAAAACTGTTTTAAAATCAAAATCTTAACAAAAATCGGATCAAGCCAATAAAACGTAATAGGAAGTAAAATTAATTTTAAAACAAATTTTCTTTTTTATAATACTTTTGGCTTTTTCGTTTTCGCTGCTTGAAAAATGTCCCTCTGCCTTATCTCCATCTTTTTATTTTTTCTAGGCCTAGACAGAGAAGAAACTTAAACTAATTTCAGTTAAAATTTGTTTGGACAGTCTTAATGCTGATTAGGGACAGGCCCCTAAGAGGCCTTAGCGAACTGGATGACCGAGCTCATTCTCATCACCTTGGACCCGGGTCCATCCCCGGCGCCAGCTAATGCGGCGACACTGGCGGTGGAAGACGCATCTCCGGCAGCCACCAGGGCCTTTTCGGGATCCACCTGACAGTCATCGCTCTTGTTCATGTAATGTTTACGCTTACGGAGCGGAAGCGTCATCACGTTCCGATCGGCCATCATTAGGGAGTCGCTCTCCGGCGAGGAACTGCGTTCGGGTGACTCCGTGCTGGATCGTAGTCCAATTGCTGCCTCCACGCGTCGCACGATGTCCGGATTAGGCAGAGCCGATCTGAAATGGACAAAACAAATAGTTATTAGCTGCACTTTTTCGTTTAAGATTAACCACCATGTAGGTTAAGTTTACAGTTTAGCGCAGAGATAACTAATTCAAATTTCAAGAAAGATTTTTATACCCGTTACTCGTAGAGTAAAAGATGCCACGCCGCCTCTAACGGCCACAATCGCTTATAACGATTTTACAAAATTTAAATATTTTGAAAAAGTAAAAATGCAGTTTTATTGTGCTATCGAAATGTAGAAGAAATTTTTTAAATCGGACCATTCGTCGGGGCACCCGACTATAGCGTTCTCTCTTGTTTTTCTTAAAAATAGAAAAATGAAAATCTTTATAGTTTTTCCTGCCGTCCTCGTTTTAAAGGCGAAAATTGCCCTAGGCGAAACCGTATTTTATTTGGCAAACATTCAGGGTATTTTTTTGTTGATTACCTGTAAGGAAAGTTTGAGTTTTTAATGAGAGTATGGGGGGATACTTACTCATATTTGGGCACTGGGGCATAGCCTTTGTGAAGTCCGTGGCGAGCGAGATCGCCCCGCTTAAAGTGCTCGATCAGCACGGTCGCTTCATGGGTGTCATCGTAGTTGGCCGCGAGATCACTGACGTGCAAAGTGGGGACCTGTTGCTGGTGCGTCTGAGTCTGCGGCTCAGCTGGATGTATGGCCCCGTGGCCTCGACGAAGCTGCATCATTTGCCAAGCCGCTGCGTGCACGTCTTCATCCTGCACTTGGTCATCATTGTCGTGATGGCGACGGGCCATATTGGCTGCTTCGAGCAGGGCGGGATTGATTGTGAGGCCAGGGGCTTGAGGCTGGAGCTCCAGAAGATTTGGCGGAGCCTGGTAGAAGTCCACAGAAGGCGCTGTCGCATTGTTCTGGCCCTGTTGTATGCTTAGGTCGGTCGGCTCCTCGTCTGTGTAGCTGCTGTGGGCGGGCTGGGCGCTTGACACACCGCTGTCCCGGCTCAAGGCATCCGTCTCCACCTGAACGGGCAGGTAGTGAGCCGACGTTGGCGGAGGCGAGGCCAGGCTGCTGGCCGATGGCGAGTACGTGGAGCTGAGCGAACTGGGCGAGAGGGGCGAGGCAGAAGCGGCAGAAAGCTCTGCTGTGCCAGTTTTGGAGCCACGCGGCTGACGGGCCTGGCGCGGCTTCTTTGTGGCCGGCGGCGAGCTGGGCGGCGAGTGGTTGCTGCTCTCAGAGTTGCTGCTGACTCCTTGCAAGGACGGCGACCCGGCCGAGGAACTCGCCGATACTGATGCTGCAGACGCTGTAGCCTCCGTCTCGTCCTCGGGGATTTCATTGGCATGCCCCTTGATGTGCGCCTCCATTTCCTTCTTGTTCTTGAACGTCTCGTCGCAAATGGTGCACTTGTAGCACTTGGAGCCGTAGTGCTGCACGCGGTGCAGCTTTAGCACGTGGTTGTATCCAAAGTCCCGGAAACAGATGTCGCAGTGGTAGGGCTTTTCGCCAGTGTGCGTCCGCGAGTGCACCTTGAGCTGCTTGGAGCAGGTGAAGCCCTTTCCGCAGCCCGGCTCCGGGCACTTGTACGGCTTCTCGCCGGTGTGGGTGCGCATGTGGATCACCAACTGGCCAGACTGGATGAACGTCTTCTCGCACACGGAGCACTTGTGCGGCCGCTCGCCGGTGTGAATGCGCATGTGCCGGTGCAGCTTCCCGGAGTGCTCGAAGGCCCTTCCGCACACATCGCACTTGTACGGTCGCTCCTTCGTGTGGATACGCCGATGCACCTGCAGATTCTCCTTCACGCTGAACAACTTGTGGCAGAACTCGCACTCGAACGGCCGCTCGCCAGTGTGGGTGCGATAGTGGCGGATCTACAAGAGAAGCAGAACAATGTTGGTTTTAATTAAATATTTGCATTGTTGAATTACAAGTCGCGTTTTTGACTTTGTTATTGCGTCTTAATAGTGGTATAGTCGACAAAGGGATTTTCACCGAGAGGTTAGTGGTGGCTGGGATATTTTTGCTTAGAAGTAGGTGAGCGAAAACCGTTTTTATACGGTCTTGCAGTACTATTGGGTTGGCAAGAAATTCATGTCGTTTTTTTAGTAATCGTTTTTAATCTAATTTATATACGACTTATCGAGCACTTTTAGTATCCTTTTAAAGCTTATTGTCTTAGGTACTATCGATGAAAATTTGGTAATTATTCGATAACATTTGTGAAAGATATAGCAAATTAAACATGGAGAATCAAAGTGAGCATTTTCGGCATATTTTGCTTTTTTACTTCCGAAAAGGAAAAAAAGCGGTCGAAGCTCGCGAAAAATTGTGCGAAGTATATGGTACAGATGCCATGAGTGATCGCCAATGTCAGCGCTGGTTTGCCAAATTCAGGCTTGGAGATTTTGGAGTAAAAGACGCCCCACGTTCTGGTCGACCATCGGCCGTTTTTGAAGAACAAATTCAGGCTTTGCTGGATGAAAACCGGCGTTATTCAACGCGGGAGATGTCAGAGAAACTCAGTGTGTCGCATATAACGGTTGAAAACCATTTGAAGAAACTTGGCTACGTAAGCAAGCTCGATGTTTGGGTTCCGCATAACTTAAAGGGAATTCACCTAACTAAGCGTATCAATATCTGCTATTCTCTGCTGCAACGGATTAAAAACGATCTTTTTTGAAGCGGATCATTACTGGCGACGAAAAGTGTGTTGCTTACAATAATGTCCAACGAAAAAGATCATGGAGCAAGAAAGATGAGCCAGCCCAAGCCACATCAAAGGCCGATATCCATCAGAGGAAAGTTATGCTGTCTGTTTGGTGGAATTGGAAGGGTGTAGTGCACTTTGAGCTGCTGGGACGGAATGAAACCATCAATTCAGATGTGTACTGTCGCCAGCTATCCAATTTGACGGAAAAAAATAAAGAAAAGGAGCCGGCACTAGCTAATCGCAAGGGTATAGTCTTTCACCATGACAACGCTAGGCCCCACACATCTTTGGTCACTCGGCAAAAATTAACGGAGCTGAATTGGGAAGTTCTACCACATCCTCCTTATAGTCCTGACTTAGCACCTTCAGATTACCATTTGTTTCGCTCTCTTCAAAACTCTTGGAATGGTAAAAACTTTAATTCAGATGAGGCTGTCGAAAACCACTTGTCTCGATTCTTTGCTGGAAAAGACCAAAAGTTCTTCGAGCGCGGAATTATGCAGCTGGCCGAGAGATGGTCATTAGTGGTCGAACAAAACGGCCAATACATAATTGATAAATTATAAGTCCTGATATAAATAAATCACCTTTAAAAATATTGAAAAAAAACGACATGACTATCTTGCCAACCCAATACTTCTTCTTGCAGAAGGTACATATTTTAATTTTGGTCAAATTTCAAAAGTATATACATACATATGTATGTACAATGTACATACAATATACTTTATAGGGTCGGATACGCCTCGTTCACCGCGTTGCAAGCGGTGAACTTATTTGTTTATTTGTTATTATGTGGTTATTTGTTATTGGAGCTTAATTATGAGGGGGTGTTTGGCGTTGAGTTTAGGGCGAAACTTACCAGCCTGGCGGGAACGGCAAATGTTTTCTGGCACACGTTGCACTGATACGGATCGGCTCCGGCAGCAACGTTGGCCAGAGGCTTGATGGTCGGACTCTTGGGAATGCCCACCGGCAGACCCGCATCATTCAGCTCGATGGCCGCCGATGTCCCAACGACCCCCGCACCCACTGCGCCATTCAGTGAGAGATCGGCATTCTTCGAGTGCGACTTGGTGTGCGACGTGTGGGCCGACTTGCTGCCAAAGGTCATGCCGCACTGATCGCACTTGAACTGCGGCTTGTTGGCGCTCGGCTTGCGCACCTGTGACACCGACGCCGATGCTGAAAACACGACAGACGGCTCTGTCTTGATCCGCTGAGAGGGTGGGGCTGCTGCAGACGGAGTTGTGGTCGTAATACTTTCATGTTGCTCCTGCTTTTGGTGCTGCTGGATGGCCAGTTGGTAGCTGACGAACTGCTGCTGCTCCTGGTGATGCTGGTCTTGCAACTGCAGTTGCAGTTGCCGCTGCTGTGGCGTCTGCAGCAACTCAAATTGCTCTTGCTGGCCGCCGGACGGGGGAACTGCAATTCCGACACTCGTGGTCATTGCCGTCAGCGGGGGCGGCACCTGAAGACAGAACTGCGCCTGACTAGATTGCTCCGTTTTTATGAGCAGCTGGTTAGCGGAGTAGTAAACCATGTTGGTTGTGGCTGAATCTGCAACAACGAGGACAAAGGGTTTAATTGAAATTAGTTTTTTTTCCATTGGCAAAATTACACATCTTGTTTTGCGGTCTTTAGACACCATTATAAAGACACTACCAGAGACAGAAGAGAATCATTATTTTAAAGTTTGTCAAATTATATAATTTTCACTCTTGCCCATAAGCAGTGTAAAAACAAAAATCATAATTAATAATTATTCACGATTTATTGGCTGCATATAATAAAACTACCAATCATTTTAGTTCTATAGCTGATTCTAACTCATCTAACCTGCGTTACAAATTCGATCAATCCGGAATCTCCGTCTCAGGAAAATGAAGAAATACACAAAAACAGATAGGAAGTGCAATACGGGTGGTTAGAAAAGCCTAGTAAATGCAAAATAGGGAGGGTGTGGGAAACCCACCCCTTGAATTTATTCTACGCACTTTCTGTTATTGCCGGTCGGAGTTTTCAAAAAAAAAAAAAACGTACAAGCTTATGAGAGAGAGGAGAAGTGTAAGAGAGGGAGAGAGAGAAATTGGGGCGAACTTCCTTGTTTTGTAAATATCCCATCTGGGAAATTTGGGAAATAATATTATAATCCCTACGGTTTCCAACCGGCATTTTTCCCCTGTCGTTCTGCTCTCTCTCACTTTCCTCCGGTCTTGTTTACTGTTATGATAGTATAAGCCCCACACCTTCTCCCAAAATTAAAATGTTGTATACCAAAACAAAATGGCGTCGCAAGGATATTTTTTTGGTAGAAACTTTCCAGAAAAAAAATTTCCGCGACAATCTCAGTTACCTTTCGCCGGCGATTTTTTTATGGCAGCCTTTGGAGTCTTGGATATATCAAGCAAATCGGTGCCCGATTTGTTGAGAACATCTTTAATCCAAAGTTGTTTGGGGGTCCAAGTTTTTGTATCATTCTTGCTTTCAGTCATCGTGTTTCTTACATATATGATTTGATTTTTAAAGTCCAATAATTACGTTAAAGTTTTGTAAATTTTGTAGAGATCTTTTTGCATATAAATGTGTGATTATTTAATTTATAAAAAATCAGACTTTAGCTAAACATTTTTTAGTTTTTCAGTCATAAGTCCATGGATTTATATAAAAGCAGTCTTAAGATTATTATGTTAGTTAAGTCATGACTTTTTAGACAAGAATTTTCATTTGACGAGTGATTTTTTCCTTAATCAGATTCTTCTTGATGATTTTGATAATTTTTTTCAAATCCTTCGATTGTTGCTCGGGATAGGTGTGTTGATGGGCCTGGATATTTTGCGGAGGCTGCTGCTGATGGTTGCGGTATTGATGATGACCGCCTTGGCCCGTGCTCTTATTCATGCGCATTTTTCTAAATGATCTCAAAATATCGTTCATTGAAAAGTCTGTCATTTTAGAGGTGTGGACCACACACACACACGCACACCACACGAACAAACACTGAACAGGGTAAAATTGGAATAGAAAAATGTTCACATCGCCGCTCACGAAGTTTTCTGCTCGATGGTGTAACGGAGACTGGTGGGTGAGTTCCCGAAAAATCTGCCTCAAACCCAAGAAACAACGCGGCGCGGAAAAACCAACCACCAATAAGAGTATTCCCATTTGATCTGAAATTTCCCCAAATTGGAAAATCGTTGAGTGCAATTTCAAAGGGAATTTTTGAGTGTTTCTCTGTTTGAGTGTTCTGTGACTTTCAGATAAGATGGAACGGGTAGATGGATAACGGTACATCAAAATTTCCCAGAGTTCAGTGAATGAGTCAAACAGTAAATCCAATAAATATCCAATATCTGTGATTTTCGATGAATACAAGTTTTATTCGATTTGAATCAGCTTTAAACTGTTGTGATATAATTAGCTTATTAGTCTATATTGATTTTAAGATTTTCAATTTTCGACCCACATAACAAAAATAGAAAGCATTTTTGATTGCTTAAGGATACAATTAATTAAAAAACAAGAGAGAACGCTATAGTCGGGTTGGTGTCCCGACTATCTAATACCCGTCACTCGGCTAAAGGGATTGCGAGGGAGGTGGAGATATAAACTTTGATCAGCAATAACTTTTTAACGAATGGTCCGATTTAAAAAATTTCTTCTACATTTCGATAGGTATTGATAAACACAACAAAACTGCATTGTTACTTTTCCGAAATATTTAAATTTTTAAAATCGCATATAAACTATTGTGGGCGTTAGAGGGGGCGTGGCACCTTCTTGAAATATACTTGCGCTGCGTAGGAACTCCAAGAATCTTCATGCAAAATGCCAATCCTCTAGCTTTTATAGTTTCCGAGATCTCAGCGTTCATACGGACGGACAGACAGACGGACAGACGGACATGGCTATATCGACTCGGCTAGTGACCCTGACCAAGAATATATATACTTTATAGGGTCGGAATACAATATACCCTTTTACTCTACGAGTAACGGGTATAACAAGAGAGAACGCTATAGTCGGGTGCCCCGAATATCAGATACCCGTTACTCAGCTAAAGGGAGTGAGAAGGAGATGGAGATATAAAACTTAATTCACTCATAATTTTTAACGAATGGTCCGATTTGAAAAATTTCTTCTACATTTCGATAGGTATTGCTAAACACAATAAAACTGCATTTTTACTTTTCCGAAATATTAAAATTTTGTAAAATCGTTATAAGCGATTGTGGGCGTTAGAGGGGGCGTGGCACCTTTTTGAAATAAATTTGCGCTGACAGACAGACATGGCTAGATCGACTCAGCTAGTGATCCTGATCAAGAATATATACTTATGGGGTCGGAAACGCTTCCTTCTAGCTGTTACATACTTTTGCACGAATACAATATACCCTTTTCTCTACGAGTAACGGGTATAAAAACAAAACATTCAAAAATTTAAAAATTGACATTTTGGAAACTAAATATTGGGCGGACAACCGATGGCTTAAGGATTTCTCCCAAAGATCATCTTTAAAAAGCCAACGTCCGAATTCCACTTTCAATAGCTAAACATTTGTAGGAAAAACAGAATAAGCACAAGAAGCAAATGTTAAAATACAAAAGTTTCAGTGAGGGCAGGTTCAAAAAACTTTATCGGCTTTCGTTGTTTATTGTTGCTGGTGTTTATTCGGCTGTGCGTTAAACTAGCGCAAAAGTTCATTAACATTCGACACAAAAACTATTTCTGAGTGTGTATGGTTGGAGTAAAGAGCACGATCACCGACCCCTCGTTTCGTTCGCTCGCGCTCTTTTGGGCTGCTCGACAAACTTTTTATGGTATAACCAACAACATTTTTTGGAGAAAAAATACACTTATCTATTATGAGTTTAAAGGAATACCGTGAAACGCTCTGCCGAAGATCTTGGTTTTTAAGAAGAGGGGACAGCAAGACTGAGAAAGAGTAGGAGAGGGAAAAATTGTTGAACTGCCGTTACTTTGTTGGGATAGCTCTGAAATAAAGCGACTTGAAACTGGTCTTTAAGGCAGTGTTCGTGTTTGGATAGATCAGTAAAGTTGAAAGTTATTTCATAAAGTAAGTAAATTGGAATTTAAATTTAAATCTTTAGGCATACATATTCTTTATGCTTACATAAATATGTACTGAAAAATACACAAAGTTTTATTGAGTTGGGCGGTTTTGAATTGGTGTTCGATTTTGGTGTCTTCTTTGTGGACTTTAGATGAGGTTAAAGAACATTTAAGTATAAGCAAATTGTAAGCTTTTCCGCCTCCTTCTTTCTCTCGATTCCTCTGTCGAGCTCCGAATGGTTAACAGTCTTGTTTCTGAGTATATTCTGCTTTCATCTGTCCACTCCACAGAGCCGATTGGACGACTATATTTATTTTTACATATTTCTACATATCTTTTCCAACATTCTACCTGAAGTTCGATGGTCCCATCTGATAAGATAAAGCGATCAAATCAAACACGCTCGCCGTTTTTGCATTCAGTGGAAGCCTGCTCAATGAAATTTTATAAATACGTTTAAGCTCTAAGCAGACTAATCAAACGATAACTTTTAAGAGAGAACAAATTAAATTGGAGTAACTGGAAATTCTTTGGTTCCCTATTTTTGCAAACGGAAATGTCCAATAATCTGCCCATTATAAACAATTAAAGCCGCTCAATTGTTGCATGTTAAAAGCGCTTTTTCAAATTTTTTGAAACCTTAGGTTAATTTTTAATTTTCTAGATATTTTCCTAGGTATTTATTTAAATACAGGGAGCAGTTACCAAAATAAGGGGCAAGCTTTAGAAAATGTAGTATTCCTATAGTGTTGTTATTAATATTGCGAAGGTCTAGACACGACGTCTGAGCTTAAGCTGCGCTGTCACTGCTCTGCCGCAGTTTACGTCGATGTCGACGAGCCACGCACAAATTGCGTGGGGCGCAGCGGTTGGCCTAGGTCAAAAAGCGACAAAGACACGTAGGAGGCAGCGAGATACACTACAGTGTAGCGAGAACGCTCACACAGGCACCCGCAGAGTGGGTGCTTCAGGGGAGGGAGAGTAGTAAAGAAGGGTCTTTATAATCGCTGAACTGGCAAGTGTGGCGTAATATTGCCATCTCTCGTTGCGCTAGTAGACGAAATTAAATACTTGCGGTAGAACGCGAATACTGAGGATTCGTGTGCAGAAGCTGCACCCCAATGACGTGTTTTCACTTTTTCAAGATCTACATAGGTTCGTGCATATGTATACATACATATGTATGTACAGTGTACATTGTACACACAAACAATGTTTGCTACTTAAATGGCACAGCCAGGAAACCTTCCCTTTCGTTTGGCTCTCCATCCCCAACCCACCCACTGGGTGTTGTTATTGCTGCTACTGCAACAGTCACCGCCAAGAACATGCTTACTCATTGCAGAGAGCGAAACCGAGTGAGAGAATGGGGGGGAGAGTGGGAGTGGAGAGCGAGCTAACACGCGCATTGATTGTGAGGCTGTCGAAAACCCGCGCACCACCTCCTTACGGCAGCCCGTGTTTTTGCTACTCAACGAGCGAGTCGAAAGCCCATGCACGCCCTCCACGTGTAGTTCAAGTTCAAGACAACACCGAGCGAGCGAGAGTGAGTCGCCACACACAATGTCGCTTCAGCGGGAGTGTGCAGCCGAGCTCTGCCGCTGCGATGCCTGCGTCGACGTTGCAGTTGACGCTGCAGTCTGTCTGTGTCTATGTGTGCGTGAGCTCTATCCAATTTTGCATTGCATACTTTTTAAAAATTTTAAGAGTGATTTTAGTTCAATTCTAAAGTGTAGGTAGTACCATGATGGAACTATACAAGGTGATCTCGTCGCGAGAGCTGCCCTCTTTTGAGGACGTTATTTGTGCCAGTCTCTATCTACCTATCTCATTCTATCGCTTAAGAGAGACAGAGAGGTAAACATATTTAACGTTCTCAGCAGAGCTGACGAGACCACCTTGTATAGTTCCATCATGGGTAGTACCAAGTAGGTACATACATAGAAGTCAAATAAATGTTAATTTTTAAGTGGTCCAGATAACAAATATAAGGAAATATGAATATGGAAAAGAAAATGAAGGATTTAGCTTTTTTATCTTGCCAAATGCAGGTTTCTAAACAGAAGGCAGAAGCAAAGAGAATTCAACGAGAAACGGGTATATTTACACTTACAGAATTGCCTAATATGGTTCCGCTTTAATTACAACCCTGCTCGATAAAACGCTTTCATCAGCGGCAAGCGACGTCCGCAGAGCAACCTCAATCCAGCCAGGGGTTAACGAACTTTGAAAAAAGCTCACAACGTTACTTTTTCGAAAAGTGGGGAGAAAAGAAATCCGAAAAACGTTGGACTACTGCGATGTATGAGTGTTCGTGCGCAAGTAGCTCCCCGAAAACACAGTGCCTTTTGGGGGCGGGGATCCAGATCCAGATACAGACGATCGGAGCCGAGCGGCAACCACAGTCAATACATAACAATTTGTGAAAACCTCAAAATAAATACAATAAATAATTCGAGTACACAGCCCAAGAAGCAGAGACAATTCAGCAGCAGCAACAAAGAGGCAACATGCACAAGTGTTTTTTTTTAAGTGTCGAATTTTTTGTTCTTTGTCCGCAAGGGGGTGAGCGAAGAAAGGGCAGCGACATATTGAATTCACTTTACATACTCGTTTCTTTTGTTCTTGAACCAATTTGGAATACGTTTTTACGACATTTTAAAAATAATATTCAGCCACTCCGACTCGGGTAAACTTTCGGGGGGAGTGCCTAAAGCTCTTGATATTTTTGGAGATGCATTGTGGACGGAAAACGAGTTAGCTGGAAGCTTCCGGCATTACGAATAACACTATGACTAACAAAATCGAAGGGCCTATCCCGGAGGCGTGTTTTCGAAACTGGTTGAAGTTTCGATTCGGTACCTGGATGCCGTTCCGCCTCCGTTTTAGCTTTTAATGCTCATGATCACAGATTCAGAGAGTGCTGCTTTATTTTTCTTTGGGGTCCTGCCATAAAAATACATATTACTCTATTTATTATATTTAATAAACATACATATATGCAAACATTATATGTGTATGTCTTCATTCTCCGGAGCATTTCTAAGAGTTCAAGAGTTCTAAGTGTTCAAACACGATGTGTATCTTGCAGATACAATTTGCAGAAAGAGTCTGAGAATGTGTGCGTAATTTTTTGGCAAAACACGTTTAACAGGTTGAATACCAGGGACAAGAAAAATTGAGGGAAGTACATGTTAGAAATTCAGCCCTGCCCTTTCAAATACAAGCTGTTGTCAGGAATTCGCTTTTGGGAAATTAGCTCCCGTTACTGAATCACAATACTTCAAAACGCACTTATTCCCATTTGGTCGAGCAAAAACTAATGAATGCCAGAAGGAGATGGCAGTAGTAATGCCTTGAACTTGAAAAACTGGCCGCCAAATGAATCTCAGTACAGTGAACACATACTTGGTAAGCCAAAATTACAGTGGTGCATGCCGGGGCAGAAACGCAGCTTGCAGCACGAACAATAAAACGCGTTCGAGTTTTGCGGGTACAGCCGAGCAGCAGCGTCAAAAGTGACGAGACGCGGCAGTCTTGTCCTTGAACTTGGCAAACATTTTTACTGCTGCATATTTCGCAGGCGAAAGACGCACACTCGTGCAATTCGCTTTCAAATGCACACAGATGCAGCTGCAACGCTGACTGACTCCTATATGTACATATATGTATATGTTTTGTACAATGTACATACATATACCACACGCAACCATAATCTGAAAACAATAATCGAGTGTTTTCATAAAGAGCATTGAATCATTGCTTTTGAAAACATTTGTGTTTGATATGCGCAAAACGCCTTTGTCAGAGTAAGATGACAATTAAACATCAACGCTAAATCGTGAGTCAAATTGTTGGTCAACTTTTGTTCAAAGATCAAAAGCTTAAGATTTTTTTTTAAACTTTGCAATTAAAAATATAATTTTTAAAAATAGAACATCAATCGATTTAAGTGATAACTGTAATCTTAAATATATTCAGCACAATGTTTTCAATTCTTAAAATCGTTATCAAATATTTATTGTATTCTCTCCACAGCTTTTAAGAGTTTAAGTACGTTTAAATTACGCGTGCAGTTATCATTTAGAATATATAAGGTTGCCTATTGGTTATCATACCCTTGCAGAGGGTAAAGGGATTTCAGACAGAAGTTGGCAAAGTAGAAGTTTCCGGCCCTATAAAGTGTACATACATACAAACTGCTATTAAATTTTTTTTAATCAGCATTACAAAACGAGTTGATTTAGACTTGTCTATCTGTCAGTATTATGTTTGAATTAATGCAAGTGTATATAAACTGTCCGAAGCTTGTTTTTTAATAAAAATTGGTTTAGAAAGCTCAACAAGATACTGACCATTCGCACAAATGACAAAGTGTATGAACATAAACACATTTATTAATAGGGGATAGGCAGAACTGGAAATTAGAAACAAAGAATAAGAAGGAGAACAGAAACTGCTATTAAATTTTGTTAACCAAGGTCAACATTTATTATTTATAAAAGTATAAAAAAGCAACCATTTGAGTAGCAAGTATGAGAGTGCGTGCGGACAAACCTCCTATACATGGTCACCCAAACTAAATCTGTACATACACTCCCTATACATATGTATACCAAAAGAGCTTGATAAACGAACACGCGATAGCAGCAACCAAAATTATACATAACTTTCAAAACAGCACCAATAACAAATTCTTAAAAATATGGCGGATTTGATATAAGCATGGGCTCAGACGCGGGAAGAAGAGCTGCGGGGGTGCCTATAGAGATACAGAAATTTTTGGCAGCACACTCAGATACTTATTTACGCATACACAGGCTAACAGGTTTCACGCATATCTGCAAACCGGCTTTTTCGCTTTATTCCTCATTTGCGTTAGAATATTTCGGCAGCTTTTTTTGCCAGTATGCAGTAGCTATGCATGTATGTATGTATCTCCCAAAGGTATACAGGAAAACAAAAGTTTCCCTAGTTCTTGCTTCGGCTTCTTAACACGAAAATCAATGGGGTAGGCAAAGGGTCGGTCGCCTAATCAACTTAAAATCAAAAGTTTCTTTTTTTGGCTTACGAGAGGCTCCAGATGAAAATGTTGCAAAATATAATGCCAACATATGGTACATAGCTAAATCGGAATGTTTCGAATTGTCTGATAAGGGTTTACATTTTCGTATTTTTCGTAAACTTTTATAGCAAAAACACTTGAAATTGTTGCTTTAATATCATCAGTCATCCAGATAAGGATTTAATCCATTGGCGGAATAAATAAATAAACAAGAGAAAACGCTATAGTCGGGTTGGTGTCCCGACTATCTAATACCCGTCACTCGGGTATTTGATGAGCCGTAACTTTTTAACGAATGGTCCGATTAAAAAAATTTCTTGTACATTTCGATAGGTATTGATAAGCACAACAAAACTGCATTTTTACTTTTCCGAAATTAAATTTTTAAAATCGTGTATTAAGTATTGTGGGCGTTAGAGGGGGCGTGGCACCTTCTTGAAATAAACTTGCTCTGCGTAGGAACTCCAAGAATCTTCATGCCAAATACCAATCCTCTAGCTTTTATAGTTCCCGAGATCTCAGCGTTCATACGGACGGACAGACGGACAGACAGACATGGCTAGATCGACTCGGCTAGTGATCCTGATCAAGAATATATATACTTTATGGGGTCGGAAACGCTTCCTTCTAGCTGTTACATACTTTTGCACGAATACAATATACCCTTTTACTCTACGAGTAACGGGTATAATAAATAAATTAGAAGCCATTTATAAATATCAGTTATTTGGTTTATGGCGAAAAGTGGAACTGGAACAGGTATTTGCGGAATACAAAAAGGTTTAAAGATTAAAAATGCGATACCATTGGAAATTCCAATTAATATACCCATACCTTATAAAAGTCAGACCAATTATTTTTGTTTAAAAGCAAAATTATTCGAGGTTTATCAAATAAGGTAGGTCAATTCGACTGAATTTCGATTAAATTATCGACAAAAAGTTAGTATCACCAGGTTATATTTCCGTATTTCAGCTATTCATTGTGAAATGCCCAACTATAAGAACGTTCATATAATCAGAAAGTACGTTCGCATATCAACCCTGAATCTTGGCATCTTCCACCCCCCGAATAACATACAAATATAATCAAAGCACGGCACCATTCATAAAGAGAGAGATACTGCTCCCGCGGAGAAACGTATGTACATTTAAATATCACAAGAGTGATAAGGGTTTGGTCGGCCACTCCAAAAAGTGCCAACAGGTGGAACGTGAATGAACGCAGCTACGACAACCCAAGCCAGCGCGACCCGAAAAGAAAGACGAAACTAATCAGCTTGCCAATATTCGCGATAGCGATACCAGAATTAACGTATTATATGTTCATTTTTACTTTATAATCGGTATTTTTGTTTTTGTGCATCGCGACGACAATTTCCTGTGGACATAAATACCTCAATATCAATTTCCAGAGATTAAGACAGAAACAAATTCTTCGCAACTTGCTTGTTAGTGTTGTTTTCTGATTTGTTGGGGTTTGCTTATTTGTTCTTTTTCCTGACGTTGGCGTTGACCTTGGGACCCGAAATTGGCCAATATCTTGATAAAATACAGAAAGCAAAGTTAAAGGCTTATATTTAAAGATCCGACTTGCGGCCAAAGTGTTAGCCCTAAACTTTTTTAGTCACATGTTCAAAGGTGTTCCATTCTATATTTATTATGTAGAGTCGACGCAAAAAAGCATTAAATAGCTGGTACAACTCAAATGTAACAACAGATATCTATGATACATTTTTAAATTATCATGATTTGATTACATTCGGTAACTTTTTTGTTCAAAGAAAATTATCAATTGCAAATAAAATTTATGAAGAGATTTGATCGTAGCAAAAACCATGTACATTTCCTTGTGGGCTTGTGTAAAACAGATTACCAGTTGATATGGACTCGCTATCAAAGCTAAATGGTATGATCCTGTCAAGTGTTGAGACCACGAAGGTGACTCACATTTGACGGTGAGTCACCAATGCTTAGGAAACCCCTCTTTAACAGCGATCGAGCCATTATCAAAAATTGCGAATACCTAGAACACTTATTTAGCCTATTGTCATGATGACTCAAAGGGACGATTCTTAAGCTAATTAAGTTTTGAGTCATCATGAATATCGTTTGGTACAGCTGGTAACATGGCGCTGGAAGTGTGTTTTGGTGCCTTTTTTCTGTTTCCCCAAGAGATACAGACATTGCAGTAATCGGCGAAATGACCAGAATCGACATAAAATGAATGCATCATGGGGCGTATGTGTGATTTTTATAGATTACGTATTTATAGATCTGTTGTGATACTTTTTTCGGAGCTTATCATTGACGTGACATATTGGGTTTGACGTCGATAGGCAGACATTTTTAGAAGATTTTCATTTTGCGTATATGAAATCGGTTAGATTTCATTAAAAATAAAAAGTAACGATTTGGAGACTTTATGACTGTTATAAAACATTTTGTATACCCGTTACTCGTAGAGTAAAAGGGTATATTGTATTCGTGAAAAAGTATGTAACAGGGAGAAGGAAGCGTTTCCGACCCTATAAAGTATATATATTCTTGATCAGGGTTACTATCTAGTATCTAGTAGGCTAGATATAGCTATGTCCGTCTGTCTGTCTGTCCGTATGAACGCTGAGATCTCGGAAACTATAAAAGCTACATGATTGGTATTTGGCATGAAGATTCTTGGAGTTCCTACGCAGCGCAAGTTTGTTTCAAGAAGGTGCCACGCCCCCTCTAGCGCCCACTATCGCTTATATACGATTTTAAAAATTTAAATATTTCGGAAAAGTAAAAATGCAGTTTTGTTGTGCTCATCAATACCTATCGAAATCATCAATAAATCGAACCATTCGTAAAAAAGTTATGGCTGATCAAAGTTTATATATCCATCTCCCTCGCACTCCCTTGAGTGACGGGTATCTGATAGTCGGGGCACCCGAATATAGCGTTCTCTCTTGCTTAAATATAAATTAGCTAACATATAACATACAACTCACCATAAAATTGATCGGGAAAATCCGTAAAATTTCTCCTTGTTATCCTTCTTGACAGCGAAAGGTAATCCAAAGTTGGTTTTATATCTGTAGCGATTGCTGAACACTTTATGTCTGCTTCGCCGATTTTTATAAGTTCTAGGAGTCGCGCGTCCAAGCACGCAAATCGACCAGAGGCAAGTGTTTTCCGCCTAAACTTTTTCACTCCGGCGCGTTCGACGACCAGAACCGTACCCGTAATCGCAAACGCTGCGACAATTCCCTCTCTCACTTGACGATGACCAATTACAAAATACACTGAGACCGTTAGAGGAGGAACATTTCTGTTTCTGTTTTCCGTTTCGCTGTCGTTATATTGTTATTGTTATTGTTAGTACTGGCGCTGCTGAAAGTGCTGAGCAAGCGATCGTACGTATACTTGATGTCAAACACTCGGGGGCACTCGGCTCTTTTCGTTTTTGGCCGAGCAGGGCCACTCGTTAACAACCTTCGCGCTTTGATATTATAAAATTATTAGTTTCAAGTTTAGAATCGTGCTTCTCTCTTGCTTCTCTGAAGTTGCGTATTGTTGTTTTCCGATTTCCGTGAATATATATATGTTCTAGTCACGAGTGTGTGGTCCAATGTGCGAGTGTGTGTGCGATTGCTATTTATTATCTGCTGGGCAACTAGCAATCGTTGTTGTTATCTTTGCGCACATTCACACGCCACTTTAAACAATATTGACCTAGGTTGTTATGAACGTATGTAGAGGTATACATATAACGTAAAAACGATTTAAGGTTCAGCTTCACCAAACCATTTGATTCTTTGCACTCCCTATCTTTACTTTATTCAACTCTTAAAAATTTCGTTTGATTTAAGATTTCAGATATCAAAACTGAATAGCTGTCAGTCTTTACATATAACGTACACACAACATAAAAACTTGATTTAGAAATTGCACTTGCGCTAAAAAATTTAACATTTAACGAGTTTTAGCCGTTTTCAAAACTTTTCTTCGTAAGGCAATCGAGATCAATGGTTACTGTGATTATGTTTATTGCGATTTGCAACTTGCAATTTGCAGCTGCTGAGCTTTAACATTCTAAAACTACTCGAGGTCCAAGTTCTCGGAGAACGTCCGTCCGCGTTGCCAGCTCGTCAAGAAATACAATACGAGAACCGAAAAATTTGCCGAGAACAAAGCTGGCAGCGGCAGAGCAGCGGCAGAGGCAGCTGCGTCGACTGCGCAGTCGGCGCAGAACGAAAGTCGCTAGATGTGTATGCGTGAACCGGCATTTGCCAGCTGCCTCACACACATTACACTACGAACTCAATAAAGGTGGTCCGCCTTCGCAGTTTTCGTATTATATTATTCGCAATTGTTGTTGCCGCCTCTGCTGGCGGCGACGTCGACAGCGACGGGGACGGGCGCAGCACCGCTCAACTTACTCAATAAAATTTTTATTATGATATCTTCGCACACGTAAAAAATGTCGACGTTTCGGTGGCCGTTGGTTTTGAATTGAATTGTCGGTGGGCCTTCGGTTTTTCGTTCTTATCGCCATGCTGCCGCTCGTCGGATGACGTATCCGTCGAAATTGTATCATCATCAGACTTGTTAACAAAAATTGATTAGATCCAAAAAACCTTTTCAAACAATATTTTAATTCTTACCAAAGGCTTTTATAATTTTTATTAATGTACGGTTCAGCTCTAACCGAATTTGGATGAGCTATTTGTGGGTCTCACAGTATTAAGAAAATACACTAGTTCCAATACATGATACAATATATGTACATATGTACATATGAAGTTCCCTAGCTCGTAGTACATTTAGGGCAGTTTTTTCGTTCGCATGTTAAATTTAAAGTATAGATACATACATACATATGTATGTACATAAGTGTAAAGCCTACTACTGTCTGTAGTAAATTTAACCAGCAATTGTCAGTTGGAACCTTTTAAATGTAGAAATGCAGGTTCAATCTATGTACACACAAAAAACAAGAGAGAACGCTATATTCGGGTGCCCCGACTATCAGATACCCGTTACTCAGCTAAAGGGAGTGCGAGGGAGATGGGGATATAACCTTTGATCACCTATAACTTTTTAACGAATGGTCCGATTTAAAAATTTTCTTCTACATTTCGATAAGCACAACAAAACTGCATTTTTACTTTTCCGAAATATTTAAATTTTTAAAATCCTAAATAAGCTATTGTGGGCGTTAGAGGGGGCGTGGCGCTCGGCTGAAATAAACTTGCGCTGCGTAGGAAGCAAAAGAATATGTGTTGGTAATCCCAACATTCTAGCTTTTGTAGTTTCCGAGATCTCAGCGTTAATACGGACAGACAGACAGACGGACAGACGGACATGGCTATATCGACTCGGCTAGTGACCCTGATCAAGAATATATATACTTTATAGCAGTGGCGGATCTAGGATTTTGTTGTGGGGGGTGATATCAGAACAATTTTTTTGTTGCATACTTTTTGAATACGAAAATTCCTTTCATTTTTCACCCGAGTGGGGGGTGATATATCACCCATATCACCCCCCGTGGATCCGCGCATGCTTTATAGGGTCGGAAATGCTTCCTTCTAGCTGTTACATACTTTTGCACGAATACAATATACCCTTTTACTCTACGAGTAACGGGTATAAAAATTGTCAAAGAGTCCCAAACCACAACAAATTGTCAATTTTGTCAAGAATATGGGTGTGTGTCTTTGCTAATTGTGCGTATTTGTTGTTGTGAAAGTAACTATGTATTTACTTAGTAGAATTAATAATTTTTTGTGGTTGGGGACTGTTTGACAATTATAACAGTTGATTTTACCAAGTTTTTTTTTGTGTGTATGTATGTACATATGTACATACGTTATTGTATGCCACGAAACCTAAAACATTTTGATAAATTAGATTACGATAAACATAAAAGTTTAACATTTAGTTCTGAATACCCCTTTTAAATACATGCATTCGCATTTTTATGTACATTCAGATGTACATATGTACATATGTACATTTCTTTTTCCAAAGAGTGTATTGAAACGACATATCTTTTGTGACGACAATAACGATTGCAGTGAAAAAAATGAAAAATAATACTATTAAAATAATGGTGTGTACATAAAAGACGGAGGTGCAGAATTCGGAGAATCAAGAAATTAAGAAATTTCAATGGGCGCAGGAAAGAGCCGAAAACTTTTGGCGACGAAGAAAGCTGCGGTGAACGCATTTCCTGAGCTGTGTCTGCCGCTGCACTGGTGCCGCAAGGGGGAAGGGGTCGCGGGGTCAGACGGTGCAATAAATTCAAGCTTCATCCCTTTTTCGCCGACGACCAACACCAACAAAACCAGCGAAAACCTCTAGCCCAAACCCAGAAGGTCTGGCAACTTGCAAAAAGGGCAAGAGCGACGCGTGCAGCGCAGTCTGCAACGGCAGAATCCTACGAAAAGTTCGCGTGGCGGCCGTGCACCGGTTTTCGACGCCATCGAGAGGACGTGCAACGGTCTTTGCCACTGCTGCACATGCATGGGGTGGGATATCCGCCTGCCACTTCCCTAGCTGCTGCAGAGCCGACGTCGAGCACAGTGAGCGTGGCCACGACGTCGAGTGCGCAAAAGTTTTTTCGCTAAAAATATGAAATAATGCCACAGGTTCGACATCAAAACTGTTTGAATCACTGCACAATGGTCCGAGCTGCCGATTTTTTGGCATAAAGTCGAAATTTTTATGTTAATGATTTTAAATTCTTAAAGTTAATAGATCATACATATACAAACTTTAAAAAAAAATTTAAAAGCTTCACTAACGCTTTTTATGAGCTTTCAAAAGTACACAATCGATTAGCTGCTTAGGACTAAGAAATTGGCGCTAGAATATTTTCTTTACGTTTGTGCAAAAAAAAATATCTTTTCTGTCCGGACTAAATTAAGTAAATTATGGAAATGGAAGATCAAGGAATGTAATATTTAGTGTGTATAGTACATTTATGTGTAATCTTAGTCTTCGACCTGTGTTTAATGTGCAATTAATGTGTATTTTTATAGAAAATTAGTAATTTTTCCCTGTGATTCGTGGAATATAACTAACGACCCGACGTCTGCCCACAAAAACTAAGTACGCCAGCTTGCACATATATATGTCGTTTTTAATCTCTAATTAACACCTTTTCCCCGTTCGTCCCCCTTTTCACGAAATTCCACAATATTCAGGGACCTTAAAGTTTCTTCGTAGCGATCTCTAGAATATTTGGCGCAGCAACAATCGAAAATTAAATTTTTTTTTCGGATTAGATTTGTGTAAAAATGAGCAATTACCACTTAGACGATGATAAAACATGAGAAATAAATAAAAAAATTTAGTTATTTTGAATCCTTTTTTGTTAAGCATTCATTAGACAAACAAAAGGATATGTCTTCTTTAGCTTATAATTCCGTTAAATAAATTACAAAAAATATTTTGAGTGTGGGTTTTGAAAGATACACCTTTTAAATGTTTTGACAGCATTAAGAACCAAGAATCCGTTCGTCTGTAAAACAGGTTTAAAGTGTTCCAAAAACAGAATTTTTCCAAATTTAATGTCCTTTTTCTCAGAATTCTCGCGTGAAATAATTTTTTCGAGAGCACATTTAGAGCACTGATTATTTAAAGCAAAAAGTATTTTTAAGATTTCATCAATGTAAATAAATAAAGGTTAAATTGTATAACACAGTGTAGTATTATGAATTTGCTTGTATGGGAGGCAAGAGAGGGCGTGGTCGCACAGACTTCAAAATTTGCTTGCATGCTATTCGTTTTAAAAAAAACGAAATGTGACAATTTTGAAGTCTGTAACTCAATTTTTAGAATTTATGCCAAAAAAATGGACTTTTGGACCATAGTGCACTGTGAACAAAAGTCGAGTGCGCGAGGATGTATAAACATAACATAACATAAAGTTATTTTGTAATGTTTCTTTCTTTGGTCTAAAAGTGAATTAAGCAAGCGACAAAATAAGTATCGTTTATAAAAATCGGTTTACAACGTACCTAAAATATGGACCATACCATAACCAAACAAATAAGAAAGCATGATTTTCATACAAATTTTATTCAAAAATTTCAGCAATCGGTTTACAACGTACCTAAAATATGGACCATACCATAACCAAACAAGTAAAAAAGCATGATTTTCATACAAATTTCAGCTTTCAGCTAAATAAGAAAGTTATCATATCCTTCTAGCTGTTACATACTTTTGCACGAATACAATATACCCTATTACTCTACTAGTAACGGGTATAAAAACCAACGAAGCAATAATTTATTTCCTTTTAAATTTCCATTAATTTTCCGATCGTTCCTATGGCAGCTATATGATATAGTCGTCCGATTTTAAGTGACTCAAAGCTTCTTCAAATGGTTTATAACGGCTTCATGACTTAAGCCAAGCTCTTCACCGATGCTACGGCTACTACTATGCCGGTTTTATTGAAATTTTCTACGACATGCCTTCCTTCTTTGACCACCTCTGCACCAGAACGAAATCGTTGAAACTATCGTTGTGCGGTGGAAATGGAAACTGTATCGTGTCCATAAACTGCACAAATTTTATTGGCGGCTTGAGATGCATTTTTGCCTTAATCGTAGTAGTACTGTAAAATATGCCATATTTTCTCTTTATTTTGCTCCCTGATTGCGACGCTATAACTCACGAACGACTTAAAAGAAAAGACAATCAAAACACGTGTTAGCGCGTGAAATCAGCTTTCCAAAAAGGTATAGCAGGAACCGATGCGATGAATAAAACAAGAACTACGCGCTTGCAGCGACAGCTAGCAAAAATACCGCAAGACTTTTTTGACAAACTAAGGGCCGTTTTCTCGTCCGTCCTGCAAAGTAGAATTTAACTAATAGAAGGATAAATTTATCCAGGCGGTAAATCGTGTTTGGTTTTCTCGTCCGTCATTTAAAAGTCCAAAGAAAAGGCGAACTAATTTGAGACAAGGTGGCAAACCCACAACAGAAGAGTTAACTAATTGTCAAAAATTAGTCGAAAAACTATCGAAAAATACCATAAAACAGTCCCACTAACAGCTGATAATATAAACAAAATTTCAAACTAATAAATAACCAAGGTCGGCAGAAAAAAACTTCAAGTCGCAAAACAATTTTTTGCAAAACAAATAGAGCCGAGCTTTTACACAAGCGAAACATTTTAACAAATTCTTCATCACTGTAATGTTCGAAGCAATTTCTTTGGCCTTGATATCTGCGTACATAAGTTCGCACTTCAGACAATTCGACGATACCCCACAGAGTTTAAAGATAACTCGCTCGGGAATTCATTTTTAGAATTAATTGGATGACTTTTACATAAACAATTTTGATTTATATTTAAGTGTAAATTGAATCAGCTGTTTCGAATGAAGAGTGGAGCCAGATTGACAACGCTCGAATGTCTGGCAACACTTGCAAATGTCCGCACAAATCCACCTGCACAAATTTGAAAGGATGGAAGAAGTACCCCGACAAAATTTGTCGCTACCTGCGCTAACATAAGGACGAGTAAATCATTTCTTGTTTATCGCTCCGTTGTCCCGGCAGGCAAATTGAAGTTCGGACGAGAAAACGGCCCTAATATTTACTTTGTAGGGGTCGGAAACGCTTGCTTCCCCCTGGTACATACTTTCCGACGGAAAGTATATAGGTACTCGAATAACGGGTATAAAAATTAGGATGTCAGACATTTTTTCAAATTGTCCCTTTCAAAGTTTGCTAATAAAATAACTAAAATTAATATAATAATCAATAATTTTGTTATTGTAACAAAGAAATTGTGAAAACTAAAATTTGGGTACAATTTCTGGTATTTAAAAGCTATGTATAGCTTCCCAAAATTCTTTTTCTGCCTAATTAATTTGTAAGGCTTTTTTTTTACTAAATTGTGAAGAACTGGTCATTATAAGTCGAACGCTTTTGCATTCCGGAGGACTTTGAACTTTTTAACTTTGTTTTCTCCTAGATAACCGAAATAAATTGCGCCGCCCAATAAGTGGGCAAAATTAGATATTTACATTGTACAAGGTGAAATAGAGAGAGCAAATATTAGGGAACCCACAAAGTAGTGTCAGCACTCATGCAAAGCACATTACATCTGCTGAGTGCGCAACAAGTTGTAGTGTTATAGCTACCGCAACTTTGTAAATGACTATTACATACTTATATACATACATAGACCCTTCCGCACAAGGTACCGACTAAGGAGATCGCTTATCGCTCTGGACTTGCATAACGTGAAAGGCATTAAAGCAACCACATCGCTACAAATTTTTGGCATATGTATATCAAACGATCAACAAACTGATTTGCATATATAACTGCATATGTATGTCTGAACAAATGTGGTAAAAATAAAAATACGTAGTACGTAATATAGAACTGACTTTATCAAATCTGATGTAATTCCTATTATTCCGGGAAATTTGTTTACCGAGATGCAAAAACAAGATGCATTCAGAGAATAAACAGAGGCAGATAGGCAGATTTAAGTCCTTAAGCAATCGCGCGATTTAAAAAAAAAGTTTTTTTTTTAAATGTTTTTCCCAGCGGCGATCTTTTTGTATTTCCCATCTTTTTTTAAATACTAACATCGCGTTCAGGATTAAACAATTCGCCCATTGCTGAGAAAAATGCATGGTCCATCGAGGGTTTTTTTTCGCGATTTTTGCAACGGGTGCTTTATTACTTATAAAGACTTTCTTGCCAAGGGCGAAGAAGAAGTGTTTACATTTCTGCAGAGACATGGAGTTGTTCTAAAGAACAAGGACTGTCCCAACTGCAGTAAGCCCGCAATATTGTCTTTCAATCCGATTATTACGCCATTTTGGAGGTGCCGCAGGATGATAAGTAATGATCAACAGAAATGGACAGTCCTTGTTTCGCTCTCTCGGCAATAACTTACAAAAGCCAAATAAATTCGTTAAAAATATTTAAAAAAATTG
Source organism: Drosophila prostipennis (assembly GCA_037075205.1). Taxonomy (NCBI): domain Eukaryota; kingdom Metazoa; phylum Arthropoda; class Insecta; order Diptera; family Drosophilidae; genus Drosophila; species Drosophila prostipennis. The sequence goes on from JBAMCJ010000877.1 coordinate 41,563, forward strand.
TAAAAACTTGAAAAATTAAACTTAAGCATTTGGGCCATAAAATAACTAATGATCCAAAAATCATCTTGATCGGAGCAGCGGCTGAGATTTTTAAAATCGAAAAGTTAATTTCTTTTAGATTTCCAATTAGGCCTTTTCAAAACCTAAAATTTTGCAAAATCCAAATTTCGAAATTCTAACCACTTTAGAAGTTAAGCATTAAATAATCAAATTTTTTCTCAAAATATGGATTTTGGAGTGTTTGGGGACCTTAGTGGGCGCCTACGCCCCCAATGGCACACTGTGCAAAAATTTGATGATCTAGCTCTTATGGTTTGGGCTGTGGTCGTATCCCCTTAAAAATCGTTCTTTCACTTTATAATCTTTAGGAATAACAAATTGATTAGTCTTTTTTTTGCCAAGTTATGTAAGACGAAACTTTACTCTCGCATTTGGTATATATTCATGACAAATTACGAAAACAAGCTGTACGCGAAAAATAATAGATTACAAAACAGCGTTAGCTGTTGCTTTGCATGCATTTGGCTTTTCAAAGCAAGTGCTATTTGCTTCTCAGCTGAATTATCACAGACAATTGGCGATTTAATTGGACATGCAGTCAGATTTCGATATTCATTTCTGTATACAAAGTACAATGTACATAGCTTCACTGTACTGGGGATCGATCTATAAAAAGCTACTCATGTATGTATATCGATAGCAAGTGATAAGAGGAAAGGGGAAAGGCGTTATTGGCATTCTGCACGTAGACAGACTGCGTCAATAGTAACTGCATTAAACGGCAGCGACCTCTCATTCTCTTTGCAGTGAGTGCAGCACTCGCTCTCCTGCACTTCCACTTGTCCCTCCCATTTTCGTTCTCTCTTCTTGCTCGTCCATTCGGTTCATTGACCGCCAACACGTGCATCGCAAACTGTTGCACTGCCTCATCCATTTTGAATGGCCATCGGCTGTCGAAAACCCTTGCACTTCCTTTTCGCGTTACACGTTGCATTTATCGCATGCACATGCTAGCTGCGCTCTCTTTCTCACTCCTGCCATTTCTGTCGCTCAACTATTAAATGGCTTATTATAGCAGACAGTCTTTTCTACAGTTGTTGAGGTCTGATTTTTTGTTGTTTAATTTTAATCTGCGCGTGGCGTGCACTTGTGTGTGTGCAACTCTTCCACTTGGAAATTGTTCCTCTCTCAATCAAACCAGCACACAGTGGTCGATCCCATAGGCCAAAAATAAAAAAAAAATGTTTGAATTTGGTCGCCAAATTGGCATCACTGATTCTTGAAATGGTAAAGAATTTAACTGTAAATTTACTTTTGCTCTATTTTAAACAAGCTCATTGTAAAAGCTTTCGTAAATCGGAGATTAAAACTCTTCAAACGTGCAGTCAAGCAACACGAAAAAGTCAGCTCGCCCTTTAAAAATTTATAAAAAATATTTAATCAAGGAATATTAAAGTAATTTAAAATGGAAATTGTGAAAAAAGGTTTATATTTTAAAATTAAATCGTTTCTGTGTATTTAGTTGTTGTTGTTTTGTTGTAATATAAATTGTTGTCCAGTGTTTTTGTCATTGTTATAAAAACCAAAATAGCGTACATTTAACTAAAGAAAAAGTTGTGATCCGGATCTGTCCCGAAAGTGAAACATATTTTATAAAAAAGATTAGTCTTTTAGAATTATATGTTTACAATTTCAGTTGCCCGTTTTTGCCCGTTCCCGTGCTATAATTTTTTCAACAAACTGATCTCGTGCGCTTTTTACCGTTTTTTTCATCAATTTCGTGACTTTCATTTTGTGTGTGTTCTTAGCTTTTGTGTATTTCTTTTTATCTATCGATGGAGCTGATTTTTGATTTATTAGAATAATTTTCAACAAGTTTTGTTGATTTATTTTCTAAGAATTGTTAACATTTACTTAATTTAATTATTCATTTTATTTTAAACATTTAACCTAAACTAAGTTTAGTAAACTTTCATAACTATTTTGTTATATCTAATAAATAAGCATAATTTGAGTAATATTCATTTTTCCTTTTGTCAGTGGATGCTTTGGATAACGGAGAGACTCTAAAGTGTAGCAAAACATAGCCATGTTATGATTTATTGTATTAATTAATAAATTGTATTTATATTAAATAACTAAACCTGATTTTTATTAAATAAATTTAATAATTGCGTTGTGTTCAATAACGCATTAAAATGTGTTGCATGCTTTAAGGGGTAAAATGTAAAATTTTTCAATTTCACATAAAATGTCAGGCTTATATACTTAGTCAATTGGGCCAATTTTTTCAGTATAATCTAATTATATTATTATTAAGTTACAAAAAAAATTTCATGTCGATATCTCCACTGGAAGTATTTTTGGACACCATCTCCATACAACACTAACCACTGTGCAGCAGCTTAGAATATTTTTCCTATTAAACAGTCGGAAGTTAACAGTATGATTTTGTGGTTCTAATCTATTATTACGAAAAATTACTTCACACTCGCAAATGAAGAAAAAAAATGCACCCGGAATTATGTTATGCTGGCGCGCATTCCCTCTTGAAACAATGTAAACACAAAACGTTCGTATTGCCTAGGCAACCTTGACAATTCGACAAGGCCAATTCCTGCCGGGCATTGACGTTGCTTCCAAGTTCCCTTCGTCCGGACACACCTATCCAATCCCTATCACCCACTTGACGATCGCTTTTAACCAGCTTTTACGGCCCCACGTGCGCCCGAGGCTAACGTCAACGTCGCAGGTGAAAAACGCAAAATGGAACGTAAATACCAAACGCCAATTTCCATTTATTTATGATGACACTTTCTATTAGCGCAACGGAGAATTACCGGAAAGGTGTATTTCGTTGAATTTACAAATTTCATTCCCCTCAGTTCCGGTGCTATTATACGCTATACGTCCTTAGATTGGGAGAACGTGTCCGGGACAAAGTGGGCGGACACAAAAATAAATAGTTCAATATGTGCTGAGAACTGGATGGGAACACTTCTAACACTAGTTTACAAAAAAAAATCGACGTCACCCTACTTGAAGACAACCTTAATTTTCTGGTAAAGAACATCTCCCTGATTAAGAAATGGGCACTTATAATTTTTTTTATGATGTCAATTTTTTTTTAGGTGTAAAAAACGTTTTTGGCCCTTTTTTATTTTCTATCTTCTGTTCTGGTAAACCGATTTTGATCATCTTAGACTTATTTTACAGGTAATAGGATGACCTTTAACTTTCTTATTCACAGCATTGAGTTCCAGTCATTAGTTTAGAAGCTACACCTCGTCAAAGTCTAAAAAAAGGGAAAAAATTCAATTTGGACCAGCATAAATCCGATCATTAAAAATACACGCCTAAAAACATGGCTTTAACAGGACTGTAATACCCTTTTTACCCAGCTTGAAAAATCTATATAAAATGGAACGCTTGGTTGATTTTTGAGCTGATGGTCTTATTGTTTTGTTTAAAGTCCAATCTTTAAGAATAAACTATAAAACTAATTTCGGTTTTTAGGCGTGTATTTTTAATGATCGGATTTATGCCGGTCCAAATTGAATTTTTTCCCTTTTTTTAGACTTTGACGAGGTGTAGCTTCTAAACTAATGACTGGAACTCAATGCTGTGAATAAGAAAGTTAAAGGTCATCCTATTACCTGTAAAATAAGTCTAAGATGATCAAAATCGGTTTACCAGAACAGAAGATAGAAAATAAAAAAGGGCCAAAAACGTTTTTTACACCTAAAAAAAAATTGACATCATAAAAAAAATTATAAGTGCCCATTTCTTAATCAGGGAGATGTTCTTTACCAGAAAATTAAGGTTGTTTTCAAGTAGGGCGACGTCGATTTTTTTTTGTAAACTAGTGTAATTATTGAAGCCTGCTACGCAATCCGTCGAGCTGATAACTGTTTCGATTTGTTTGGTTTGGCTAAACTTAGTTACTGATATCAGCTAGCTATTTTCTTTACTTGTCTAGAAATAGCACGGGTAATTAAAAATATGTATTAGATCACCCAAGACTATTATTTTGCTCCTGTTTTGTAATAATAAAAGCGCTCTTGTCGCGATTGTTATACCCTTGCAAAGGGCAATATAGTTTAGGTCAGAAGTCTTCTTTTTATTGCAGGTAGTGTATGAGACGTTCCATAGACGTGCATAGTTCCACCCTGCTTGCAACTGTTAATAATACCCTTTGCCGTATATTCGCTTTAGAAAGAAAACACAAAAACAATTCATTTGAGACCGGGAGATCTCGAGAAGACATTTCCTGGGACTTTTTATACCCGTTTTCGCAGAGTAAAGTGGTAGATTGTATTCGTCGTAAAGAATGTAACAGGTGGAAGGAAGCGTTTCCGACCCTATATAGCCATATCAGTCTGTCTGTATGAACGATCTCGGAAATATAAAAGCTAGGAGATTGTGATTAAGCATGCAGATTGTTTGGGTTTCACGCAACGCAAGTTTTTATACCCGTTACTCGTAGAGTAAATGGGTACATTGTATTCGTGCAAAAGTATGTAACAGGTAGAAGGAAGGTTTTCCGACCCTATAAAGTATATATGTGATCTCGGAAACTACGAAAGCTAGAAAGTTGGGATTACCAACACATATTCTTGGGCTTCCTACGCAGCGCAAGTTTATTTCAGCCGAGCGCCACGGCCCCTCTAACGCCCACAATCACCCATAATCGCCCACAGACTATACTAAAATGTGTCTGGCGCCTACATTTTTAAAGATTTTGGATTTTGGATAAAAACACACGGCGGCAACACTACTACTATTTTCACCGCAGCTGTTTGCTTTTATGTTTTTTGACTATGTTTTCTAAAATTTGTTTCTCCCTTAATAAAAATCCTAAAATTATTCTAGGTATGGGGTTTGAAAGATAAAGAGTGTATCTTTTAAAAAACTTTAACATTACATGAAACCATAAATCCGTTTGCCTCTGAGAGCTCCGGAAAGTTGGCCAATTTCAGCATTTTTCGAACTTTGAGGTCATTTTGCTAAGAATCCTTGCGTCGGGGAACTTTTTGGTAAACGCAGTTTAACTTGGGAATTCGTAACGAATCCAAAAATATAGCATCCATCGAGGTAAATTTAAAAATCATTAAAAATGCTGCACAGTGCAATTATAGGCGCTCGAAACAAAATTGGCTCACTTTCATTTTTAGCGCGAAGCGAGGGTAGATCAAGAGTGTTTGTGGTGGTATTTGGATGAAATGCATTTCATCGCTGCGGGCTCAAGTACCGGAGAAGTTTCGGTAATATTTATATATTATTTACATATTCATATTAGCGAACTCACCCCCGAAATTCGCGAAAAAATGATCCTCGATGGACCGCGATTTCTTAAGAATTTTCGTGCAATAAGAACTTGGCGGTCGGATACACTCATAGAAATTTTTACCTAAATACTAGAAAAGTCGCCCTAAAACCAAGGTCGCCCTAAAACTCCAAAAATTTTCTTATTATACGGGTGGCTAGTCGACTCCAAAAGTAATTCCTTCTTTTTAGGGCGAAATCGCCCTAAAACGTTGAACAAAAAAGCACAAAAAATTACCCTAAATACTACCAAGATTCAAACGAATTTTAATGGATACATACATGTAAAACATGTTATGAACATGTGTGTGTAGTTGACAGGTCAAAGCAAGTGAGTTAGAAAATCTACCTAACTTCACGGGCGAATCGCCTTAAAAATCGCACCAAGTTTGAAAACGGGTAGCCCAGCGGTCTAAGCACTCGCACTTTCAGATTTGCTGTTTGAAAATACAGGTCGTGGGTTCGATTCCTGTGTGGGTCAACACTTTTTTTTTTGTTATTAGAGTTTTTATTACTAGTTAAGTTTTTTCGTCCGCATGTTAAATTTAAAGTAGTCTTTAAACCTTAAATAAATATGGAAATTCTGAGTTTATAGACTAATTTTTGTTAAGCATGCGAAGGAACGGCCCGAAGTATCCCAGCCATCAGCAAAAAAATACAAGTTTTTGTTTGTATAACTTAGACCGGAAGAAAATAAGATGTGTACAGTGTTTGTACGTTGCTTAGCGCGATGGGACTGTGGTGCAGCGCTAGAGCGTTAGACTCCAGCTCGAGAGGCCGTGGGTTCGATCCCGCGTAGTGACACCTAATGTTTTTCTCAAGTAAGTTCTTCTTTCTCCTTATCTATATCTCCTAAATTCGATTACAAAGATGATTTTTCAGTTATAACCGGCGGTTATACAAGTCTGCTGCCTCCTGCCCCCCAACGGCATCGTCCGATATAGCGCCGACAATTCAACAAATAAATTAGCTGAAACGATGTTCGTGTGTGTGTGTGTATGTGTTGAGTCCAGTTCCCAGGAAACATCCGCGCCTGGAACTTTACCTCAAGGGTGGTGCGGAAAAGTGTTCATTAAAACTTTTTAAATAAATATAAAGATACAAATTGTTTGACAAATTGTAGACAAAAAATACAATATAAAACAAGAGAGAACGCTATAGTCGGGTTGGTGTCCCGACTATCTAATACCCGTCACTCGGCTAAAGGGAGTGCGAGGGAGATATAAACTTTGATCAGCAATAACTTTTTAACGAATGGTCCGATTTAAAAAATTTCTTCTACATTTCGATAGGTATTGATAAACACAACAAAACTGCATTTTTACATTTCCGAAAAATTAAAATTTTTAAAATCCTATATTAGCTATTGAGGGCGTTAGAGGGGGCGTGGCACCTTCTTGAAATAAACTTGCGCTGCGTAGAACTCCAAGAATCTTCATGCAAAATGCCAATCCTCTAGCTTTTATAGTTTCCGAGATCTCAGCGTTCATACGGACGGACAGACAGACGGACAGACGGACAGACGGACATGGCTATATCGACTCGGCTAGAGACCCTGACCAAGAATATATATACTTTATAGGGTCGGAAACGCTTCCTTCTCCCTGTTACATACTTTTGCACGAATACAATATACCCTTTTACTCTACGAGTAACGGGTATAACAATGTTGTGACACACTTCCTTTTCAACTCCGAGCGAGACCGGTTGTGTTTTTTCCTTCGGACAGTGAAAAGTCTTCTTCTTTTCTTTTTTAATTTGCCAGCAAAAAGGCTACAAAAAAAGTGATTGATTAAAGCCGACTAATTTTTGTTTTGTGCGAGACCTTGTCTTCTTTCTTTTTATTTGTGAAGAGGATATTTCCTTAAAATATATTTCTTTTAATTTTTGGCAGGCTGGTTAAACCAGCAAGTAAAATGGCGGATGCCGGCCAGTTGGCAGCCACAAAATTGAAATCTCCTGATGGAGATATTAATCATGGTAGAGTTAACAAGAGAAATTGTGATTCAGCCTACTTGATAAACTTTCTGATGTTGAACTTACTACTAAAAAAGTACGCATTGACAGTTTAGATTTTGTGCAAGGTCATGGTCGGGGAAAAATAATTGCAAAAAGCAGCTACCCTAAGGACAACGAAAGTGACTCTGACCAAACTATGGCAGCTGGTTCTGACAATGAAGAACAAGGAAAAGAGAAACTAAGTACTAATGAAACTAATGATAATTATAATTTAACAACTAATACTAATGAAATTGGTAGCAAAGGAAAAAATCTGACAGAAAAAACTGAACGTCGAAATTTCTTGTACAATACTTATCATATTGGTGATGCTGCCGTGCTTGTCTCAACCAAGGACAGCAGTCTTTTTGAAAATGTGAAAGCCAAGAGTGGTCTCTTCCTTTATGAAAAAATAAGGCATATCGAAATTTCAGAGTTTACGGAAATTGTTGCACTTTCGCCGCACCTGTATAAGATTTATTTCAAAAACGCAAAGGGGGCAAATTCCTGTGTTAACAATAAAGGAAGTTGTGCAAAACAAGGATGCAAAAGTCAATGGAGTGCTGAAAAAGCACAGCTATGCCAGTCGAGTAGTTCTAAAACCAACTATTCCCTTGCAAAAGCCTCATTTTCATCTAGATTCTTATACTAGTGATACTAGCGATCATGTTCCAACTTATCCAACCTTCACAGTTCATCAATAAGTTAGGGCGTACAGAAAACAGAAATGAAGAATCACAAACATCCACCCAAGTTGAACGTACAAACAGCGACTTAAAACAAACAATTAAAGAAAGAAGGAAACCAGTCGAAACGGAAAGAAACCTTTCTGAAATAGCATAATGACTCTAAAATTCCTACAACATAACATTCAATCAATAAAATATTACAAAAGTGATCTAAAATTGTTCTTAAATAATAATGATATTAATGTAGCCTTTTTAGCAGAAGTTTTTTCTCATGATTTAAGTTTTAGAAAAATAGCAAATTTCACATTATTAGAAAAGCACAGAGACGACGGTTACGGAGGAGTTGCAATCGCATACAAAAGTGACCTTAATGTCAAAAGATTTGTGTATGAAACGAATTGTGACATTATTGTTGCAAATATGTCAAAGAAAAGCAGTAACATTAAAATTGCGTCTTTATATTTATACCCGTTACTCGTAGAGTAAAAGGGTATATTGTATTCGTGCAAAAGTATGTAACAGCTAGAAGGAAGCATTTCCGACCCCATAAAGTATATATATTCTTGATCAGGATCACTAGCCGAGTCGATCTAGCCATGTCCGTCTGTCTGTCTGTATGAACGCTGTGATCTCGGAAACTACGAAAGCTAGAAAGTTGGGATTACCAACACATATTCTTGGGCTTCCTACGCAGCGCAAGTTTATTTCAGCCGAGCGCCACGCCCCCTCTAACGCCCACAATCACCCATAATCGCCCACAAACTACACTAAAATGTGTCTGGCGCCCACATTTTTAAAGATTTTGGATAAGTAATTCTGCAATTCTGTTGTGTTTAGTTATACCTATCGAAATGTACACTCAAAAAATTTTTTTTCCTAAATTTTAGAAAATCGCCATAAAATGAAATTTTTTCTTAATTTTAGGAAATTTTCTGAATTTTAGAAATTGTTTTCTTGAATCTAGGAAAAAATACCATAGAAACAGAATTTTATGAAAAACCTTTCTTAAATTTAGAAAAATTATTTTTTTTCTTAAATCAATGGTGTTTTTTCCTAGTTTGCTCTCCTAAAGTTTTCTTAAATTAATGGCGATTTCGCCATTAAAACACGGTACATTTTTTTTAATTTAAAGAATTTTTCTGAATTAAAAAAAACTTTTTTCTTGAAAACAGAAAAGTAGAAATAGAAAATCACCATAGAATTAAGAAAAACTTTTTTATTTTTGTTTTGTTTTTATTTCTGTTATGCTTCTCATTCTTTCTTCGAAACGAAAAAGAAGAAGACATGGGGTTAGTCCGCGGCGCGTCGCGTTGACAGTTTTTGGCGTATGTATATGTTTATGTGTGTTTGTGTGTATGATCGAGAATTTTCTTGTGCGTAGCTGTAACTTTTATTGCGTTGTTGTTTTGGAAATGGAGTCTCTCGCGAGAGAGTTGCTTGCGTTGCGCTGCATCTTGAACCCTTGCGCTCAGTTTTGGATGAGCATTCAAAGTAATAAGTTTGTGTAGAGCCTATTTAAGAAAGTTAAAGTGCGATCCCTCTAAGAGGCAATTTATAGGTAAGCAATTGAAATAAATTTTAATATAAATTTGGTAAGTAAGTAAAAATGTATGGTAAGCAAAGGGCAAACTATTTTAATAGATTTGGCTATTAATAATATTGCAATATTAATTTTCTAATATTAATTTTTATTTTCGATTGCAGGAATAATTTCAATTTCAGGTATTGTTGATAATTTGGCAGTAAGTAAGTAAATTTTAATAATAATATAATAATATATTAAATATTTAATATAAATATTAATAGTTTTATTTTTATCTTTTTTGTTTTCTTTTCTTTTTTTGTTAAGGAAAAATTTGTAATGCTATTTTTTCTTTTTTTGGTTTTCTTTTCTCTTTTTTGTTTAGGAAATATTTATAATCTTATTTTTATCTTTTTTGTTTTCTTTTCCTTTTTTGTTTAGGAAATATTAATAATTTCTTTTCGTCTTTTTTATTTTCTTTTCCCTTTCTTGTTAAGGAAATAAAATAGTAAAATAAATATGTAAGCATTTTATTTAAATAAAGAAAATTTTCTAAAAATAAAAAAAGTCCTTTCTTATTTTAAGAAAAAAGATTCTATATTCAAGAAAAGTACTTTCTGGATTTTAGGAAAATTTCTCAATTTGATGGCAACTTTTCTTGATTTTAAAAAGGTATTTCTGCTTTTCAGGAATTTTTTTCCTACATTTTAGAAAATTCCTTTCTAAAAAATACGGTAAATCGCCATCGACTGAAATTCATGGCGAATTTCTTGATTTAATGGCGATTTCGGGCTGTTTTTTTTTTGAGTGCAGATCTGCGTGGAGATTTCTAAAAAATCTTAAAAATTGTCAAGAAACACCTTCTGAGAAGTTTGACCTAGATAAGTCTAGTCAGTATCTGGTTTTTTTTGAAAAACCAAATACCGTTGGAAAATCAAGATGTAGATGATAGTTTAATTGCCACAAAAAACAATGATTATCCAAATTTTTCAATACATGAGCTTGAGCAGATTTTGAATAAACCTAAGAAAACTGCTGGTGGTTTGGACAAAATAACGTACAGTATGCTTAGCGCACTAAACCTTGAAGCCAAAAAAGAGCTGGTCATGTTCTACAATGACTTAGTTGCCAACTGTAATTTTCCAAAAGAATAAAGAAGTATAAAGATTACTCCTATTCCAAAAAAGGACAAGGACCTGACTAATGTCGAAAATTTTAGGCCAATATCTCTCATCTCTGTGTTGGCAAAAACAGTAAACAGCCTTGTTAAAATGAGACTGGAAAAGTTTACTAAGGAAAATGAAGTGTTACCATACAGATCTTACGCATATCAAAAGGGTAAATCTGCTTCGATGTGCATTAACGATGTGATAAATGCAATAGCATCAAAGAAAATGATACAGCAATGCGTTATCATGGCGGTTCCAGATCTTTCTAATGCTTACAATTGTGGTAATGTAAATTCTTTAAAGGTGATCATGGAGAGTGAAAACTATCCAAAGGTTTTAATAGACTGGGTCCTCAGTTTTCTATCAAAAAGGGTCTTGAAATTAGGAGAAGCTGTTCAAACTGTCAGTGGTGGCATTCCGCAGGAATCATGCTTATCCCCTATTCTTTTCAACATTTACACTAAAAGATTACATCAAATATGCAATGGCCAGACCCAAGTAATGCAATTTTCGGATGATTTTGTAATAATCTCCTCGGGACGGAATTTCAATAGAACGGCAGATAATCTACAAAGGAAGCTCATAGATTTTAACTTGCTATGCCATGATTTAGGTTTTTCGTTTAATCCTAGTAAATCTGATATAGTTAATATAGGTAAAGGACGCACTCGAGTAGTAGAAGCGAAAATCGAAAATGTTCCTATTCCAAATCGGAAGAATATACTTTTTTTGGGGAGAGTTTTATCCGCTAACATGTCGCTTAGTGATCATGTGAAGAAGGTGAAAGATGATACCAAGAAGAGTAAAAGAATTATTCAGTATGCAACAACCATCAAATCAGGTCTAAAGCCGAGAATAAGCACTAATCTTTTTAAATCCTTTGTTCGGGCCAAGCAGGAATATGCAATAACGAGTCTTGCGAATATGGGTATTGGGGCAAGCAGGAATTTAGAAATTGCTTAGGCAAGTGTGCTAAGAAGGTGTGTTGGTGTTCCACCAGGAACTAGCAAACATGAAATATTTGCTCTTGCAGGTGTAATGCCGCCAGTTTTTCGTGCAAAATGTCTTACGGCGAGAGAGCTTTTTAAGGTAAAATCGATGAACCCATCCCTTTTTAATGAATTCAAGTGTTCCCTGGCCGATACAAGCTACACGAGTACCATTAAGGACTTCAGTTTCTTCTTTGGGAATACTAAAATTCGATGTTCCTTCTGTTTTTCAAGGAAGGTAAATGTAAAAGAGAAAGTGCTGGAGAAAAACAAGGAAGAATATTCGAGGAAGGAAGTGAAGGCCATATACAGTGAGATAATAACTGGGTACATGGACAGGGGTTGGAATGTTATATCCACCGATGCTTCCTTAAGTTCGGTTGCTAGTGGAATTGGCATTGAATTGGCCTAGTGGAAGTACGCACAAATTCAAAATCGAATCGTCCTTATCATCCGTGAGTGCAGAGTTAGCGGGTATAAAACTAGCCAGTGAGATATATCAAAGAAATAAGTATATACAGGCGGCAATTTTCTGCGATTGCTTGGGTGCAGTCAACTTAATAAAAAATAAGGAAAATGAGTCTTATATTGTGCAAGAAATTCACGACATAGTTCAGAAATCAGTTTTGCAAGATTTTACTGTTATATGGATTCCAGGACACAAAGGAATCGAAATTAATGAAAAGACTGATGCTGCAGCAAAGTTGGCTGTCAGTGAGGGTAGTACTATTGATATTAAATTTAGCACCAAAGACGCCTTAAGGGAAATCAAAAAGATTCTAAATCACAAATGGAATGAGGAATATAAAACCAAATGTAGAAACAAAGGGTCTAACCTTATAAAAATATTTCCTGACATTCCCATAAAGCCATGGCACTTTAACCTCAAATGGGAAGCCAAAAGCATTAAAGTGCTAAATAGACTAATGGTAGATCATACGTATGATAAAGTATTCTTAAATAGAATTAAAGTTGCTAACTCTAATCTCTGTGATACCTGTAACGTACCTGAATATGTCGAACATCAAATCTTTAACTGCCAAAAACTAACTAACATCAGAACTAAATTTAAAATTTTTAACTACTATAATAACCTAACTAGTTTACTAGAAAAAAAGAACCACTCCATCTCAGAGAGCTGGCCATTTTTATTAACACTGCAAATTTTAATTTTTAAATCTACCACTTTATAATTAATTAGAAACACTGGCCTATTGGCCTGATAACCACCTGTCAAACTCAGCCCAAGGAAGTCTTGCAGACCACCTTCTGTGGTCTATGTATTTTGGTGACGTATCAGCCATTATACTGAAACCAACAACATATAATTAAAAATCCTCGGATAATCAATCTGGAGGATTAATCTAGAATATCAATCACATCACGACATTGAGAACAACATTCTGGAGGAATATTTTTGAGCATCAATGACATTCCAACTTTGAGAACGTCCACGATTAATATCGATAACAGCGGAGGCGACGTGGGTGTATCGCGCATACACCTTCAAACCACCAGTATCTGGTCTATGCGGCAGTGTTGTTGCGACCAACAGTCCTATCATCCATGTGATGATTTTAAAATCAAAAAAAAAAAAAACAATGCGACAAAATTCTAAATTTTTTTATAGGAACTCATTTAAACAATTAATTAATTTTATAGGAACTCATTAAAAGGTAATTACTTTGATTGAAAATATGAGAAAAGCACCCTTGTTTTTTATAGCAAAACCGGGAACTTTGAAATTCATTTACAAGATAACCATGGCCGACCGCCAAGTTCTTTTTGCACTTAAATTCCTAAGAAATCGCGGTCCATCGAGGATATTTTTTTGCGAATTTCGGGGGTGAGTCCGCTAATATTAAGTATTACCAAAAGTTGCTTCAATTTAGATTAAATTAGTTTTACATTGGTTGCTACGCACAATAATTTCTCTTCCGGTGCTGAGATTTTGGCTGCTGTCACGATTAAGGATTCCAGGGCAACAGCACGGCTGTCAATGTCCTTCTCAATGTTAAGCTGTGGGGTAAGATCAATCAGGGAACCTACGTACTTCTTGTGCTTTAACCAGTTAATTCTATGGAACGTCAGCCTATAGGAGTGCTCTATTACCTTGGGACTTTGAAGAAGAGTTACTAAAACCTGGGAGATAAAAGGTCCGATAAAGATTTGGCGCTTACTAAATTTCTTGGGATGTTTTTTGTTACAGTGAAGTTAATAAAGTCCGGAAGTAATCTGGGGTCAGCTGGCCAGTATGTAGGGTTGCCAGGGGGACATAGTCGAGTTAGTTGCTCAAATGTATACACAGAGAAAAAAACGGAACAATACCCGATTGATATTGTCTCCATATTCCATATTATTCCAATTATTCCATATTAAAATAATACGAATTCATACCAATACGATACGAAATCTTAACAATTTCCAATGTTGATATGAATCCGTAAAATATTAATATAAATACATGAAAGATTGAAAAACAAAACAAGAGAGAACGCTATAGTCGGGTTGGTGTCCCGACTATCTAATACCCGTCACTCAGCTAAAGGGAGTGCGAACGCTGTAGTCGGGTTGGTGTCCCGACTATCTAATAAACGTAACTCAGCTAAAGGGAGTGCGAGGAGATGGAGATAAAACTTTGATCAGGCATAAGTTTTAAACGAATGGTCAGATTTAAAAAATTTCTTCTACATTTCGATAGGTATTGATAAACACAACAAAACTGCATTCCTACTTTTCCGATATATTAAAATTTTTCAAATCGTATATAAACTATTGTGGGCGTTAGAGGGGGCGTGGCACCTTTTTGAAATAAACTTGCGCTGCGTAGGAACTCCTAGAATCTGCATGCAAAATGCCAATCTTCTAGCTTTTATAGTTTCCGAGATCTCAGCGTTCATACGGACAGACAGACGGACAGACAGACATGGCTAGATCGACTCGGCTAGTGATCCTGATCAAGAATATATATACTTTATGGGGTCGGAAAAGCTTCCTTCTAGCTGTTACATACTTTTGCACGAATACAATATACCCTTTTACCAGTGGCGGATCCAGGATTTTGTTGTGGGGGGTGATATCAGAACAATTTTTTTGTTGCATACTTTTTGAGTACCAACATTTCTTTCATTTTTCACCCGAGTGGGGGGTGATATATCACCCATATCACCCCCCGTGGATCCGCGCATGCCTTTTACTCTACGAGTAACGGGTATAAAAATTGAAGAAAATGGTTATGGTACTAATGAGGGTACGCAAAGACAAACAAAGCTTATGAGAAAAGTTATGAAATCAAACACTTATGGTCAGAAGGAAAACGCCAATACTCAGAAGGGTTTGTCCGGAGACAAAACAAAGTTGAAGAAATGCGAGGAAAGCGCTAACACGAGCGAACCGAGCTGCACCTGAAGATTGAGGAGCCGTACATCCACACGATTGCGAGCTTATAATGTTACTACGTCTTTATATGGTTGTCCACTGGGACCTACTACGGCAATGTTGTCTGTGGAGACAGAAAAGTTGAAGATACATCTAGTGAAGATATATCAAATGAGACATCGAAAAGTCTTCGAAAAAATAGTATGGTTGTGAATTTTGCATTTGTGAGTATTTATGGTATTTCTTAAGGTATTAAATGCATTTCTCGTCTGATTCGCCGCGGTAACACTAGCATTCTACGAAAAACGTGAAACTACAAAGTGAAACATTTCGTAGTGTTTATTTTATTTTGCATATGGTTAGTATATATAACACTGTGCCTCATTTTTATGATTTTTAAATGTAACTGCATTTTGGATTTCAAAACCTGAAAGTACTCATCAATACGATTTAAACCCCATATGGCGTTTCTCTGGCTTAGCTCGCAGTTGGATATTATAACGATCTAAAAATTGCAATTTAAAATTAACTATATCTCAAGAGTCGAGTGAAATTTTATTTGTATGTATTGAGGATTCTTATAGATATTCACCTTAGGATCAAAAATGCTGAACAACGTTTATCGAAAAAGTGCAGCTATCGTGAGAAAAGCCTAGTACTCAGTTCGGCTAAGAGTTTTACTAGTCGAAAAATATTAATCTTTTAGTGTGGCCGAAGTTTTTGGAGCTCATCCGCAATGCATGTAGCATGGTCTTACTGGGTTTGTTGACAAACAGCCAAAATCAACTGGCGCCAAAATTAAAATATTACAAAATGTTGAGCCGACCTGGGTCGCAAGCTTTAAATTTGCTGTTGGCATGGCGATATGTATTGCCGCAACTCCTACAAGCAGTTTTCCATTGGTTTTTGGAGTTTTCTTTCCATTTATATCTTGTTATTGGCACACCGCTTCTGCACAAACACAGCCACAGATTAAATTTTCTATTCTTTGGGCCGCGGCTAAAGGCGTTCATCGGAATTCATCCGCTAAATTTAGTATTTTTTTGGTATTTCCTTACCATTTCCTTAGCTCAACTGAGTACCGCGATGGAAAAAAGTCCCAGCTAAAGGCCTTAGCTACCTATTTGCCTCTCGCTTACTCCAATGGTTAGCTAGCAGTTTTCGTCGTACTGAGTACTAGGCTAAAGGCTTCAAAATGTCGGGAAAAATACCAGATTGTATTAATTGTATTTTAACACCAAATGCAATGTTTATACCCGTTACTCGTAGAGTAAAAGGGTATATTGTATTCGTGCAAAAGTATGTAACAGGTAGAATGAAGCGTTTCCGACCCTATAAAGTATATATATTCTTGATCAGGATCACTAGCCGAGTCGATCTAGCCATGTCTGTCTGTCCGTCTGTCCGTCTGTCTGTCTGTCCGTCTGTATGAACGCTGAGATCTCGGAAACTATAAAAGCTAGAAGATTGACATTTGCATGCAGATTCTAGGAGCTCCTACGCAGCGCAAGTTTGTTTCAAAAAGGTGCCACGCCCCCTCTACTGCCCACAATAGTTTATAAACGATTTTAAAAATTTAAATATTTTGGAAAAGTAAAAATGCAGTTTTGTTGTGTTTAATAATACCTATCGAAATGTAGAAGAAATTTTTTAAATCGGACCATTCGTTTAAAACTTATGCCTGATCAAAGTTCTTATCTCCATTTATTAGATAGTCGGGACACCAACCCGACTACAGCGTTCGCACTCCCTTTAGCTGAGTGACGGGTATTAGATAGTCGGGACACCAACCCGACTATAGCGTTCTCTCTTGTTTATTTATCCTTTTGTGTCGACAGTTTTATACTCACTGTTCTAACCAAATTCAATAACTCGTTGTACCAGATGTAAAAGGCGTACAGTTTTTAAACGACTAAAGCTACAGACGCGTGCTATAATTCATTTGGAAGGTAATTTAATATTTTAATTGCATAAATACAATGGCTTTAAATTTATAGCTAAAAGTTTTTTTTTTTTAATCAGCTTTTGGTTATTTTCTCAAATACGGCTCTAACGATTTTTTGAAAATTATAAACTGTATAGTTCTTAAGATTCCTTAAATTTTGATTTATAACACTTGTTACATAAAAAGTAGTTTTAGAAAATTAGTAGAATAAATTCGTTTTAAATATTTTTTAAGTAACAGGAAAGTTTGGAAAATTAATTACACTATTTAACATAACTTTTAAATACCCTTTACTCAGTCAAAGAAAGTGCAACAGAGATAGAGGCAAACATGCAGTAAAGCGACTGCTTGCACTGCTTGAATTTTATTATTTTCAACACATAGGAATAAGTGTCAAATCGTCCCACCTTAAAGGTGTTCCACCCCACAAGCCCTACACCAAATTCAAACCACTCACAATCTATCAGGTCGTAGATTCTACAATCTGGGTTGGTTTTGAATCTTAAGGATTTTTCACCAGTTCTGTATCTTCCGTTTTTGGTTTGTTGGCATTGCTTTTCGTGGGTCGATGACCCTAAACCTTGCAAATATTCCTTTCGTTTTCCCAAATAACAAATTTCCCTTTCTTGGGGGTTGAGTTTTTGGAAAGAATGAGGTGAGAGGGTGGTTTGGTTCATTGACATGCGCATGATTTTTCTTATAAAGATATGGGGCTGCTAGAATCCGTGGTTTGCAGTGCGGGTAACTTTCGATTTTGCTGGAACACTTTTGGGACTGTTTCTAACTGCACTTTTAACCTGCCGGAATGGGACAGCCTTCTTTATAGCGGGGATTCTAGTTCCAAAAAAGGCGACCATTATAAACAATGTACATTTGCGCCTAAGGCGCAAATCAATTTCGATCGAGTAGAAAGTTATTTTGGTTACTATTCGACTAACGGTAAATTCCACCGAGAGACACTTTTTTGTTTCCTTTTCAAAATTTCAAATATTCGCTTGGGCTGCAGTTCAACAGGGATCTAAAAATCAAAAGCATTCGTTTTTTAAGCTATCTTCTGCGTGAACTTCTGAAACACAGTAGAAATTAAATAAAACCCTACACACACTTCCTTTTTTAACCTGGTTAAAAATTAAAAACAATATTTATTTTGCAACATTAAGGTTTTCTAGAAAAGAATTTATTATCGACCAAACGAGTTTCAATAGGTTTAATACTTTTTTTCGTAGAGTAATGAGCTGTCCATAGCTCTATACAATTAAATCAACAAAACAAATTGGGCTTGAAAGTTTCACAGACACATTGGGGTGCAACATTTTTAGGAGCTTTGGGTGTATGAGCAGCAGTGGCGGATATAGGATTTTGTTGTGGGGGGTAATATCAGAACAATTTTTTTGTTCAATACTTTTCGAATACCAAAATTCCTTTAATTTATCACGTGAGTGGGGTTATCTTTCACCCATATCCCATTTTTTAGGTCAATTGATAGGTATTCACGAAACAAATACATTTCAGTTTACACATGATAAACTTGCGCTGAATGGAAAGCTAAGGAACATAAATCCAAAATAAGAACTCTCTAGCTTTTATAGTTTCAGAGATCTCATCGTTCACTCGGACAGACAGACGGACGGACAGGGCAAGACCGACTCGGCTAGTGATCCTTTTAATCTAAGGGCCGTTTTCTCCTCCGTTTGTTAAGTTTAAAGTAGTGTTAAAACCTTAAAATCGTACACAGAGAAAATACGATTTTTTAAAATGTCGTTTTAAAATGTCAAATTTTTAAACGTAGTATTTTAAATAACTATTTGAATACAAAAGATTTGAAAAATCCAAAAAAAATGTCTAAAATGCAAAAGTTAAATGGTAAACATAAACGTTTTAAAATAATTTGGTCAAGTAAACGTTAGGAAATAAATATTTCGCCATACATATTGTCCAAAGTTGCATTTTAAATTTGAGCATGCTTGAACGAGTTAACTTTATGTTTAACTTGAACTAATACACTCGCGCGTAACACGGCGCGATGGTCCAATGGGTTAAATGTCTGACTACAATGCGAGAGGACCCCGGTTCAAAAACCGGCTCATGCAGAAAAAGTTTTTAAGACGCATAATTAACATTTCCCTAACAATTTTAAGAAAAATATTGTATTAGAAAGATTGTTTGATTACACTGGTCGACAAAAAAATAGCCCAAGAATAAAAGCTACCAAACCTGAAAGGATTTTAGTTGTAGATTACTACCTCATACTTGGAAACTTTCCATCACGTCGCAGTTTTGAGAAATCCGTGGTCAAAGTTCCAAATTTTCGATTTTTAGGCACTTTTTGCGGCTTAATAGCAAGAAAACCCTTCGTAAAAATACTTCGCGATAACTTTAAAAGCCAATCATATTTGTATAATATTCTTTGATGTTTTATGATCATAATTGCATCATCGGAATCAAAATTATTTGCATATATGAGTTAGTAATAATTATTTTGTGGTTGCACCTCAAAACCCGGTAATTTCTAGCCTTGACAATTATTTCAAATCCCCTGCCCTTGTTCTAAATTCCGCTCGGATTTGGTTAAAATGGGCCAGGGCTGTCATGGCACGCTGGAAAATATTAATTTTGTGAAGATGATTTGTTAACATTCTTATGGTAAGAATGATTACACTGTGCAGCATTTTTACTGCTTTTTAAATTTACCTCGATGGATGATATATTTTTGGATTCGTTACGAATTCCTAAGTTAAACTGCGTTTTCCAAAAAGTTCCCCGACGCAAGGATTCTTAGCAAAAGGACCTCAAAGTTCGAAAAAAGCTGAAATTGGTCCACTTTGCGGAGCTCTCTGAGGCAAACGGATTCATGGTTTGATTCGATGTTAAAATTTTTTAAAAGATTCACTCTTTATCTTTCAAACCCCATACTTAGAATAATTTTAGGATTTTTATTAAAGGAGAAACAAATTTTAGAAAACATAGTCAAAAATCATAAAAGCATACAGCTGCGGTCAAATTAGTAGTAGTGTTGCCGCCCGGTGTTTTTAAAGGTTTCTTGTTGTAATTTATTTTCTCCTGGACATATTGCGTTGATTATAAGTGTACTATTAGACTAATTGGATAAGAAAAGTGACAACAACAAACTTTTAAAAACACAGGGCGGCAACACTACTACTATTTTGACCGCAGCTGTATGCTTTTATGTTTTTTGACTATGTTTTCTAAAACTTGTTTCTCCGTTAATAAAAATCCTAAAATTATTCTAAGTATGGGGTTTGAAAGATAAAGGGTGCATCTTTTAAAAAACTTTAACATCGAATCAAACCATGAATCCGTTTGCCTCTGAGAGCTCCGGAAAGTTGGCCAATTTCAGCATTTTTCGAACTTTGAGGTCCTTTTTCTAAGAATCCTTGCGTCGGGGAACGTTTTGGAAAACGCAGTTTAACTTGGGAATTCGTAACGAATCCAAAAATATAGCATCCATCGAGGTAAATTTTTGATGCTGCATAGTGTTATTTATCCGAAATACCTTAAATAATGTTTTGGTTTAAAATATCACTTAATTTAATGCTTGAACTGAGCGAAACCTTTTTAATAGGGATATTTTTTGGAGAACTCGGCAACCCTTTTCTTTTCAGTATTGTGTAGCGCTGGATGCGAAAAGGGGAACAAATAAGGGAAATTATATAATATGTTAAAGGGAAATCCGACAATGTTAACAAATTCACTTCCGAGTGAAAACTGGAACAGGCCGGTATTTTTTCTATCCGTCCTATGGCAGCTATATAATAAAGTCGTCCGACTTTTGTTAAATTTAATTCGAAATTCGGAAATAACAAAAAACATGAAAGGAAGCTAGCTTCGGCCAGCCGAAGCTCATATACCCTTGCAGATAATTCCTATTAATTACTAATTTTCCAAACGTTTCTATGGCAGCTACAGGGGTGGTCAAAAGTATTTTCACAAATTTTAATGTTAACTGTACTCATATTTTGAACTTATAATATAAACTTTTGGCACCTATAGAAAGAGCACTTCAATTTCGTTTAAATGACACAAAAATTTTCTTAACCCATTAAGACCCCTTTAAAAAATAATCAAATTTTGTAAAAGTCAAATTTTAAACTTTTTTCCTGGGGCTTAAAACAAAAATGTTTTGATGCAAAGTTTTTCCCCAATCAAAATTAATAATAACTGCAAAAAAAAAAAATTTCAAAATATTTTTCATTGTATTTTTTATGATTTTTTGAATGGAGACATCTCAGTAAAATTTTGTATGAAAAGGAGAAAAAAGCGGCTAAAATTGTCATTTTTAGCTATTTTCAAAAAATTATAAAAAATACAAGGAAAAATATTTTGAAATTTGTTTTTTGCAGTTATTATTAATTTTGATTGGGGAACAACTTTGCATCAAAACATTTTTGTTTTAAGCCCCAGGAAAAAAGTTGAAAATTTGACTTTCAAAAAAAATTGTCTAATTTTCTAACTTTTCAAAGGGTTCTTAATGGGTTAAGAAAATTTTTGTATCATTTAAACGGAATTGAAGTGCTCTTCTCATAGGTGCCAAAATGTTTAAATTATAAGTTCAAAATATGAGTACACTTAACATTCAAATTTGTGAAAATACTTTTGACTACGGTTGTATATGATACTAGCAAGGTGGGCCGCAGCTTCGCCCGCGGAAAATAAGATTGAAAATATGTATGTATGTATGTATGTATGTATGTAGAATAGCTACATATATTGACATACCTTTACCTTTACTA
The DNA here is from genome assembly GCA_037075205.1 of Drosophila prostipennis. NCBI lineage: Eukaryota > Metazoa > Arthropoda > Insecta > Diptera > Drosophilidae > Drosophila > Drosophila prostipennis. The sequence goes on from JBAMCJ010000877.1 coordinate 63,329, forward strand.
CTTATTTAAAATTTTAAAAATTCCCAAGATTAGCCTAAAAGCCGAGAAATCATTTTATAGAACTTTGTTTCTTAGTTTCCAGAAAAAACAACAGTATTATGTCCTACACTCAAAAAAAAACTTGGTAAAATTAACCAATATAATTGTTAAACCGTTCTCAACCACAAAAATGTTCAATTCTACCAATTAAATAATTACTTTCACAACAACAAATAAACACAATTCGCAAAAAAAACGTAAATATTTGTTTATAGTTACGTAACTATCCGTAAACGTAAATTTTACCAATCAAATTTTTTTTGTGTATGCAAACTATTTAATAAAAAACAAAAACTTACAAAAACAACCATTGTCCTTCCATCCAATCCATTCCATCGCATTCCTTTGGACTGTTTGCATAAGTTAAGTTTAAAAGTTAAGTTTTAAAATTGTTATTTTGTTTTCAGTATTTTAGTTTTCATAAATTTTTCACCCCGATTAGAATTATATTATTAATAGCAGGAAGACAGGTGGAGGGGGACGCCGTGAATCAAATTGTTTAAACATTTGCATTTGTTTAAACAATATGAGGCACGTGTAATAAAGAGCGTGAGAATCAATTGGTTTGAATATTTAATGTTCTTTTAATATTATCAATGCGATTTGAATTTTAAATGACAAAAATCGGTTACAAAATGTCTTAAATCTGTTGTGGAAATGTAAATTAAATATTCTTTTAGCAAAAGGATATCAGTATTATCTTGATTTTTTGGATATACATATTTCGTGCGTGTGTGTGTACATAGCAGAGCGAATCATTGTTAATTTTTGTTTTTTACAAATCCAAAGTTTGTAGATAACTCAACCTTTGAAAACAAATGAAAAGATTTGCGATATAATCGATTTTTTAACCGCGCATTTTAAATTTTTTGTGACTGGTATTTTCATTTTTTCCCCTGCGCAGTCACACTTAAAATGCTACATACACACATTTACGACTTAATGCAAAGTGCGCCAGCAGAACATACATACAAACATATGTGGAGGCCGTGACGTCACGCATAAGAGAATTGGAAAATATTGGGGACTTGGTTAAGGAGGCTGAATTTCCAAAAAATTTAAATGCAGTTAGTTGCGGCTATGCCATAAGATTATGATCATAATTTTTTTAAACCATTTTAAAAACATTTATAACAGAAAAATGGCAAAAGAAAGAATTTAAAAAAAAACGAATCGAATTTTGAGGCACTTTGGGGTCGTTTATTGTTTTAATTTGTACCTCACACACGTCTCCTAATTATTTCAGAATTATGCTGATTTTTCTAGATTTTTATGTCAATCCGCTCTGGTAGGAATTTACCACTGACCCATGTTTTATTCGAAGACTTTTATAAAGTAGTTTAGATAGTAGTTCCATATTGATAAAATTAAAATCGAAATTAGAAAACATTTAAAAAGAGTCATATCCCAGATTAGAAGAGAATACAATAAAAACCAACGAAGCAATAATTTATTTTTGTATTATATTTCCATTAATTTTCCGATCGTTCCTATGGCAGCTATATGATATAGTCGTCCGATTTTGATACAATTTTATTCGAAATTCAGAATTAGATAAAAAATGGAATTTCCAAAAGCAGGTTCTAGGTTCAAAAACACCCAAGAAATAATTTTTTTACATTTTTTTCCCGATTATTCCCATGGGAGGTATAGGTTATAGTTGGCCGATCCGGCTGGTTCCGACTTATATACTACCTGCAATAGATAGAAGACTTTTGGGAAAGTTTTAGCCCGATAGCTTTAAAACTGAGAGACAAGTTTGCGGACAGACAGACGGACGGACAGACGGACCGACAGACAGACGGACAGACGGACATGGGTAGATCGACTCGACTAGTGATGCTGATCAAGAATATATATACTTTATGGGGTCGGAAACGTCTCCTTCACTGTGTTGCAAACTTCTGACTGAAATCATAATACCCTCTGCAAGGGTATAAAAATCATGTCCTAGAGTAGAAGAAAATACAATAAAAACCAAAGAAACTATAATTTATTTCCTATTATTTTCCCATTAATTTTTCGATCGATCCTACGGCAGCTATATGATATAGTCGTCCGATTTTTTTTACAATTTAATTCGAAATTCAGATATTTATAAAAAATAATATTCCCAAGAGATGATGGTAAAATGTCAAAAAACACCGAAGCTAGAATTTTTTTCCTGTATTTGTTCGATTATTCCTATGGGAGCTATAGAATATAGTTGGCCGATCCGGCTCGTTCCGACTTATATACTACCTGTAGTAGATAGAAGACTTTTGGGAAAGTTTTAGCCCGATAGCTTTAAAACTGAGAGACTAGTTTGCGTAGAAACGGACAGACAGACGGACATGGCTAGATCGACTCGTCTAGTGATGCTGCTCAAGAATATATAGGTATACTTTATTAGGTCGGAAACGTCTCCTTCACTGCGTTGCAAGCTTCTGACTGAAATCATAAAAGATCCAAAAAAAAAGAGGGGCCCGTCCAAAGGTTTTTTGCAATACCTATTTTTCGGTGGACACCCAGCGGTTTCCCATAGTTAAGTTTCCCAGTTAAGTTGCATCTGAAAGATTGGCCTCTGCCATAAAATGTGTGGTTTGCGAGTGAGTTGTATGACGGACCAGCATATAACCGAGCCAGTATATTTTGAGTCTTTAAGTACAGATTTCTTTTCCTATCATTTTATTTATTTTGTGTCCGAAAATTTGAAAATATTATATAAATATATTCTAATGCAATAATTACGAATTTAACCATTTTTGCCACTTTTGGCTTTCAAAATAAAATTTGATAAAATTTTTCGATATCTTGAATTTCTTCAAATCTGGTATGTTAAAGCAACATATTAACAGTTCTGTGCGCTGTTAATTTTAAGAGAGCAGCCTGGGATGTCCTCTCCCATTAAAATATAAATATTTTGAAAAAATAGAAAATATCATCGATATATTAATATTTTAAATTGATATTTTCAAATATCATTAAACTTTAAATTAAATTCATTTTTTTCAAAAACCAAATATCATCGATACCATATTTTTTAAAAATTCGACAACCCTAGTTTTGGTGCAATATTGTTATGGTTTGACCGCAAATTTAAAGAAATAGAACCAAACAAAAAAGTGAGATCTCAGAGTTCATACGGACGGACAGACGGGCATGGCTATATCGACTCGGCTAGTGACCCTGATCAAGAATATATATACTTTATAGGGTCGGAAATGCTTCTTTCTAGCTGTTACATACTTTTGCACGAATACACTACACCTATTACTCTACGAGTAACGGGTATAAAAATATCACAATAAAGCAGACTGCGGGTAGAAATGGATTCGATCTAATGATCGAAGTAGAATATAGAAAAACAACAAGCGAGTGAGAGTGCGAGTGAGGGAAATCGTCAGAACAACTTACATAACACAACGATATCGTTACTCAAAAGGTCACTGGCCGGCCACAGCCAAAAAAAGACAAGCACTTGTACTCCAATGGGAACCACTCTCACAAACACATGCGTACCTACAGACTGTTACGTCATGCCCTTTGACTCCAATTGGAGGGAATTTCCCTTTGAGGTTGTTTTAAGCGATTTGAGTGAAACCCATTTCAGTGAGAAGTATATTTGTTGGGGCGGCATATTTGAAGAAAGTTTGAGTAGGAAAAAGTTTGAGTATTCATGGTATTGTTCTAGAGATTTAAATACATTGTTTCCTAAGGAACGACAGCACATCTGATTAAAATATTGTTATCTTTGCGTTTTAAACCCTTAATTGATTAGTATAAATATTTGTTAGATGGCTCTCCAAATCCCACTTTTCGCAAACAATAAAGCATAATTTTCATTCGGTGTGAGTGGTGTACATTTCCCCACCAGCTGTTTGAGCTGCGCAAACTCCAAGCGACTACGCAATACAATTAAAATTGCTTCGAGAGAAACTCTGCGTAGTTTTCTTAGAGACCATTTCCAATAGAGTGACAAAAAGGGAAATTTTTCGACTTTGAAAATGCTCAAGTCGTGACCCATTTTCGTATAACATTTGGTGAAGAGTTCAAAGACCTCGGGTGCGTGGAAAGAGGAACGGGAACGATAAGCGGACAACCCCAAATACATGGGGCTTACTTTTCAGCTGTGCTTTCTGCTTTCGCTTTCGGAATCTAATTTTATATTTCACGTTACACTTACAAATGCAACTGCTGTTTGGGTGATTTTTTGAGGATCTGACATGATGTCATTTTGGAAGTTAATTTCTTTGGTGGGGCTCGACAAGGGTGGCAATGCTTAAATTTTATGCGTGTCCCAGGCTGAGTATTTCTAGTGCTTAACATAGGGTTGCTTTCCAACCCAAACATTTACAAAACTAGGGCTTTGTTAGATTGACCTAAATTTCGTTTATGTGTTAACTAAGAAGGTAAAAACGATTTGAAGTAAATAATAGAATTATTTTCCAACCAGTATTTGCCAGAAAGTTTAGAAATTAAGAATCAATGGCTTATTATTATTTTTTTATTTTAAATGTCTTTTAATGAGTAGTTTTACTTGTTTAAGACAAAATTACTGTACCCTATCCCATTTGTAAAAACGCAAACAGCTAACTGTCACTGCTAAAGATTTTGAAAGTTTTTATTGTATTCGTGCAAAAGTATGTAACAGGTAGAAGAAGCTTTTCCGATCCTATAAAGTATATATATTCTTGATCAGGATCACTAGCCGAGTCGATCTAGGTATGTCCGTCTGTCTGTTTGAATGAACGCTGAGATCTCGGAAACTACAAAAGCTAGAAAGTTGGGATTACCAACACATATTCTTGGGCTTCCTACGCAGCGCAAGTTTATTTCAGTCGAGAGCCACGCCCCCTCTAGCGCCCACAACCGCCCATAATCGCACACAATCGATGAGTTTAAAGATTTCGGAGAAGTCTAAAAGCAATTTTGTTGTGTTTAATTATAGGGTCATTTCACGTTAAACGTGACAGGCCAATTTGGGTCAAATCTCAGAATCAAGCGAAACTTTTTTTTTCGAGAGAGGATTGAAATATAAGGACCGTTTTTTTTATTTTTTTTATCTCTTACGGTTAATTTTTTAAAATTATTTTCCTAATTAAGCTCCGTTTTTTCTGTTATGCAGCACTTGAGACTCGTTTGAGTTATTTTGAGTTATATCTTAATATCTTTCAGAAAAATATTTAAAAAAATTTTTAAATTTAAAATTAAGTATTTTTTAAGAGAATTTAAAATTAGAAAAATTCTGTACGCCGGAATACACGCGGTTTCCGAATAAAAAAATTACACTATGCAGCATCAAAAATTCGTTACGAATTCCCAAGTTAAACTGCGTTTTCCAAAAAGTTCCCCGACGCAATGATTCTTAGCAAAAGGACCTCAAAGTTCGAAAAATGCTGAAACCCCATACTTAGAATAATTTTAGAATTTTTTTTAAGGGAGAAACAAATTTTAGAAAACATAGTTAAAAACATGAAAGCATACAGCTGCGGTCAAAATAGTAGTAGTGTTGCCGCCATGTGTTTTTAAAGGTTTCTTGTTGTAATTTATCTTCTCCTGGTAATATTGTATTGATTATAATTGTACTATTAGACTAATTGGATTAGAAAAGTGACAACAACAAACTTTTAAAAACACAGGGCGGCAACACTACTACTATTTTGACCGCAGCTGTATGCTATTATGTTTTTTGACTATGTTTTCTAAAATTTGTTACTCCCTTAATAAAAATCCTAAAATTATTCTAAGTATGGGGTTTGAAAGATAAAGAGTGTACCTTTTAAAAAACTTTAGCATCGAATCAAACCATGAATCCGTTTGCCTCTGATAGCTCCGGAAAGTTGGCCAATTTCAGCATTTTTCAAACTTTCAGGTCCTTTTGCTAAGAATCCTTGCGTCGGGGAACTTTTTGGAAAACGCAGTTTAACTTGGGAATTCGTAACGAATCCAAAAATATAGCATCCATCGAGGTAAATTTAAAAATCATTAAAAATGCTGCACAGTGTTATCCTCATATTGCTTCATCAATTCTTTACGAAGTGGTAAAATAAAATTGTTGTAATCGCAAGACGTACTAGTAAAGACAGCGATTTTAGTTTAGCGACTTTGCATCAAGCAACTACAGCGCAACGTGCAAAAAAGGGAAAGCACTATTCCTGCTCTCCCGCGCTCGTATTGCTGTTCTCTTCTTACACGTTGCGCTGTTGTTGCTTGATGCAAAGTTGCTAAACTAAAATCGCTGTCTTTACTAGTACGTCTTGCGATTACAAAAATTTTTTTTTACCACTTCGTAAAGAATTGATGAAGCAATATGAGGATAATTATACCCGTTACTCGTAGAGTAAAATGGTAGTATGTAAAAGTAGAAGGAAGCATTTCCGACCCTATAAAGTATATATATTCTTGATCAGGATCACTAGCCGAGTCGATCTAGCCATGTCTGTCTGTCCGTCCGTATGAACGCTGAGATCTCGGAAACTATAAAAGCTAGAGGATTGGTATTTGGCATAAAGAGTTCCCACGCAGCGCAAGTTTGTTTCAAGAAGGTGCCACGCTTCCTCTAACGCCCACAATCGCATATATATGATTTTAAAAATTTAAATATATCGGAAAAGTAAAAATGCAGTTTTGTTGTGCTTATCAATACCTATCGAAATGTAGAAGAAATTTTTTAAATCGGACCATTCGTTAAAAAGTTACGGCTCATCAAAGTTTATATCTCCCTCGCACTCCCTTTAGCCGAGTGACGGGTATTAGATAGTCGGGACACCAACCCGACTATAGCGTTCTCTCTTGTTTTTTTATTCGGAAACCGCGTGTATTCCAGCGTACAGAATTTTTCTAATTTTAAATTCTCTTAAAAATACTTAAATTCAAATTTGAAATTTAAAAAAAAATATTTTTCTGAAAGATATTAAGATATGCCACAAAGTTGCATACCAAATATTAAAAAAACTCAAACGAGTTTCAAGTGCTGCATAACAGAAAAATCGGAGCTTAATTAGGAAAATAATTTTAAAAAATTAAACGTAAGAGATAAAAAAAAAAAAACCGGTCCTTATATTTCAATCCTCTATCGAAAAAAAAGTTTCGCTTGATTCTGAGAATAGACCCAAATTGGCCTGTCACGTTTCACCTGGAATGACCCTATACCTATCGAAATGTAGAAGAAAATTTTTGAATCGGACCATTCGTTAAAAAGTTATGCCCGATCAAAGTTTAATATCCCCATCTCCCTCGCACTTCCTTTAGCTGAGTAACGGGTATCTGATAGTCGGGGCACCCGACTATAGTGTTATATCAAGATAATAGAATGTACGTCTTAAGTATACATCTAATGAAAACATCTAAAACAAAAATTAAGGCTTTATTTTCCCTGCTTGTTACCTGTTACCCTGATAACCAATTTTAAATGAAACATACATTCAGATGTACGATACCCTCATATACATTTGTATCCATACACTTAGTGGATATCCATAAGTATGCAAAGTTCCGTACTTGGCCCAAACAACAGAAGCTACAAATCAATGCACAATGAAACATAATCTTTAACTCAAACTTCCTCACGCTGAGTTTGGATAATCGGAACAAGAAAACAAATCTTTTACAGAAGTAAAGTTCAAGAACCCTATGAAAACGTCAACACGTTGCCATCGACACAGACACCACTCCGCTTCATAAACTGTCTCACTGGCAGGACGGAGTGTATTTCTTACCCCAGAGGAACAGCCCCTTCTCCAAGATTTTCCTACACGGAGAACGAAAGTGATTTTTTTCACCTCCAACAAAGCTTTTGTGTCTTCACCCTCATTTAAGAAAACAATTTTTTGGTGCTGAGCAAGTAGTTCATTGAACTTGATAGAAATTCGGAATTCTACCACTAACTCAAAATGCCCTCGCCTCACACCCCGAATTAAAACAGTTCCTTTGTGGGAGGGAGTGGCCTGGCTTTAGAATGTTTAAGAGGAAGAGGGTTCGCGGACCAAAACGCAAGTTTTTTAATTTAATAACACAATAAATAAGTTCACTGGTAAAAAAAAAAAACGCATAGTGAAATCGAATATTTTTATACCCGTTACTCGTAGAGTAAAAGGGTATATTGTATTCGTGCAAAAGAATGTAACAGCTAGAAGGAAGCGTTTCCGACCCTATAAAGTATATCTATTCTTGATCAGGATCACTAGCCGAGTCAATCTAGCCATGTCTGTCTGTCTGTCTGTATGAACGCTGAGATTTCGAAAACTATAAAAGCTAGAAGATTGGCATATTGCATGCAGATTCTAGGAGTTCCTACGTCCCCTCTAACACCCACAATAGCTTATATCCGATTTTAAAAATTTAAATATTTCGGAAAAGTAAAAATGCAGCTTTGTTGTGTTTCCACATAAGAAAATTTTAGAAAGTGTAGGTAATGACGAGTGTAATAATTTTTCGTCACAAATGTTGATATCAGAACTTTTTTATGTGGAAGGTGCGATAGTCACTAGTTTTTTACCTCGTTAAGAGGTGTTTTTATTTGATAAGCGTTCAGTAGAACTAAATTGATCACTTATTACAGAAAAAATGTATAAGACATAAATTACTAATTTCTTTAATAGCTTTCATTTCTCCCTGGCAAACTTTTTGTTTAAGGTGATATTCGAAGATATTTACGAAAAACGGTTTTTATTGTTATTTTCCATGATCCCGTTATTTACGCCAATTTGGATTATTATACCCTTTTACTCTACGAGTATTCGTGCAAAAGTATGTAACAGGTAGAAGGAAGCTTTTCCGACCCTATAAAGTATATATATTCTTGATCAGCATCACTAGCCGAGTCGATCTAGCCATGTCCGTCTGTCCGTCTGTCTCTCTGTATGAGCGCTGTGATCTCGGAAACTACAAAAGCTAGAAAGTTGGGTTTACCAACACATATTCTTGGGCTTCCTACGCAGCGCAAGTTTATATCAGCCGAGCGCCACGCCCCCTCTAACGCCCACAATCACCAATAATCGCCCACAGAGGATACTAAAATGTGTCTGGCGCCCACATTTTTAAAGATTTTGAATATGTATAAATGCAATTTTGTTGTGTTTAGTTATACCTATCAAAATGTAGAAGAAATTTTTCAAATCGGACTATTTGTTAAAAAGTTAAACCTGATCAAAGTTTTCTATCTCCATCTCTTTCGCACTCCCATTAGTTGAGTGACGAGTATCAGATAGCCGGCACACCCACCCGGCTAAAGCGTTCTCTCTTGTTATACCCGTTACTCGTAGAGTAAAAGGGTATATTGTATTCGTGCAAAAGTATGTTACAGCTAGAAGGAAGCATTTCCGACCCTATAAAGTATATATATTCTTGATCAGGGTCACTAGCCGAGTCGATATAGCCATGTCCGTCTGTCCGTCTGTCTGTCTGTCTGTATGAACGCTGAGATCTCGGAAACTATAAAAGCTAGAGGATTGGTATTTGGCGTGAAGATTCTTGGAGTTCCTACGCAGCGCAAGTTTATTTCCAGAAAGTGCCACGCCCCCTCTAACGCACACAATACCTTATAAACGATTTTAAAAATTTAAATATTTCGGAAAAGTAAAAATGCAGTTTTGTTGTGCTTATCAATATCTATCGAAATGTAGAAGAAATTTTTTAAATCGGACCATTCGTTAAAAAGTTATAGCTGATCAAAGTTTATATCTCCATCTCCCTCGCACTTCTTTAGCCGAGTGACGGGTATTAGATAGTCGGGACACCAACCCGACTATAGCGTTCTCTCTTGTTTTTCCTGTAATCATGCGGTTATTTCATGTACTGGGATTTGTTTGAATAAGATGGCATGGTCACTTAGAATTTAGCCGTTAAATTTAAACTTTATAGTTCAAATAACTTTAACTGGTTAAATCATTAAGCTTGAATGCTGTAAAATTAATAGTGTGTATTGCCATGAAATCGGACATCTTAACACATTTTGTCAAAAAAGTCTTGCGGTATTTTCGCTAGTTGGCGCTGAAAGCGCGTAGTTCTTGTTTTATTCATCGCATCTGGTCAGACTATACCTTTTTGGAAAGCTCATTTCACGCGCTAGAACGTGTTTGATTGATTGTCTGTCTGTCTGTCTGTATGAACGCTGAGATTTCGAAAACTATAAAAGCTAGAAGATTGGCATATTGCATGCAGATTCTAGGAGTTCCTACGTCCCCTCTAACACCCACAATAGCTTATATCCGATTTTAAAAATTTAAATATTTCGGAAAAGTAAAAATGCAGCTTTGTTGTGTTTCCACATAAGAAAATTTTAGAAAGTGTAGGTAATGACGAGTGTAATAATTTTTCGTCACAAATGTTGATATCAGAACTTTTTTATGTGGAAGGTGCGATAGTCACTAGTTTTTTACCTCGTTAAGAGGTGTTTTTATTTGATAAGCGTTCAGTAGAACTAAATTGATCACTTATTACAGAAAAAATGTATAAGACATAAATTACTAATTTCTTTAATAGCTTTCATTTCTCCCTGGCAAACTTTTTGTTTAAGGTGATATTCGAAGATATTTACGAAAAACGGTTTTTATTGTTATTTTCCATGATCCCGTTATTTACGCCAATTTGGATTATTATACCCTTTTACTCTACGAGTATTCGTGCAAAAGTATGTAACAGGTAGAAGGAAGCTTTTCCGACCCTATAAAGTATATATATTCTTGATCAGCATCACTAGCCGAGTCGATCTAGCCATGTCCGTCTGTCCGTCTGTCTCTCTGTATGAGCGCTGTGATCTCGGAAACTACAAAAGCTAGAAAGTTGGGTTTACCAACACATATTCTTGGGCTTCCTACGCAGCGCAAGTTTATATCAGCCGAGCGCCACGCCCCCTCTAACGCCCACAATCACCAATAATCGCCCACAGAGGATACTAAAATGTGTCTGGCGCCCACATTTTTAAAGATTTTGAATATGTATAAATGCAATTTTGTTGTGTTTAGTTATACCTATCAAAATGTAGAAGAAATTTTTCAAATCGGACTATTTGTTAAAAAGTTAAACCTGATCAAAGTTTTCTATCTCCATCTCTTTCGCACTCCCATTAGTTGAGTGACGAGTATCAGATAGCCGGCACACCCACCCGGCTAAAGCGTTCTCTCTTGTTATACCCGTTACTCGTAGAGTAAAAGGGTATATTGTATTCGTGCAAAAGTATGTTACAGCTAGAAGGAAGCATTTCCGACCCTATAAAGTATATATATTCTTGATCAGGGTCACTAGCCGAGTCGATATAGCCATGTCCGTCTGTCCGTCTGTCTGTCTGTCTGTATGAACGCTGAGATCTCGGAAACTATAAAAGCTAGAGGATTGGTATTTGGCGTGAAGATTCTTGGAGTTCCTACGCAGCGCAAGTTTATTTCCAGAAAGTGCCACGCCCCCTCTAACGCCCTCAATAGCTAATATAGGATTTTAAAAATTTAAATATTTCGGAAAAGTAAAAATGCAGTTTTGTTGTGCTTATCAATATCTATCGAAATGTAGAAGAAATTTTTTAAATCGGACCATTCGTTAAAAAGTTATAGCTGATCAAAGTTTATATCTCCATCTCCCTCGCACTTCTTTAGCCGAGTGACGGGTATTAGATAGTCGGGACACCAACCCGACTATAGCGTTCTCTCTTGTTTTTCCTGTAATCATGCGGTTATTTCATGTACTGGGATTTGTTTGAATAAGATGGCATGGTCACTTAGAATTTAGCCGTTAAATTTAAACTTTATAGTTCAAATAACTTTAACTGGTTAAATCATTAAGCTTGAATGCTGTAAAATTAATAGTGTGTATTGCCATGAAATCGGACATCTTAACACATTTTGTCAAAAAAGTCTTGCGGTATTTTCGCTAGTTGGCGCTGAAAGCGCGTAGTTCTTGTTTTATTCATCGCATCTGGTCAGACTATACCTTTTTGGAAAGCTCATTTCACGCGCTAGAACGTGTTTGATTGATTGTCTTTTCCTTTAAGTCGTTCGTGAGTTATAGCGTCGCAATCATGGAGCAAAATAAAGAGAAAATACGGTATATTTTTTAGTACTACTGCGATTAAGGCAAAAATGCATCTCAAGCCACCAATAAAATTTGTGCAGTTTATGGACCCGATACAGTTTCCATTTCCACCGCACAATGATGGTTTCAACGTTTTCGTTCAGGTGTAGAGGTGGTCGAAGATGCGCCACGCTCCGGAAGGTCTGTCGTCGAAAATTGCGATAAAATCGCTGAATTGGTTGAATGAGAGCGGCATAGTAGCAGCCGTAGCATCGGTCAAGATCTGGGCATGAGTCATCAAACCGTTATAAACCATTTGAAGAAGCTTGGAGTCACTAAGATGCTCGATGTATGGGTGCCACACGAATTGACGCAAAACAAGAGAGAACGCTATAGTCGGGTGCCCGACTATCAAATACCCGTTACTCAGCTAAAGGGAGTGCGAGGGAGATATAACAATTTGATCACGCATAACTTTTTAACGAATGGTCCGATTTGAAAAATTTCTTCTACACTTCGATAGGTATTGATAAACGCCAAACGCTCAATTTGCTTGAAGGCAGAACTCATGCAGAAGAGGCCATCTTTGATCAACAGAGGCCGAACTGTCTTCCACCAGGAAAACGCCAGGCCACACACATCTTTAGTGACGCGCCAGAAACTCCGGGAGCTTGGATAGGAGGTTCTTTTCCATCCACCGTATAGTCCGGATCTCGCACCAAGTGATTACCACTTGGCGAACGCGCTTGGTAGTCTGAAGTTAGCCACAAGAGAGTCCTGTGAAAATTGGCTCTCCGAGTTTTTTGTCAAGATGAAAGCGAGCTTCTATAAGAGGGGCATTATGAAGTTGGCATCTCGTTGGGAACGCATCATCCAACAAAACGGCGCATATTTGACATGAATCGCATTGTTGGAGCAAATTTTATAAGCAATTAAAAAATTCAATATAAAAACCGCAGGACTTTTTTGACAACCTAATATGTAGGGGAGAGTAGGGTAATGTGACGAACGATTCTTTTTTTTAATGTAACTTTTCAAAAAATCAATATTTTTCAAAAGTGTAAACGCAGAAAGTTGCTTACATCTACTGAGCATATTTCTGTAAAATTTGGAGTCGAAATTCCAACGCAGCCAAAACCCACAGCGCTTGGCGTAAACCATCCCTTTTACAAAAAAAAAAAATATTTTTTTAAATATAATTTACGGAAAAGTTATTTTCGATATGGAAAAGAAAGAAGTAATAAGATAATGCCCAAACTTACAAAAAAAAAGATTTGTCAAAATGCAATTTTTTTTTTAATTTAATTCAACTGACGTCACTACTAAAAAATATACAAAACAACAATAAAACTGCAGCAGTAAATGTTATCTGGTATTATTATATTTTTTTTACACATAATCAACGATAACAATTAAAATTCTTGAATAAAAAAAGTTCGTCACATTACCCTACAAAAAGTTCGTCACAATACCCTACCAGGTAGACTTGTAGCAAAAACGGGGTCACTCTCAAACGGCGCAAAAGAAAAAAACGCAAAGTACCAAAAACTGTTGATAAAGATCTTATGTATACGTGCATACTTATATTTGTCTGATTTTATTTTCCACTCATCTTTGCTCTGGCACTGCTGAAACACAAGTAAACTGAATATGTTTGCTAGTTTGCGCACCACATTTTTAGCGAAAATTACCTCACGAACAAATTACGGGACTTCTTATTAATATTACTGTAAAAACATTGTCGACACGATAAGGGGAGACGACTACATTTATTTGGAATTTTTGTCGTGACGTCATATATGAGATTCGACGAGTTCGTCACATTACCCTACTCGTCACATTACCCTACTCTCCCCTAATTGTATTTAATTTTATCACATCCGTCATTCATTTTTAAAAAGGCCATTTATTATAAATTTATAGACGTTGTTATGTCTTCATTTAGAAATATGAGCGTTAGGCCTCTAAAATAATTATACCCGTTACTCGTAGAGTAAAAGGGTATATTGTATTCGTGCAAAAGTATGTAACAGGGAGAAGGAAGCGTTTCCGACCCTATAAAGAATATATATTCTTGATCAGAATGACTAGCCGAGTCGATCTAGCCATGTCTGTCTGTCCGTCTGTCCGTCCGTATGAACGCTGAGATCTCGGAAACTATAAAACCTAGAAAGTTTGGATTACCAACACATATTCTTGGGCTTCCTACGCAGCGCAAGTTTATTTCAGCCGAGCGCCACGCCCCCTCTAACGCCCACAATCGCCCATAATCGCCCACAAACGATACTAAAATGTGTCTGGCGCCCACATTTTTAAAGATTTCGGAGAAGTATAAATGCAATTTTGCTGTGTTTCGTTATACCTATGGAAATGTAGAAGAAATTTTTCAAATCGGACCATTCGATAAAAAGTTATGCCCGATCAACATCTCCATCTCCCTCGCACTCCCATTAGCTGAGTAACGGGTATCTGATAGTCGGGGCACCCGACTATAGCGGTCTCTCTTGTTTTTGTATTGTTCTTATTTGTTTATAGCACTTAATTAGTCGCAAAAGGTTTGACAATTCAACCAAAAAGCATCAAGTCAATTTTTATTATTGATCCCATTTCACAGTACATATAATGAATGAGCAAAATTGTACTTTTTATACCCTTGCAGAGGGTATTATAATTTTGGTCAGAAGTTTGTAAAGCAGTGAAGGAGGCGTTCCCGACCCCATAAAGTATATATATTCTTGATCAGGATCAATAGGGGAGTCGATATAGCCATGTCTGTCTGTCCGTCTGTTTCAATACCATTTAAGAGCTCAGTTTAAAAGCCAGCGACTTAAAACTTTCATAGTCGTCCTAAAACATGTGTACGCTGATCAAGTTTGAAAACCGACCCGATCGGACGTCTATATCCTATAGCTCTTATAGGAACAATCGGATAAATTAAGATATTTCGCTCAGTGTAAGAGCTATTGACAAGAATCTTTCCAGATCGTATTTTTTTGTGCGTACCTTGATGAGGGTAAAGCGCGTGCCGATCGGACGTCTATATCCTATAGCTCCCATAGGAACAAAAGGGTGAAATCGGTCAAGATTTGACGTTTTTCAGGATTTTTCGCGCAGAATATAAGCTATTGACATGAAACTTTGTGAGGAGTTGAATAACTCATCACAAATAGCAGCAGCTAAAATAACTGAGGGCCGGCCGCTTACCAGTTACGCGGCGAATTAGCGTAGTAGCGGCGCGGCGAAGAGCAAGTGGAGAGTCACTTTCAAGTAGAGAGTTTGGAGAGTGAGAGTTTGGAGACCGAGAAGTGGAGAATGAGAGTTTGGAGACTTCGAGGTTAGGAGAGAGAACTCTGCCAAAGAGAGTTTGGTGAGCAAGGAGCGGAGAGGGAGAGAGTGGAGACTTCGCAGGCAGAGCCAAAGTGCCGTGTGTGCAAAAGGAAATAACGGAACAGCACCGGACTTTGGACTCTGCCATGAACTTTGGACCAGGAGGACAAGTGCCACATCTCAGCAACGGAGCGGCACACAGGCGTGCCACATGCAACAACAGAACCAGCGGGACGGCAGCAGCATGCAGAACAACAATTTAAGGCCGTGCGTGAAGGACAAGTGGGTCAAACAGGGACCACGGACTTTGGACCCGGAGTGGAGAGATGCCGCGGGCAGAGCGCGCAAGGGAAATAACGGTACCCGGAGGCCCTATATAAAGCCGCCGGGCGCCGGCAACAGGATCAGTCGATCACGATCAGTCGATCAAGATCAGTCAAGATATCAAAGTGAATACGTCAGTCAACCAGTGCCAAGTAGTCTACAAGTGAGAACACAAGTCGAGTCGTCGGAAGCAGCGCCGTGGGAGCCTACAAGGAGCAAGATCGCTACGTCGAGACGTTCGGGATTGGATCATCAGGAATCTCCGAATTGAGACACAGGTAGCTGAGGTCCTGTGGGCATCACACGGCTAAGTCAAGGCAAACTGTTCATACTCCTGTACGACTAAAGCCTCGCATTGCGCCTGGCGTGTCCCTCAGAGTCAACCAGTGAAGTCCTGCGACAAGAGATCGTAAACTCGGGACGAGAGTCGTTTAAACCCAGGGTGCCTTGTCTCAAACACTACTTTGGCGGATCCCGGCGTCAGCCCAGTCCGTCAAGTGGAAATCGAACAGGTCCTGGTACGACCAGCCAGAAAAGGCGAACCGTAGGCCGGTCATAATTTCAAGGCGCTGTCCTAGAGAGAATAGGCCAGTTGTCAGCTCAAGGCGCTGTCCTAGAGAGAACAGGCCGTTTGTCATTTCAAGGCGCTGTCCTAGAAAGACCCAACGGTTCTACGAGCCCGGGACCGGCGTGTGCCCCAAACCCCGAGTGTTACGAGCCAGAAAGGGCGAGCAGTAGGCCGGCTGTCATTTCAAGGCGCTGACCTAGAGAGACCCACGGTTTTACGAGCCCGGGACTGGCGTAGCTGTAACCCCAAGTACCAGAAGCCACGCTACGTCCAACCACGCAACCAGCGCGTCCAGGAGCAGAGCAACGGACATCGAGCTGAACGGAAACGTCACGAACGAGCTAGCGGGTGAGGCCAGGGTGGAACGTTCGTTTACACCAGGCGAAAAGCACTAGACAGCTTCCAGGTGACCACCTAGACTGTCAGCGCGATCCGAGCAATAGCCTAGTGGGACCATCCGGGACAGAGCCAGGGACAGGTGGTTGTGGGTTTATAGGCGCTGTCCTGTAGAACGCAGCACCTGTTCACCCTAGTCTGAGAACGGTGACGCTTCCCTAAGCCCGCACGGCTGATCTCCTTGCAAGTCCGAGGCGCTACGAGTAGTCGAGTCGACGCACCCGAGACGAGCATCGCCGAGCATCTACAAGGAGCTACAGGGAGCTACGGGATCGGAGCACGGAATCAACGAGGAAGGCGATCACCGAGGCGACGCACCGACGTGTGGAGACGCACAGCACCAGGAGACACCGAGGACCACAAGTGGCGACACCAAGGCCAACCGAGCCATCAAGCCCGCTGTAATCAAACCCGCAATAAACCCAATTTGAACCCGTGAATTCTGTGCTTTCTCACTGATCTACTGGGCGGTCACGTTTATATAAATTTGGTGGGACGAACACAAAACTTCTCTGAGCTAGCCGCACGAATCTCGTAGCGAGCAGACATACAAAAAATCAGTTCGTTACAACTTCCCAAATCGTATTTTTTTATGCATTCCTTGATTAGGGTAAAAGCGCGTGCCGGTCGGACGTCTATATCCTATAGCTCCCATAGGAACAATCGGATACAACTTGCAAGAATTTAAGATATTTCGCACAGTGTAAAAGCTATTGACATGAATATTTCCAAATCGTATTTTTGAATGCATATCTTCATCAGTGTAAAAGCGCGTTCTGATCGGACGCCTATATTCTATAGCTCCCTTTGGAACAATAGAGTGAAAAATTTAAAAAGCTTATTTTTTTTCAATTATGAAATATTTAGCTGTTTATTAATTCATGTTGATATTCTAGTCAAATTTTCATTCGTGAAATCTGCAAGGGTATTAAAACTTCGGCTTGCCGAAGTTAGCTTCCGTCCTCGTTAGATTCAATTTTGCTCATTGCCCATCGATCCAGGTAGTACCGTATGAAAGTATTTTAAAATGCCAAAAAAATACCAAAAGTGTCCATCGGTTTTTACAATTGTGCTTATATATTGTTCATTGCAGCTGACATATATGGGCGGTTCTTTTACAAACCGAACACTTTTTATTGGGTCACATTTTTGATTTCCCTGAAACTTTTTTTACACGTACTATTCGGAAAATAAAAAAAAACGTGTATCAGGATTTGACCGAAAAAAATTATTTTTTTAGTTTAAATAGGTATATAATTGTAGTTTTTTAATAAATTAAAAAATGACTTTTTACTTTTTGTCATTCAGAAATTGTCAAAACACTTAAAACATAACTTTTAATCATTCGAAATTGTTAAAGGACTAGTAAGCGATGAGAAAACATGAATTCCATAAGGATGCGATAAGAATAAAAGAGTAGCCCTACTTGCTGCAACGTTTTTACATAGAAAAAAGCCGAGGCCTCGTTAAAAAAATTCGATATTTAAAAAACTAAAAATGGCTCCAACTTTGTACAAAAACCGATTGTTACTAACAATATGGCGCAAGTATTAAAATAAAAAAAAATTTATTTTTCTGGGGGCATTGGTTAAACAATTATTTTAAATCTTATTCTGTTTTTATTTTTAAGAAATTAAAAACTTTTTTTTTTTTAGAAATTTTATTTTGAAAGAAGAGGTTTTAGAGGAATTTGTGCAAAAGACATGAAGTCAATCGGATTCATATAACCGGAGATACAGATTTTCAATGAAAGGGCACTTTTTCAAATTTGACGATTTTTGGCAAACTTAAA
Source organism: Drosophila prostipennis (assembly GCA_037075205.1). Classification (NCBI taxonomy): domain Eukaryota; kingdom Metazoa; phylum Arthropoda; class Insecta; order Diptera; family Drosophilidae; genus Drosophila; species Drosophila prostipennis. Next base: position 81,760 of record JBAMCJ010000877.1, read on the forward strand.
AAAATTCTAACTAAAAAAATTTTTTTTTTCGGTCAAGTCCTGATACACGTGTTTACTTATTTTCCGAATAGTACGTGTAAAAAAAGTTTCAAGCAAATCGAAAATGTGAAATTTTTTTTTTGGACAAATCTGTTCGGTTTATAAAAGAACGGCCCATATCTGTCTTGCTCGCACCTACGTAAAATTGTATGGGCTGAGAAAATTTTGCTCTAATGAATAAGCCGAACAATGTAGTGGAATAACCGCATTAGAACCCCAAATAACGGGGATTTTCGAAGTTTGGACGAAACCGGGCGTTGGAGCTAAATGGAAGTTCACCCTTTCTTTACTATTTTGGTAATCTAAACTAATATAATTGTTCCAATAAAAAAGGGGTCAGTGGTAAATTCCTACCAGAGCGGATTGACATAAAAATCTAGAAAAATCAACATAATTCTGAAATAATTAGGAGACGCGTGTGAGGTACAAATTAAAACAATAAACGACCCCAAAGTGCCCCAAAATTCGATTCGTTTTTTTTTAAATTCTTTCTTTTGCCATTTCTCTGTTATAAATGTTGTTAAAATGGTTTAAAAAAAATTATGATCATAATCTTATGGCATAGCCGAAACTAACTGCATTTAAATTTTTTGGAAATTCAGCCTCCTTAACCAAGTCCCCAATATTTTCCAATTTTGTTGTGTGTGACGTCACGGCCTCCACATATGTATGTATGTATGTTCTGCTGGCGCACTTTGCATTAAGTCGTAAATGTGTGTATGTAGCATTTTAAGTGTGACCGTGCAAGGGGAAAAAAATGAAAATATTACAGTCACAAAAAATTTAAAATGCGCGGTTAAAAAATCGATTATATGGCAAATCTTTTCTTTTGTTTTCAAATGTTGAGTTATCTACAAACTTTGGATTTGTAAAAAAAACAAAAATAATGACCTGTTTTTTTGGCATAAATGTGTTTTTTACAAGTATTCAAATTTTCAAAACCTGAATGGAAACGGATTAAGAATAGATCAAAATAAAATAAGTTAACAGTCCAATGTTAAAATAACAGCTGTTAAAGTCAGGCGCAGCAAGCGAACACAACGTCTTTACATTTTGCTTGATTTTGCAGTGCATATATAAAATTAATATCTCTTCAACGACAAAACGTAGAACCATAAAATTTGAAATGGATATTCATTAAAAATGTCCTTACTTTGTGTCAATACTACTTTGATGCTTATTTCGTGAGTGTATTTGTAGCAATGGCTTCATATACCAAGTAGTCTCTCTTAATAGGTTTGGAAAAAGAAAGTTAAACTGTGAATAGAGATTAGAAAAAATGTTGAAATTTGTTGAGCCAGTGCACACTGGGGTGAGCGACCCCAAAAGTGACGATTAATTCAAAATACAAATTTTGGAGTTGATATGAGGGTCATATGTGGCAAAAGAAGATAAAATTCTGCATTGGGAAGTGAAAGAATTATGGTCCGAGGTCTTAAAGAAACCTAACAATGTGAATGCAAAGTTGTAACTTTGTTTTTTCGTTTTCAAAAATACGAAAAAATTAATATTTTTTTCTCACTTTGAGTGATGTTTTATACAATAAAAATAATCCAAAACAGCTTTTTGAAAATGGGAATAATAAATTTAAATCCTTAACTAATTTTGCAGATTTTAAAACTTTTTTATTTTTTAATATTTTTATAAAAAAAAATGTATTAAAAATTACCTTTAAAACTAGACGTTTTTTATAGTAAATTAGGCCAAAAGTTTCTTCAAACGTAACCATTTTTTTTGAGAAAATTCTTGAGATATGTACCTATATTCCCACCAAGGGGTTCCGTGCAACTCTCTGCAATAAGACAGTTATTTTAATTCAAAGTTGCACGGTATTTCACAAAAAAATACGTTTTTATACCTGTTACTCGTAGAGTAAAAGGGTATATTGTATTCGTGCAAAAGTATGTAACAGCTAGAAGGAAGCGTTTCCGACCCTATAAAGTATATATATTCTTGATCAGGATCACTAGCCGAGTCGATCTAGCCATGTCTGTCTGTCCGTCTGTCTGTCTGTCTGTCTGTCTGTATGAACGCTGAGATCTCGGAAACTATAAAAGCTAGGAGATTGACATTTTGCATGCAGATTCTAGGAGCTCCTACGCAGCGCAAGTTTGTTTCAAAAAGGTGCCACGCCCCCTCTAACGCCCACAATAGCTAATATACGATTTTGAAAATTTAAATATTTCGGAAAAGTAAAAATGCAGTTTTGTTGTGTTTATCAATACCTATCGAAATGTAGAAGAAATTTTTTAAATCGGACCATTCGTTTAAAACTTATGCCTGATTAAAGTTTTTATCTCCCTCGTACTCCCTTTAGCTAAGTTACGTTTATTAGATAGTCGGGACACCAACCCGACTACAGCGTTCACACTCCCTTTAGCTGAGTGACGGGTATTAGATAGTCGGGTTTTTATTTTTGTTTTTTGTTTTGTTCTCTTGTTTTTATTTTTGAATGTTAGGTGTTGGTAAGCTGTTTCGGTCAGTTGTTTGAATCAGCTGTGTCGCTCATCTCCTTTAGTCAGCTGTTTCGGTTTGCTGTTTTTGGCACATTTAATACACAATTTTTAAAATTATTTTGAATGCGGTATTAGCCATAGGTAAACTGTCTGAGGAAGCTCAAGAAACTAGGTAAAGGACTTCAAAAAGTATAGAGAATGTTTTTCGAGGAAAATGAATAGAAGAGCACCCAGGACAATTTAAATACGTTCTTGATTAGCTCCGATCCAATAAAAAACACACCTTTTCGAAGGAAAGCTGCCGGTAGTAACAGCGAACAGAGCGGTAGCGAAGGCGGGATGGAATGGGAATAATGCTTATATTATTTAAATTATCGATTTTCATTTAGAAATTTTCACTTATAAATTCGAAGTTATATACATATATAAACTTTTTTTATTTAATAAATACAAGCAATACAAAGTTTTCCCATTTTTAGCATATTATTTTTGGCGCATATTCACTATAAAGTCCATCAATTCTTAGTATTCTAATATACATAGTCTAAATAAATACATAAACGATTCGGGTAAAATAATAATAAATGAAGAATTATCTATTTTCTGGTAAAAATACCCAAAATTTCAAAAAATTTTCCAAAAAAAAATTATTCTTAAAAAAAAATACTCTACCGAAAGTCCAAATGTTATTTTTTTTTTACTTTTCTTGATCAAATACAAAATACAAAATTATAACATGTTCAAATTTTTTGTCGGCTGATTTGATCGTCACTATTGGGGTCTCTCACCCCAGTGTGCAGTGGGTTGGATCATTTTAAAGAGGGGTCAATTCTCGATTCGGGACATCCAGTCTTAATGTGCACTTTTTGCGACTTTATGAGAAATTCAATTCTTTCGGCACTGCCAAAAATGGTCAAATTAACACTTTATTTGTCTTCTTCTTGCTTTGTAAGATGGAATGTTAAATAAATTTAATGCAATAGTCTTCGCCATGACATTATATTTGATTTGAAAACATTCCGCGTCTTATTTTCATGGAAAATATCTTTTTATACGGCATATCAAGTATTTGTCCAATTTTTAATTACTAAGGACCCATTCGTTCTTGTTTAAAAAAAGTAACATGTTAAAATTTCTGGGCTTTAGCGCAGATCTTCGATCTGAAGCAATGTAACCCGCTTTGCTGAACATTCGCTCAGATTCAGTTGAGGTTGCTGGGATATGTAAATATTTCCTAGCGCAGCATTTCAAAGTTTCATATTTTGACTCCGACATCTACAAAAAGAGCAAACTCACAATATAAATTATTAATACAAAATTATGGGCAGATATTACCTCCCAATATTGTATTGGATTTTTCGCTGTAGAAATATTTATTTGCCTGAAATATTGTTCTAAGGGGTGCCCTTCCTCAACTTGTATGGATTTTTTAAGTACTGCACTTTTAAGGAATCCAAATATATCACGTTTTCCTAAGAGAGATGGTGACTGAGGCGATGATAAATTGCTAGAAGATACCTCATGCGTTTCTTTTTCGATTAGTTCCACTTCACGTTTAAGCTCTGCTGCTGCTTCATCAGCGATCGATAAGGATTTGAAGCCTTCTTTTTTAAAGCGCGGATCTAAAAGCGTAGCTTTTTTTAATAATGGCATTTCCTCATATGATTTTAATCGGTGAAAAAGACGCTCCAGCAAATATTCTCCTATAAAAGTGCCCTCCACTGTTTTCATATTTTGACAAGACTCCTTTATATTTTTCAGAAGACCACACGTTAAAGGCAATATTAACGAAATTGTCACAGAATCGTTAGCAGATATTTTTTTCGTGGCATCGTCAACTTGGCTAAATATATCTTCAATGTCTTCCAAAAACTCAATTTCCTCAGCGTTAAGCGGTTCCGGTGATTTCCGGGTACTTAAAAGAACCGTTGAAATAGCATCTTTCGTTAGTAAAATTCTATTTATCATTTTGTATGCGCTATTCCACCGCGTTGCTACTTCCTGGATTAAAGACAGGGGATGGTTTCTAAGCTGCGCGGATCGGAATTTAGCATACGCAATTGAGCTACTTTTAAAAAAACCAACCACTTTTTTGCATTTAATAATAATGTCCTTCAGGGAATGATGCTTTAAAACGTCTTGCATAACTAAGTTCAGGGTATGAGCAAAACATGGCAAATTGAATTTCTGCAAAATCGTACAAGCCTTTTTCATGCTCTGAGCGTTATCAGTAACAACGGCTACTACCTTCTCCCGAATGTTCCACTCATCAAGTACCTTGTTAATTGAATCTGCAATATTTTGACCCGAATGATTGGTGTCATTAATCAATGGGCAAGTGGATAAAACCGCTGATCTTAGTTTGTCCTTTAATATAAAATGGCAAGTAACGGTTAAATAATTAACATTGGCCCTTGATGTCCAACCGTCTGACGTTATTGAGCAGTAATTTACACATTTGATAAGATTTTGAAGACGTTCCTTGCATTTTTCATATGACGTCATTAGGCACACGTTTTGCAAGGCGGTTCTGCTAGGCAATTTGTATTTCGGGTCCAAAATGCTCACCAATTTTTTAAATCCGGTTTCTTCTACAATCCGAAAAGGTTGCATGTCTGATACAATTAGGTTCATCACAGCGTTGTCAATTTCAATCTTCCGGGGAGAGTCCTGCTCATAGTGCGAGGGTGTAGTACTCTCGCTTATTTCCGGCTCAAGCAAAGACTGATCTTCGCAGTAAGCATGCTTCCTTCTGAGATGATCTCTTAGGTTTGAGGTGTTGTTGCTGGTCTTATATTGCTTGTTGCACAAAAGACATTTTGCGGTCGTCTTGTCGATTTTTTGAAACCTTTTCCAAACATCGGAAGCTCTCGGTTTCCCTTTTTCTTGAGAGTCTACTCGTAACCAAATTAATAGATTATGCTGATTAAATAATTTAGTTGTACTTACTATTTTCTTTGGAAACAGCTAAAAACTTCTCCATTTTAAATGAAAATAATTTCCAAAGATTCTTTGGATTTTATAAAGAAATATTAGAGTTAAACTATAGAAATGAGCTACAAACGGTACTTGATTTAAAAAAAGTCGATAGTAGTCGACTGAAAATCGACTGAACAATCGCAAAGCATACTATCGACTTGTAGTCGACTTCAGTCGATTTTTTGTCAGCTCTATGATGTACATGTTTATTATGTACATGCACTTTAAGTTTCAAATCGGACCTGTAAGTATAAATGAAATGAGTATACAAATTACAAATTATAAATATAACAAGAGAGAACGCTATAGTCGGGTTGGTGTCCCGACTATCTAATACCCGTCACTCAGCTAAAGGGAGTGCGAACGCTGTAGTCGGGTTGGTGTCCCGACTATCTAATAATCGTATCTCAGCTAATGGGAGTGCGAGGGAGATGGAGATAAAACTTTGATCAGGCCTAACTTTTTAACGAATGGTCCGATTTAAAAAATTTCTTCTACATTTCGATAGGTATTGATAAACACAACAAAACTGCATTCCTACTTTTCCGAAATATTCAAATTATTAAAATCGTATATCATCTATTGTGGGCGTTAGAGGGGGCGTAGCACCTTTTTGAAATAAACTTTCGCTGCGTAGGAACTCCTAGAATCTGTATGCAAAATGCCAATCTTCTAGCTTTTATAGTTTCCGAGATCTCAGCGTTCATCCGGACGGACAGACGGACAGACGGACATGGCTAGATCGACTCGGCTAGTGATGCTGATCAAGAATATATATACTTTATAGGGTCGGAAAAGCTTCCTTCTACCTGTTACATACTTTTGCACGAATACAATATACCCTTTTACTCTACGAGTAACAACTTACACTTTTGAGAAAAACATCCCAGTGGACCAAGTGTTCGTTAGCGATATCGCAAACGATAGTTACGCGAAACTTAAACGGAAAACGGCTATCGCCTCGAATCCGAAAACGATGAAAAAACGAATCACTAGTCGCTCAGTTTGTGGCAGATAGTTCGTAAACGGATCGTTTGCGAGCCTTTGGTGATATCTTTTGCGAGGCGATTTTAATATCATTAACGAGCCGAAATTAATATTAGTAGCGGATCGAAAAAGATTATAAAAGGTGTTTCATTCCATTTCATTCCTACAGTGAAAGCAGTACTAAATTTTTGGTTTTTCTTTTTTATTTTAATATTTTTTTAAATATGGTATCACACAAATCATAAAAATTAATGAAATTAAAAGGGGTAATGAGATTTTGTGGTACTTCATGGTACATTTATGAGACTCTTTAACATATGAGATTCTTTTGGAGTACTTAAACTTTAAATCATAAAAATTAATGAAATTAAAAGGGGTAATGAGAATTTGTGGTACTTCATGGTACATTTATGGGACTCTTTAACATATGAGATTCTTTTGGAGTACTTAAACTTTTACTTTCATCTGCTTCTGACTCTTAGATATCCTGTCCTGGGCGTACTGGAAAAACTTCTGGGTTATCCTGTCGAACTCGGCATCTTCCAGGGAAAATCTTTCTTTAAATCCCGCTGTAAAAAAACGATTTTGTAATATTGTGCATTGTAATATAATTATTCGTATAAAAAATACTTACAACGGATTGCTAGAGTAACGCGCAACCCCCTTATACATTTCTTGGCCTCGGTTCCACGCCAAGAGTACAGCCGTGCGAGGTCGTCGGACACTATTTATCTTAGCAGCACTGTTTATTATATGTTTCGATTCGCATATATAATTCCTCCTCTTGCGTTTTAATGACATTATTAAATTCTATTGCTCTTCTCTTCACTTCCACCGCAAAATTCCAAGAAGAAGGCTGAAAAACGAAGAAGAACGCACATGTGATTTTTGATTTATTTCTGTTTTGTTTTTTGGCTTTAAAGCCGTTTAACTCACTCTTTGGGTCACAGCACTGAACTAAACACTCAATTATAATTTAATTACTGATTTTGTTTATTTAATAAATCACTTTTAAACAATTTCGGCTTTTATACGACTGCACTCTGCAAGTTTCTAAGCACAAAAGAACTCACGCACAAAAGAAACGAAAAGAAACGAACGAGAAACTGCGCATCAGCCATGGAAACGAGAAACGAAGTGGAACAAAAACGGCAAAGTCTCGCAAAACTATCGCAAACGAGCTCAAAAAAGAATGAAAACTGGACATAAGGCTGAAAATAATGTCGCCCGGTTTTTGTTTACTAAACGCTCGTTTTTGAGTCCGTTTGCGAACATTTAACGAGACTTTAGTAAAAGCTCGCGGATTTCTATCGTTTCTAAGTCCGCTTACGAACATTTTGCGATAGTTTCGCTATACTATCGCGCCTTGGTCCGCTGGGATCTCGGGTCGCCCCACGCGGGAATCGAACCGCTTGCCTTACAGTTTGCAGTCAAGCACTCTAACCGCTGCGCCACGGATGCATCACGTGAGGCGCTGTCCAAAGTCTATTCACATTTTGTTCTCTTATTTTTAGTCAAATTGATCTGGCTCGCTTCTAGTTATTCTATTTGTTTATTTAATTTTGTTCGTAAATATTTATTGATTAATTTTAACATTTATACACAAATATATTTTACTATGGTTCAATAGTAACAGTATTTGAATGTTTCAAATTTGAAAAATATAAAAATTATTTTTAACAAAATATAACTATTCAAAAAATTAAAAAAAAAATGCAACACATTTTTTTTTATTAATATGTAAATATTAAAGATAAAAAAAAAAAAAAACTGCATTTTTCGTCTCGACGTGGGATTGAACTCACACTTGCGGCTATTAGCTTGAATAACCCCTAGGCTACCAAATTTTCTTCGATTAAAGGCGATTTTTTCTTAGGTTTAAAAAAAATTTTCTAAAAAGTGTATAAGAAGGGAAACTGATCAAATGAGGTTGAATTTTTTATTTTTTAGAAAAAAATGTCATAAAAACAGACAACTTTTTCTTAATGTTAGAAAAATTTTAAACATTTTTTCTGTTTTTTAGAAAAACAATATTTCTATTATATAAGAATTTTTTCTAATTTGAATGGCGATTTTTTTTATTTTTTAGAAATGTTTAGTCTTTTTTTTTCTAAAAGCAATGGCGATTTTAACCCTCAAATAAAGAAAGGCAGATTAGAAAACAACACCTTATAATATAGAAAAAAAAAAGCGTTTTCTCATTTTGAGAAAAAAATTTCTTTAAAAAATCGTTTACAGATAAATTTTCTAAAGTTTAGAAATTTTTTTCTCTTTATAGAAAATTTTTTCTAAAGCACAGAACATTTGTATTTTTCTATATTTAAGAAAAAATAATTTTTTGAGTGTATATAGCAGGAACAGTGAGGCTCTGATTGCTTACAAAGTGCATGTATGTATACATGGTTCAAAAATTAAGACCATCGTCACGAGTTATTATCCTGCGCATTTCTTACAAAATAATGATGCAGGACTTTTCGTTGGACATTCCTTTAGGGGAATTGCCAAAAATAGCATCACATTTTGCCGATTTTACCGCTCAAAACGGGAGAAAACTGCGTAATTTTGCATTTGCAAAATTTGCATTTTGTTTGCATTTTGCAAACAATTAATTGACAGCCGAATATTTGCAATTTTATAGTTTTTCTTGTTTTTTAGGGTGTTTTAGTGTGTAAAATGAAAATGTTTTGATGCAATCGGAAAGATAATAGTTTAATAAACAACATTCCAAAAGAAAAAAATTCAAAAATCTAGTATTTGCTTGTACATTTCCCATCTAAAAACGAATTTCTATGCCATTTTCCCTTTTGCAAACAATTACTTGACAAACTGTATGTCGGAACGAGCCGGATCGGATCACTATATCTTATGGCTCCCATAGGAATAATCAAAAAAATAAAAGAAAGAACATTGTAATTTTGTAGAAAGTAGGCGTATTGATTTTTGACAATTTAAAAACCACATTTTAAATAGGAATACCTGCAAGGGTATATAAATTCGGCTGTCCGAAGTTAACTTTCTTGTTAAAATTGTTCTTCTACATTTGACAGGTATTAATAAAACAAAAACACTTCTTAACGAGGTAAAAGGTAGTGACGATCGCACCATCAACATACAAAAGTTCTAATATCAAATTTTGTGACGAAAAATGCTTGTACGTTCGACTAGATAAATATACTTTATAAAATATTTTCATTCAGTCCGCTGTATTAAAATATATAAGCATTTCGCCTTTAAAAGCATATTCTTTTGCAGCGTGCCGAAGAACAAATATTAACACAGGAATCATAATTAGCATATTAAATTGCCTTTTCAACGATTTAGTCGTTTAAAAACTAATGGAGTTTAAAATCAGTCTTCTTTAAATTATTTCCCGCCATACTAGCGGTTTCAGTAAGCAGGACAAATTTTTTTATTGGAGTTTTGGATTTTATTATGTGACCCCCTAATTTAAGCGTATTTTTAGTGAGAAAACAACTAGGCTAGTACAGAATACATTTATCCCTACCGGCCCCAACAGCTCCAATTTTTAAAATTTTTACTTTTACACTTTCACCGCCCTCTCTCCCAAACCAATTTCGTTATGTTCGGACCGTCACAGCAGATTTTAATTTCTTCGTGTATAACTATATACACTTCGCACACTCTTATTGTGCACTTCGTCACTACCTTTACTGCCGTCCACAGTGATAAGGACATAAAATTGTATTTATACTTTTCCGAAATTTTTAAAGATGTGGGTGCAGGCACAAGACAAAAATTGATTAAGGCTATTGTGAACGTTAAAGGGGCGCTCGGCTGAAACAAACCATGAAAATATGTGGTTAGTCCCAACTTCCTCCCGGAACAAGCTCATCGAGTAACCCAGCACATCATAGAAGCTTTCGAAAACAGGCAGTACAGTTTGGCAATCTTTCTCGACGTCAAGGAAGCTTTTGATCGAGTATGGCACGATGGCTTGCTTTTTAAGCTAACAACTCTCTTGCCAACTGGCCAATATCTCCTGTTAAAGTCGTATCTCAAGGAACGAAACTTCATGGTTGAAGTCAGAGGCGAAAGGTCGACAATCAGAAGCATCCGAGCTGGAGTACCTCAGGGTAGTATACTTGGACCCGTCCTATATACGGTCTACACCGCTGATCTGCCAAATCCTCGAGAACCGGGTACTCTCTTGGCGACATATGCGGACGATACTGCCTTTATATCCAACTCAGCATGTCGCATCGAAGCGTCCCGAATGACACAAAACTTCCTAGACCTGTATAGCGTATGGACGACCAGATGGAATATCGGTATAAACGGAAGCAAGTCCCAGCACTGCAACTTCACGCTTAGAAGTAAAATCCTTCCAAAAGTTAAATTCCTGGGCTCAGATATCCCGCAATCCCCTCAGGCGCAGTACTTGGGATTGATTTTGGACAAGCGTCTTACGTGGAGGCAGCACATAACGAAAGTCGCAGCCACTTGTCGTGCCAAACTTCGAAAGCTGAACTGGATTATTAGAGGAAGAAGTGCACTCAGTCTCAGCAACAAGGTTTTGCTGTACAGGTCTATTGTAGTTCCTTCGCTAACATACTGCATCCAAATATTGGGCACTGCTTCGGATTCCAACATCATGCGTCTTCAAAGACTCCAAAACAAGGCCCTACGTACCATAGCGAATGCACCGTGGTACGTGAGAATTGATGTCATAGCCAGTGATCTGCACATTCCCTCAGTGAGAGAGCAAATTAACATGCACTCAAGTCGCTACAATGACCGACTCCTGGCTCACTCCAACCAACTAGCTGCATCCTTGGCGAATCCATTCACCAGAAGAAGACTGAAGCGTCGACACCCTGGCGATCTCTGGACTAGAGGACGTCATCAGACCCGCGTCCTGAGACAATAATGTAGAATTGTCAATGCTATAAAAATTGTTATTTCCACACTCATGTTATGTTTCCAGTTATTTGTTTCTATGTTCTAAATATGCGTTTTATAACCATTTATTTTGTTGATCAACGTTTAATTAGATTTAAAAAAAAAGTCCCAACATCCTAGCTGTTGTACAGTCAGAAAGACAGACAGACGGACATGGCTAGACAGACTCGGCTAGTGATCCTGATCAAGAATATTTATCACTGTGGACGGCAGTCCACGTAGTGACGAACGCACCAGGAGAGTGTGCGAAGGCGACTACTATTATAATTTAATTTAAATTCTGTAATTATAGTTTAATTTAATTCTGTTTGTCAGTCTGTCGCAAAACCTTGTTTTAAATTACTCACACTTATATAAAGCAAAATGTCATTGTATTGTGTGCCGACCTCTGTTTTAAAGTATTGAAAATTTTATATAGTGTTAAACAAGTCGATAATGAAACTTTAGTTCTACCCCTTTTGGAAAAACTACCTAGTTCAGGCGGAAAACCGCTATAAATAGCGAAATTTTAGAAGGCCGTAACCTCTGTACTACTAAAGCTACAGACTTACACTACATTAGAAAATTTAAGAAAGTCTATTTAATGACGAGTGTAATAATTTTTCGTCACAAATGTTGATATTATAACTTTTGTATGTTGAAGGTGCGATCGTCACTCGTTTTTTACCTCGTTAAGAGGTGGTTTTATTTGATACTTTATAGGGAAACGATTCCTACCACCTGTTAAATCCTTTTGCACGAATACAATATATACATAGAGTAAAACTCTAAGAGTATCGGGTATACAAAATCGCCATACAAACTATACATTTGCTTATACTACCTGTTTTAAACCAATTATTTTATTATTTATTATTTAACCGAAATTTAAAATATGACACGGTTAGAAATGGAAGAACGATTTTTTCGACAAAATACTAATTATACCCGTTACTCGTAGAGTAAAAGGGTATATTGTATTCGTGCAAAAGTATGTAACAGCTAGAAGGAAGCTTTTCCGACCCCATAAAGGATATATATTCTTAATCAGGATCACTAGCCGAGTCGATCTAGCCATGTCTGTCTGTCCGTCTGTCTGTCCGTATGAACGCTGAGATCTCGGAAACTATAAAAGCTAGAAGATAGGCATTTTGCATGCAGATTTTAGGAGTTCCTACGCAGCGCAAGTTTATTTCAAAAAGGTGCCACGCCCCCTTTAACGCCCACAATAGCTTATATACGATTTGAAAATTTTTGTTGTTTTGTTGTGTTTATCAATACCTATCGAAATGTAGAAGAAATTTTTTAAATCGGACCATTCGTTTAAAACTTATGCCTGATCAAAGTTGTATCTCCATCTCCCTCGCACTCCCTTTAGCTGAGTTACGTTTATTAGATAGTCGGGACACCAACCCGACTACAGCGTTCGCACTCCCTTTAGCTGAGTGACGGGTATTAGATAGTCGGGACACCAACCCGACTATAGCGTTCTCTCTTGTTTTCATATTTGTTTTTTGATTAATTTTAAATTTTCAAAATCCACAAATCTAAAAAAAAATGAGTTTTCGATTCCTTTTTTGCACACTTTATTTTTTCAAGTAAAAAAGTGAGAATACGATTTCATTTGTTGGACCGCCCTAATGTAGTAACATTGCATTTACTATAGGATCGGAAACAGTTTCTTCTACCTGCACTTTCTACCTTCGAACGAATGCATAAGAGTAACGGGTATAATCACAGTTCCTAGAAATCATTGATATCTCGTACGATTTTGTTTATTTAATTTTACTTTACTTTTTTTTTGTTCTTAGTAACTTTTCACATTTATACAAAATACGTATTTGTAAATAATTATAAACATCATTAATAGACTTTGAGTTTAATCATTTTGTTCAACATATAAGTTAAAGCAAAGCAAATTAAGCTAATATGTTTGGGATTGAATGGTAATAATACGCGCCTTGAATGTTGATCTTCCATGGCGCACTTCGTGCGCGGCAACATAATGTGTGGTTGATAAAAGCATAATTTACTCAGTTATTAAACAAACAATCCGGTGTAAAAGAACGAGGCTACGAAGAACCTCGATTAAAAAAGGTGCAACGAATTTGGATTAACAAATAAAGCGGATGTACCCCAATCTCCTGTGTGTGATCGTCTATGTTAATGGATTGTTATTTAAATACGCTTATTCAGATGTCATTTGATAAAGGTTTTCCGCTAACAGCTTGTTCTTTTACTGTTGCGCAGGGGCCGGCTGTGGCTGCGGCGCCAGACGGTTAATGAACCCAATGCCTCCGCGGATGATCTTGCCCACAGCGGGCGGCGAGCGGGCAGCCAAGGCCTCGAAGGTTATGCGAAGCTCGGCGAAAGCGGTTCGCGGATAGGGGTTACGACGCGAGCTGTAACGCATCACCAGATAGTGATAGTAAATAATGGGGGTCATAAGTCCTGCGTGGCTCCTAAAACAGATAGAACAAATTCCGTTCAAAGAACATCACGAATGGAAGAAAACGAGAAAACTTACATAAAGGTCAGCACAATGGCATAGGGCATGATGAAGATCTCACAGAAAGCGGTGGCCTTCAGGATATTGGCGGCCTGGAACTCGACAATGGAGATAATAAAACGAGCTCCCCACCATGAGTTCTGGCCAATCAGCTGTAAGTACATTTTATTTGTAATTAGTGCACGATTTACAAGCTGTTATCCTTACATCAAGCAGCTTGAGCGAGTAGCTGGAGGCATGCAGAACCGAATAGAGCAGCACGGGGACTAGAACCAGCAGCGATGGGCGGATGTTGAAGAAGATCAAGGAGTACATCATATAATGACAAGAGTCCTCGCCGAACAGTCGCGCAAGGAATTCCCGGCTGAAGGAGAACGCGGGCACCCTTTGATGCAAGCGCAGGGCAGAGATGGCCGCATTAGCCAGCAGGACCTTGCTGAATGCGCTTTGTTGGGAACTGTTGCAGAGTGTATCTAAATTAGTATAGTTTAGAGTAAAAACCTCTTATACTTACGTGAAGATGGGCAGCACATAGCTGACAGTGAAGAAGATGACCAGCAGGCGCAGAGCCCAGAGCGCTGAATCTATGCGGTTTGTCTGGAAATGCTGTAAGAGCTTGGCCGGTACATTTTGTGATTGAGATTGCTGCGGTTGCTCCTGCTGTTGTGAGGATCCTTCGGAGCTGTTGGTCTCGGCGCCATCAAAGCGCGGTGGTTGGTCGGTGGGTGTGCTCATTTTGAAGTGGTTTCTATGCTCGCTTTGTATTCAGTGTTTAGTCTGCAAGCAGTTATGAGAAGGCAGAAATGTAGAAAAATCGTTATGAGGTTACTTTCAGCCTTATCGGCGGGAATTTGGCTGCTATCTCGGGCACGGGCACTGATAAGGCAACTTCGGCTAAATAACCGCGACCTTATCTAATGTGAATGTGTGTTTTAACTTCAAGAATAGCCCGAGTGATCTGCGCTCTACGACTCCTGGATTAGACTGCGGCCCCTCTGCTTTCTAGGGCCTCAATGGCACGCGTTTCAGGTCTTGCTTGAAAGTTAAGGCCAACTGTTAAACCAGTCAAATGGAAAGTTGCAAGCGTACACACTTAAAACGAGAACGGGCGTGCCCAGAAGACGTTTTAATGCTCGCTTGAACCAAGATGATTTGGCCACAATTACGGGCAGTGCTTTCTATAAGCCAACAGAAATAAAAAATAAAAAGATACCGCTATTATACTATGTACATATGTACCTTTAACTACCTTAAAGGTTGGCAATACTATTTCTTATGGCAGCGGTTAACGATGCCTAGCACACTAAAAGCAAAGATTTCGTTACGAAATAAAAGTAATGAAACTGCAAGACTCCAGCTGGAGTTACAAAGAGTGACGTTCAACAAAATATTGAAGCACAAACAGGTGGCAGCAGGTGGAAGGGGGTTGGCTCAGCGATTAAGTAGACAACACACAGGGGTCTATCCCAAGTGTACTTTCGAATTATTTAGTGGCTACTGGAACTTGCGCTGGGGCAGTAGTATCGATTTGGACGGCAGGTCCTGTCATGGATCTAGGTCAGCTAACAGAGACGAACTAGTAAGTGTCCACGAACGTTATTCATGCATGCCTAGTCCAAAACTCTAGCTGTGGGACAAATGACGTCAGAAGATAGGTCGATCGGTCAAACATAGGTACACGTCAGAGATTCAGAAGGTACTGCTCGCAAATTAAGGCTGATTGACCTGCCTGAACTCTATATACATATACAAAGCGGAATCGCAGTGACACGGCGCTCAAAGTACAGGGAACTTCGTGGCCGGGCTGTGGGAACTAGAATTGTGTGCCCTGCTCTGCGGAATTGGATGCTTCCTCCCCCGGAACCAATGTAGTGAGGCAACCCACAAGACCAGCATAATTTTCCATTACATTGCCTGATGAATTTAGCTGTCACGTTTTAGTGATTTGGGACGACGACGAAGAAAGTTATTCCAGCTTTTTTTTCTTCGCCTTTAACCATCAGGCTTCTACTATAAAACAGTTTAGCAAAAACGTCCTTAATGGTGATAGCGATTTTTTCTTAATATATATGTACATACTGCGTGTTTCTCTTATCACTCACTTATGATAGAGGGATTTATCCTCTTAGGATATGTTTCGAAATTATACACAAGTTTTTCACGTAAATGTAATACGTATTGGTCGCTGCTCCCGTGTGGATTAGAGATGGACCTAACTGAACCGAACCAGCTCGATAGGAACGAACTAATCGATGCACGGGGTAGTCACCGATTTCTAGACGTTTGGTTTTTCTCGATCTTTCGAAATTAAAGGTCCACGTACTCAGCTCGATTCAAATTCCTAACAGATGTTATAATTATTTCCAATTGTATTTTTTATAGATACAAGATGTGCGCATAAGTATTGCTTTTTTTATACAAATAGAAAAAGATATTTTTTCTTTTGTCGCCAAACTAAAAAATGATCATATTGTACTTTGCATCGTTATTTACTGTTTAAAATGATTAGTAAACTAAGAAAACGCTGGGGTGTCACAGAAACCGGCGACGGATTTGGGTACGGTTGGTTTGGAAACCAACCCTTCAAAACCGTAGGTGTCACAGAATCTGTAGAGTTTTCTAGGAGTTTCGTAGTAAATTTCCTCTGATTGTCGGCACATTTGCTTCAATGCCTACTATTCGGTTGGTTTAAAACCGTGTACTTTATTTTCAAACGGTTTCTGTGACACCGATATTTGCTTTTAGGGGGAAATTTGGTTGGAAGGGATTTTTGTGACACCCCCGATAGAAACACATTTTATAGGGTCTTCCCACAGAGCTCCATCCACCATCTACCATCCGTTGAACGGATGGTCCGTAAGGTTTTGCCGTTCCGAAAATTTCCCAGTTAGTCCGCCATCCAATTTTAACGGACTTTGACGGGCTCTTTTATGCGATAGTTAGGCGATGTTTTTTCGGTGCAACTCTGAATTCTTCTTCTTGACTGTGAAAAATGGAACGTTGACTACGAGAACAAATCAAATCAATGGCGGGAAAAAATTAAATAATACTCAAGTTCATTGTTTTTTGGCTATTGTTGAATTATTTGTAGTTTGTTATGAGCGGAAAAGCATTCGCCAACAAGTTGCTATGTGTGGGCCAAAATGTAAGCTGTTCTGCAAACGAAAACATCAATGTTTGCAGCGAAGTCTCAGAATATGTTCTGCAATTCGTAAATACTAACAAATATTAATTAAAAGTGTACTCTATACTCCTATAAAGCTCCAAAGTT
The DNA here is from genome assembly GCA_037075205.1 of Drosophila prostipennis. Lineage (NCBI taxonomy): Eukaryota > Metazoa > Arthropoda > Insecta > Diptera > Drosophilidae > Drosophila > Drosophila prostipennis. Next base: position 98,900 of record JBAMCJ010000877.1, read on the forward strand.
GCTATAAATTACCAAAACAGCACAAATTTGGTTTTGTTTACAAATTTTACACATTAATATTGGCTAGACAGAGGCGTAGTAAGAGCGGAGTGTGGGGTACGGGAGGTTAAGCTCTCCCCCAGTCAGCAATATGTATGCATAATCGTTATAGAATTTGTTATAAAAGCTCAGATATGTTTTAAACTATTATCTTATGCTATTTATTACATTATTTTACAATAAGTTTAGGAAAACGCAATTTTACGCCAGTTTTGACGAGTTAAAATCCCCCTTCGTCAATGTTGAGTTGAGCAACTGCACTTAGACAGCTGTTATCGGATGGTAGATGGTGGATGGAGCTCTGTGGGAAGACCCAATTAAAAAGACAAGTTGTTAAATCTACATACATCGTCCACCGCCGCAATTACAGCATTGCACTCTGCATTGGAAGCCACATCAAAATCAAAGAATTCTTGCAAAATAACAATAGATTCAACCGAATTCATGGTTTTTCATTTATATTTGTCTTTGTTTACATTCTTCTTCTTATGTCCATTCTACTCGATATTTCGCCTATCGATACACGCCAACAGCTATGTATCATGTATCAAGAAAAGGTAGCGTACTTTTTTTACGCTACCTGATCGTTGATGCAAAATTCTTGCATCATGATCAGTGATCATGTGCGTTCAGCAGAACTATCGTAAGAAATCCATCAGTGATCAGTGATCATGTTGTTCTGCTGAACGCAGCCATTATATTAACACACTAGCCCGCGGAAATTAAGATAGAAAATATGTATGTATGTATGTAGAATAGCTACATATATTTCCATACCTTTAGCTTTATATTTCGATTTAGCGTCGCTTGTGAACGGTTGTGTTTACCATTTGTGCTCTGAGTTTTTGTTTTATATTGTGTTATTTCCGCAAGTATTTTGTGTTTATTTACTAACAAAGTTTTAGCCTAACAATCGTGTTAGTGACTTTCATAGATCTCGCTGATTACGTGTACGTGGTTTTAGTTATTTTAACATTTCCATTTGATTTATTTAATATCTTGGCTTTGTTAGTGTAAATTGCACTCTCTAAATTGGCTCTTATATTCTCTCTCTTACTCTTACTCTCTCTCTCTCTGCCGCTCTACTATAACTGTAATTTCACTCTCTCTGAACCTGCCGAATTTCTTGTAGACCTATTCTCATAGTCTCTCTCTCTCTTGCTTGCTTTACATCTAACTGTTCGTGCGTTGAGTTGTTTTGGTGCCCCACAAGCCACGCTCAGTCGATAGAAGACTTTTCTCTCGCGCTCTCTTTCGATTTAATTCGCGATCTCGCGCTCTTATACTTTTTGTGTTTTTGTGATTTTGTGGTTTTGGAATTTGATCCCAGTGCCAAATTTACTTGAGGTATTTTTTTATACTTTTATATACTTTTTATTTTATTCTCTTTGTTCTCAAACATATTTTTTCTTATAATGACTCTTATCTGTAGTAAGAAAAATTGTAGGACTGCATCTAATGACCCTTTTGTTTACTGTTGGCTCTGCGAAGCAATGATGCATTCTAAATGTGCAGGTTTTACTGGCAGAGTTAAAGACTTTATTGAAATGCGGATTGGTCTCATGTGGGTATGTGAGCACTGCAGGGATTTGGCAGTTGAGATGAGCAGCTTTATGAGGCAGACTCGAGACGGCCTATGTAATCTTTCACGGGTTTTTAAACAGCTCAATGATGGATTTAATTCCGTATGTGAACAATTTAATAATAAAAAAATATTAACCGAGTCGCCCAAACGCAAAAAAGCTAGCTCAACGACAGTAAAGGCGAGTGTTGAATCCACTTTAAATCCAAACTTGGTAGCTGCTGCAGTTTCTGGTGACACAGAGGTAAGTGAACCATCTGTGCCAATGGATACTGCTAGTTCAGGTGTAGTCCCTGTCCCTGTAGCCCCTGTATCTGAAAGTCAGGCTCCAGATCCGGCGGAATCAACCAATCCGCTGCCGACCATACCCATAGGTACAGTGGGCGCCGTTTCTGTCGCTCAGCCGAATGAGGTTCAGGCTGCTGCTGGGGGGCGTAAAAATCTCTCAGTTGTACCCAGACGTACAGTAGGTGCCGCTTCTGGCTCTCAGCTGAGTGAGGTTCAGACTGCTGCTGGGGGGCGTAAGAAACTCTCAGTTGTTCCACATAGGAAGCAACTATTTGTTTCAAGATTTACGCCTGATACCACATCTGAGGATGTTTTGGAATTCATTCGTGAAAAATTCCCATCCGAGGATATTGCGGTTGAACAATTTCGATTTTCATACGCCCGTAGGATATCGTCTTTCAAAATTTTTGCTCCGCCTGATGTGTTTAAAGAACTGCTTTCTGAAAGCTTCTGGCTTAATGATGATCTGGTTATAAAAGAATTTGTTCCTAATAAACCGAGAACAAATAATAGGCCTTCCACGGTGCCAAAAAACTGAATAGTTTATTATTGGCTTACCAAAATGTTAGAGGACTTAACATGAAGCTACCCAAGCTTTATGCTGACTCCTCGGCATTTACGGACGATATCTTAGCTTTTACAGAAACTTGGCTGAAACCAGAGATAACAGACTCTGAAGTTCTTGCAAATAATTTTAATACCTACAGAACTGATCGCCTTTCCCGTAGGGGGGGCGGCGTTCTAATTGCTGTTACTTCTACCCTAAATTCTGAGAGAATTCACTCTCATGTCCCTGGTGACATTGAATTTGTTGGTGTGAAAGTTACCCTCCAACCCTTGTCTATCTTTATTACATGTTCCTATATTCCACCTGGCTCTGACCTTATAATTTATGAGCAACATCTAGCAGCTATTAAATCTATTCTATCCTTTCTTTCTAATAGAGACCTTTTGATTGTTTTGGGTGATTTTAATCTCCCGGATATTTCTTGGTCCCCTCCTACTGACTCACTTGTCGCTCTACCTTTATCCGCCCATGACTTTGTGGATGGCCTTTTAGAATTATCGTTACAGCAAGTTAGCTTTATACGAAATTCATTACATAGACAACTAGATCTTGTGTTTTCTTCAGAGCCGTCTGAAGTCACGGTATCTAGAATTGACGCTCTTGTGGTACCAGAAGACCGATACCATCCAACTATGGAATTGACAATTTGCCTCCCCTACGTTGATACCCTCTCTCCTTTAGTCTCTCCAACTAAAATGAGAAGCTTTCGTAAATGTGACTTTAGTAAACTTAATTTAATGATTTCTCAATATAATTGGACAGAATTTTATAACTGTATGGACATTGAAAGTGCCACTGAACTGTTCTATAGCGTTCTAAACACTTTTTTTAATGAATGCGTTCCTGATAGGCTTCCTCCAAAGCCAAACAGGCCCCCTTGGTTTACAAATGCGCTTCAACGACTTAAAAATCTTAAATCAAACACTTATAAAAAGTATAAAAAATCGGGTAGGCCATCCGATTTTTCGAAATATGTGGTGGCTCGATCTGATTTTAACGTTCTTAACAGTCATTGCTATTCTATGTATTTAGATCGCTGTAAATTTGAATTTTCAAATGACCCGAAGCAGTTTTATAACTTTGTCAACGCAAAGCGTAAGTCATCAGCTTTGCCTTCATCGGTTCGATTTAATTCAATGGAGGCATCGACTGACTCTGAAATTGCTGATTTATTCTCTGACTTTTTCCAAACTACTTATAGCTCTTCTTCATGGTCAGAATCAAATTACCGTAATCCCTTAAATAGGGCAAATTGTATTTTTTCCCCTATAATTACCGAAAGTTCTCTCTTAAGAGATTTAACATCAACAACGCCAACTTATTCTCCCGGTCCTGATGGACTTCCAGGGTGTGTGCTTAAGTTTTGTGCATCAACCATCTGCAAACCTATTCTTAAACTCTTTCAATTGTCTATTTCATCATCAGTTTTTCCAACTATCTGGAAGGATTCTTTTATTATTCCACTTCACAAAAAGGGTGCGAAGGCGGATGCCCAGAATTATAGAGGTATTTCTAAGTTGTCGGCTATTCCAAAAGCCTTCGAACGTATTATCACTTCTCACTTGCAACATTTATGTTCCTCGCTAATATCACCGTGTCAGCACGGTTTTGTTAAGCGAAGATCGACTATCACCAACCTACTTGAATTGTCATCAATTGTAATAAATGGATTTAACAATAAAATGCAGACTGACGTTGTATATACAGATTTCAGTAAAGCCTTTGACTCTGTTAACCACTCTCTTCTTTTATTCAAATTAGATTTGCTTGGGTTTCCATGTAATCTATTAACTTGGATTTCAAGCTATTTGAATGGGAGGACTCAGAGGGTTATATTTAAGAACGCTGTTTCAAAAACGATCCATGTGACATCTGGAGTACCTCAGGGTAGTCATTTGGGCCCTTTGCTGTTCACTTTGTTTATTAACGATCTTCCCTCTATTGTAACACATTCTCGTGTACTAATGTATGCTGATGATGTTAAGCTTTGTTTGACATATAATAATATAGAGTCTGGTTTTGGCTTACAATCAGACATTGATCATTTTCAAGTATGGTGTGAGTATAACCTCTTAAATTTGAACTGCCTAAAATGCAACGTAATGACCTTTTATAGGGTTACCCCTACCTTTATAAGTTATTCGCTTCAGAATTTGCCACTTGACCGTATATATTCAGTAAATGATTTAGGCGTTCTTCTGGACCCGAAGCTTAAATTTGACTGCCACATAATGTCGACAGTCAATAAAGCAATGAGTGTTCTTGGGTTTATAAAGCGTTGGTCAAAAGAATTTGATGACCCTTATATAACCAAATTATTATTTACCTCCCTTGTCCGTCCTATATTGGAATATTGTTCTTCGGTTTGGAGCCCACAATACCAAGTCCACATTGACCGTATAGAGTCGGTACAAAAAAAATTTCTCCTTTTTGCCCTTCGTAGTTTGAACTGGGATCAAAACGTAAGGCTACCTTCCTACCAGAGTAGATTATTATTGCTTAATTTACCGACACTTGCAAATCGTAGAAAAATGCTTGGTACTATTTTTATGCATAATCTTATAAGAGGTGATATTGATTCTGTAGAACTTGTTAGCCGCCTAACTTTTAATGTTCCCGTTAGACTAACACGTAATTATCATCCTCTTAATTTACCTCGATGTACATCAAATTTTGGTCTGCACGAGCCCTTTCGCGTTCTATGTAATAACTATAACGTTCTTTATCATTTAATTTGCACATCAACTTCTATCCCAGTATTAAAAACTAACATTTTAACTCATTTGCTTCACTCCTAACTGCATGTTTTTTTCATTATTTGTCCCGTCTTTATTGGTTTTTATGTATTCTTCCTCGCGAACTCGCATTCTTGCCCAAATTTACAAAAGGGCCCCGCGCGTAACAAGCACGTGCTTGGTGTCGTTGGGCCACTTGTTTGTACTTCTCGTAGTGCATCAACGTCCATCATATATTAATAAAGCAGGTGGGGGACGCCGTGAATCAAATTGTTTAAACATTTGCATTTGTTTAAACAATATGAGGCACGTGTAATAAAGAGCGTGAGAATCAAGTGGTTTGAATATTTAATGTTCTTTTAATATTATCAATCCGATTTGAATTTTAAATTACAAAAATCGGTTACAAAATGTCTTAAATCTGTTGTGGAAATGAAAATGAAATATTGTTTTAGCAAAAGGATATCAGTATTATCTTGATTTTTTGGATATACATATTTCGTGCGTGTGTGTGTAGTACACACTGTGTACATAGCAGAGCGAATCATTGTTTATTTTTGTTTTTTACAAATCCAAAGATTGTAGATAGCTCAACACTTGAAAACAAAAGAAAAGATTTGCGATATAATCGATTTTTTAACCGCGCATTTTAAATTTTTTGTGACTGGTATTTTCATTTTTTCCCCTGCGCGGTCACACTTAAAATGCTACATACACACATTTACGACTTAATGCAAAGTGCGCCAGAAGAACATACATACATACATATGTGGAGGCCGTGACGTCACGCACAACAAAATTGGAAAATATTGGGGACTTGGTTAAGGAGGCAGAATTTCCAAAAAATTTAAATGCAGTTAGTTGCGGCTATACCATAAGATTATGATAATAATTTTTTTAAACCATTTTAACAATATTTATAACAGAGAAATAGCAAAAGAAAGAATTTAAAAAAAACGAATCGAATTTTGGGGCACTTTGGGGTCGTTTATTGTTTTAATTTGTACCTCACACACGTCTCCTAATTATTTCAGAATTATGTTGATTTTTCTAGATTTTTATGTCAATCCGCTCTGGTAGGAATTTACCACTGACCCATTTTTTATTGGAGCACTTATATTAGTTTAGATAATTATATATGTAAATGGGTGCATGTCATAATTATGACGTTACATTGGCGGAAGAAGTTGAAACAAATGTCGATATATCGTATCCTTCAATTTTAAATAAACACAAATAACCATCGATGACCTGTTAAAATTCTGATCATGGTGTTATTTAAAAATTGATTTTTTTATAAAAGTTTTTTGGGTAACCTTAAACCCGAACTGATCTACTTGAAACCCATTTGACTTGGGTCGTTTGGGTTTGGGTATTTGGGTTTTGGTAAAAATTGACTCATTTACCCAAATACCCAAACCCAAACGACCCAAGTCAAATGGGTTACAAGTAGGTCGGTTAGGTTTAAGGTTTGACAAACAAGTCAGGTTACTTGTGCAGGGCTCTAGTTCATACGCCTCCATATTACATGCACATTGTTTGAAAATTAGTGTTAAACTGACAGAATATCATTGTTTCGAAAACATAAAATAGTTGTGGGGAGATATTCTCATGAACTCTTAATGCGCTTTAAATATTTTTAAACTTGCGGGTGTTATGACTCTTTCAAAAGTGTGATAACACCTGCGGGCGAATTGACTCTTTTTTATTGTTTTTAAATTGAGGCGTTTTTAAGGGGAAGGGGGTTGCACTTTTAAAAAATTACAATTACATTATTACATCTAAATTATTTTTCTTTACTGCCTAATGTGTCTATAACAAAGAGAAGCACAGAGTACAATAAAACCCAACAAAGCTATACTTCTATTCCTATTAATTTTTCGCAAACGACATGATACAGTTGTCCGATTTTTCGGAAATTATAAAAAAATTGTATTCCCAAGCGTAACCTCCTACGCATGTCAGTCTATGTACACACAAAAAAAAAAACTATGTAAAATCAACGATTTAATAGTGAAAACTGCCCCAACCAATAAATAATAGAAAATGACCCAAAAAATAGTAGATTACCTAAAAAATAGTAGATGACCTACAAAATAGTATTTTACCCGAAAAATATTGTAGTTTTTTTAAATTTATTTTTTTAACTATTTTTATACATCGTCCACCGCCGCAATTACAGCATTGCACTCTGCATTGGAAGCCACATCAAAATCAAAGAATTCTTGCAAAATAACAATAGATTCAACCGAATTCATGGTTTTTCATTTATATTTGTCTTTGTTTACATTCTTCTTCTTATGTCCATTCTACTCGATATTTCGCCTATCGATACACGCCAACAGCTATGTATCATGTATCAAGAAAAGGTAGCGTACTTTTTTTACGCTACCTGATCGTTGATGCAAAATTCTTGCATCATGATCAGTGATCATGTGCGTTCAGCAGAACTATCGTAAGAAATCCATCAGTGATCAGTGATCATGTTGTTCTGCTGAACGCAGCCATTATATTAACACACTAGCCCGCGGAAATTAAGATAGAAAATATGTATGTATGTATGTAGAATAGCTACATATATTTCCATACCTTTAGCTTTATATTAATAAAGCAGGTGGGGGACGCCGTGAATCAAATTGTTTAAACATTTGCATTTGTTTAAACAATATGAGGCACGTGTAATAAAGAGCGTGAGAATCAAGTGGTTTGAATATTTAATGTTCTTTTAATATTATCAATCCGATTTGAATTTTAAATTACAAAAATCGGTTACAAAATGTCTTAAATCTGTTGTGGAAATGAAAATGAAATATTGTTTTAGCAAAAGGATATCAGTATTATCTTGATTTTTTGGATATACATATTTCGTGCGTGTGTGTGTAGTACACACTGTGTACATAGCAGAGCGAATCATTGTTTATTTTTGTTTTTTACAAATCCAAAGATTGTAGATAGCTCAACACTTGAAAACAAAAGAAAAGATTTGCGATATAATCGATTTTTTAACCGCGCATTTTAAATTTTTTGTGACTGGTATTTTCATTTTTTCCCCTGCGCGGTCACACTTAAAATGCTACATACACACATTTACGACTTAATGCAAAGTGCGCCAGCAGAACATACATACATACATATGTGGAGGCCGTGACGTCACGCACAACAAAATTGGAAAATATTGGGGACTTGGTTAAGGAGGCAGAATTTCCAAAAAATTTAAATGCAGTTAGTTGCGGCTATACCATAAGATTATGATAATAATTTTTTTAAACCATTTTAACAATATTTATAACAGAGAAATAGCAAAAGAAAGAATTAAAAAAAAACGAATCGAATTTTGGGGCACTTTGGGGTCGTTTATTGTTTTAATTTGTACCTCACACACGTCTCCTAATTATTTCAGAATTATGTTGATTTTTCTAGATTTTTATGTCAATCCGCTCTGGTAGGAATTTACCACTGACCCATTTTTTATTGGAGCACTTATATTAGTTTAGATAATTATATATGTAAATGGGTGCATGTCATAATTATGACGTTACATTGGCGGAAGAAGTTGAAACAAATGTCGATATATCGTATCCTTCAATTTTAAATATACACAAATAACCATCGATGACCTGTTAAAATTCTGATCATGGTCTTATTTAAAAATTGATTTTTTTATAAAAGTTTTTTGGGTAACCTTAAACCCGAACTGATCTACTTGAAACCCATTTGACTTGGGTCGTTTGGGTTTGGGTATTTGGGTTTTGGTAAAAATTGACTCATTTACCCAAATACCCAAACCCAAACGACCCAAGTCAAATGGGTTACAAGTAGGTCGGTTAGGTTTAAGGTTTGACAAACAAGTCAGGTTACTTGTGCAGGGCTCTAGTTCATACGCCTCCATATTACATGCACATTGTTTGAAAATTAGTGTTAAACTAACAGAATATCATTGTTTCGAAAACATAAAATAGTTGTGGGGAGATATTCTCATGAACTCTTAATGCGCTTTAAATATTTTTAAACTTGCGGGTGTTATGACTCTTTCAAAAGTGTGATAACACCAGCGGGCGAATTGACTCTTTTTTATTGTTTTTAAATTGAGGCGTTTTTAAGGGGAAGGGGGTTGCACTTTTAAAAAATTACAATTACATTATTACATCTAAATTATTTTTCTTTACTGCCTAATGTGTCTATAACAAAGAGAAGCACAGAGTACAATAAAACCCAACAAAGCTATACTTCTATTCCTATTAATTTTTCGCAAACGACATGATACAGTTGTCCGATTTTTCGGAAATTATAAAAAAATTGTATTCCCAAGCGTAACCTCCTACGCATGTCAGTCTATGTACACACAAAAAAAAAAACAAGAGAGAACGCTATAGTCGGGTTGGTGTCCCGACTATCTAATACCCGTCACTCGGCTAAAGGGAGTGCGAGCTCTGTAGTCGGGTTGGTGTCCCGGCTAAAGGTTGTAACTCAGCTAAAGGGAGTGCGAGGGAGATATAAACTTTGATCAGGCTTAACTTTTTAACGAATGGTCCGATTTAAAAAATTTCTTCTGCATTTCGATATGTATAACTAAACGCAACAAAATTGCATTTATACTTATCAGAAATATTTGAAAATGTGGGCGCCAGGCACATTTTAGTATGGTTTGTGGGCGACTATGGGCGATTGTGGGCGTTAGAGGGGGCGTGGCGGTCGCCTGAAATAAACTTGCGCTGCGTAGGAAGCCCAAGAATATGTGTTGGTAATCCCAATATTCTAGCTTTTGTAGTTTCCGAGATCTCAGCGTTCATCCGGACGGACAGACGGACAGACGGACAGACGGACATGGCTAGATCGACTCGGCTAGTGATCCTGATCAAGAATATATATACTTTATAGGGTCGGAAAAGTTTCCTTCTAGCTGTTACATACTTTTGCACGAATACAATATACCCTTTTACTCTACGAGTAACGGGTATAACTATGTAAAATCAACGATTTAATAGTGAAAACTGCCCCAACCAATAAATAATAGAAAATGACCCAAAAAATAGTAGATTACCTAAAAAATAGTAGATGACCTACAAAATAGTATTTTACCCGAAAAATATTGTAGTTTTTTTAAATTTATTTTTTTAACTATTTTTATTTTTAATTTAACTTGTTATATTAATTTATATTGAAGTTATTTATAGACACTTACATTTCACAGATACTTAAACTTACAAATCAGGTTTCTTGCCTCCGCTGGGAATCGAACCGGGGCCGCAATCGTCGGAGTCGAGCACTCTAACCAGTAGGCCACAGAAGAATGATTTTCGTAGAGGAAAATCTTTTGACTTGAAATCAACATTTAAAAAAAAAAAAAAAGGAAAATCATCATCTGCAAAAGCAGGATTTGAACTCACGACCCAGAGATTATGAGTCGGATACTCTAACCACCCTAAGTCCAGAAAAATAGTTGACCTACAATTTATAATTGTATTTTTAAAACAACAAAATACATGAAGGAAAAAAATTGTTTTGTTACGATATTAATTGTGGTGTCACTATTCGATGCCCCAAAAAATAAAACAACAAACTACACGCAAACAAATAAAATAGTTTTGCTACGATATTAATTAAGACGTTACTATTAATTTTCCAAATGAAGAAAACAACAAAATACATGAAAATTACGTAAATAGGTTTTTCACTATTTTAATTGTTAAATACTATTCAATGAACAAAAAAATAAAACAACAAAATACATGAAAAATTCAGAAAATAGTGAACTACTATTTTTCTATGTTAATTTTACATAGTTTTTTTTTTTGTGTGTATGTCAGTCTGTCTGTCTGGCAGAATCCCTAGCCGAATCGATTAAGCCATGTCCGTCTGTGGGTCTATCCGTATGAACGATGAGATCTCAGAAAGTTGAAATTAACCACACATGATCTTGGGCTTCCTATGGAAGTTTGTTTCACCCGAGCGCCACGACCACAGAAAATTTTAAAATCGGTCATTTCATTAAAAAGTTAAGAACTAAAATCGAATCACTCGCTAGATGGCGCCAGTAATTTTGACGACTGCATATCTCCATCTCCCCGCACTCCATTTAGCTGAGGGACGGGTAGCTGATAGTGAAAGTACTCGACTATAGCGTTCTTACTTTTTTTTTTTGTTTTAAAGAAAATTTTCTTAAAAACAGCGGAAAAGCGAATGACGAGAGAAGTTGAGCAGGCATAGTTTTTTTTTTATTTGTTAGAAAACTATTTCTGAAAAATATAAATTCTCAAAACGATATCTCATTTTCTTCAGGATATAACACCATTTAAATAAGATTTTTAAAAAGTAAACAAAATGAGGACGGAAGCTAACTTCGGCAAGCCGAAGTTTTAATACCCTTGCAGATTTCACGAATGAAAACTTGACTAGAAAAGCAAGATAATTAATTAATAAACAACAAAATATTGTATAATTGAAAAAAATCAAAATTTTATATTTTTTCACCCTATTGTTCCTATGGGAGCTATAGGATATAGTCGTCCGATCGGCACGCGCTTTTACCCTGATCGTGGTGTGCATAAAATAATAAGGTTTGGAAAGTTTCATGTCAATAGCTTATATACTGCGCGAAATATCCTGAAAAACGTCACATTTTGACCGATTTCACCCTATTGTTCCTATGGGAGCTATAAGATATAGACGTCCGATCGGCACGCGCTTTTACCCTGATCAAGGTATGCATAAAAGAAATAGATTTGGAAAGATTTATGTCAATAGCTTTTACACTGCGCGAAATATCTTCATTTTATGAAAGCTATATCCGATTGTTCCTATGGGAGCTATGGGATATAGACGTCCGATCGGGCCGATTTTCTTGATCTGCGTACACATCTTTTAGGACGACAGTGAAAGTTTCAGATCGCTAGCTTTTAAACTGAGCTCGCAAACGGTATTGAAACAGACATACAGACGGACATGGCTATATCGACTCCCCTATTGATCCTGATCAAGACTATATATACTTTATGGGGTCGGAAGCGTCTCCTTCACTGCGTTACAAACTTCTTACCAAAATTATAATACCCTCTGCAAGGGTATAAAAATCTATTTGAAGCGAAGATATAGCGAAGCTTTATTTTTGCTTCATTTATTCATAACTTTAATTTACGTAGGGTAAAAAATAAATAAAAATTCTAAAAAATGTATATTTATTTTAATCGCGGTTTTCTGCAAATTGGCATTTTTAATCTTTATAAAAAGATAGTATAATGTTATATACATATTTTTTTTATAAAGAGACGACAGTTTCAGGGGTCAACAAGGATTGTGCACAGAGCATTATACCATTTTTAACCCAGTATATACATCTTTTTGGAGTAATCGGGTTATATACTTACTCGATAGGTAATCCCATATAGTGTGACAAGGCCTAAGTATCGTATAATTTGCACCTCTAGTTCTTCATACGGTTTATTTTGATGTAAATAATTTAGGTTATCTTTCTGCGGTACATATTTATAATGGACGATGATATTTCGCTCCCCGCCGACACGTTGGCTATTCTTAACGAATTTCTGACGGAGCGTACCAAACGCGAAGCCGAGGAGGAGAATCAAATTGTCAACAAGACCGGCAAGGATGCGCAATTCGAGGAAGATTGGGCAAGAAAACCTACATATGTACATACATATCTATACAACTAAAACTTGCTTGACTTTTCCCATTTACAGCAACTAAGTCAGTTTTGGTACAGTACGAAAACTAAACACACTTTGCGGAATGTTGTAGGTAAGCTACTGGCGGAGCGAAACGCAGATTCTGGTGCCTTTCACATAGCTTTACTGTCCTGTCCGTCGCTTTACAAAGACATAAGGAACATCCATGACAAGGGTAAGCAAACGGACTAAATAGCTATTCCTCATGATGTTCACCGGCTCTTTCAGTCCACATCTTTGAGTACGATCAGAGATTTGAAGCCTATGGCACGGATTTCGTGTTCTACGACTTTAATTGTGTAGGCAGCAATCCGGACTACCTCAAAGAACACCACCATCAGTATGACCTTATCCTGGCCGATCCGCCCTTCCTGTCTCAGGAGTGCATAGCCAAAACTTGTGAACTGATCACCAGACTGCAACGGCATCCATCGGAGTGCAAGCTAATCTTCTGCTCCGGTGAGGTGGTAGAGCCCTGGCTGAATTCCCGCCTGCCCGTTTTAAAGTGCGGGTTCCGACCAGAACACGAACGCAATCTGGGCAACGAGTTCGTAAGCTACGCAAACTTCAATTTAGACGAATATATTGAAAATAAATAAGCAATTGCATTGAGTGATAAATGTCGAGTCTATTTCGCAGTCAGGTCGGCCTCCTTGCGCTGCTGCACTAGCTCGCGAAGACCGTCCTCTTGATCCTTGAGCGACTTCTGCAGGAACTCCTTCTTCTTTTCGAGCAGTTCTATCGCCTTGTCACACTTATCCTGTTTGGCTTTCAGATCCTCACGCATGTTCTGCACATCGGTCAGCAGAAACATGCGGCCCACGGACTGGTAAACTCTGCAGTAGAATAATTGAAAAAGCCATCTGGGGACGATTTATTGTAGTTTACTTACCTTGTGTCTTCGGATAAGCTGCTAGTGCCCTTCTCTGTGAGCTGGTACTTGTGCTTGCCCGTCTTGACCATGTCGCACTTCATGTCGATCATGTTGATCTTCTTGGTAGTCTCCAGTTTGTTTATCTGCATCTCTGTGAAGGCCTGTGGGCAGAAGCAGCTATCAATGAGTAAGTTCTTTCGGAAAGCACGCGTTTCCAGTGGGCAACATCTTTTTTGCAAAGCGGTCCACGCTCACCTTCTTCAACTCTATGTCCATTTGTGCCATTTTGTCTTATATCCGGTCCTTCACAAATAGATTAAGATATCTCGATCGTTTTCGCTGCGAATTTTATAAAAATTGCAACACCTGCAGGAAGCTACTCCTTTTTTTTATAATTTGTAAATGATGGGAGCGTGCTCCACACCCGGTTTTATCGACTATCTCTGTACTATCGATAACCACTTTTAGTATGTTCAGACAGTTCATAGAGTCCATGGTACAATTATACAAGGTAGTCCCGTCGTCTGCCTTATGGTTCGGCTTTTAGTCCGTTAACGTGCTTGCTCACGTGACTAGCACATTAACATATAAGTTTAACTTGTAGTGCTAAGAATTTACATTAAAATAAATAAATATTTGTGTACACCGATGAGCGATATCGCTATCTCTTTCGTTCGCAGGTAATGTCAGTATCGTTAACGGACTACATTTTTCCGACGGGACTACCTTGTTTAATAGGGTCTTCCCACAGAGCTCCATCCACCATCTACCATCCGTTGAACGGATGGTCCGTAAGGTTTTGCCGTTCCGAAAATTTTCCAGTTAGTCCGCCATCCAATTTTAACGGACTTTGACGGGCTCTTTTATGCGATAGTTAGGCGATGTTTTTTCGGTGCAACTCTGAATTCTTCCTCTTCACTGTGAAAAATGGAACGTTGACTACGAGAACAAATCAAATCAATGGCGGGAAAAAAATAAGTAATGTTCAACTTCATTGTTTTTTGGCTTTTGTTGAATTATTTGTAGTTTGTTATGAGCGGAAAAGCATTCGCCAACAAGTTGCTATGTGCGGGCCAAAATTTAAGCTGTTCTGCAAACGAAAACATCAATGTTTGCAGCGAAGTCTCAAAATATGTTCTGCAATTCGTAAATACTAACTAATATTAATTAAAAGTGTATTATGTACTCCTATAAAGCTCCAAAGTTGCTATAAATTACCAAAACAGCACAAATTTGGTTTTGTTTACAAATTTTACACATTAATATTGGCTAGACAGAAGCGTAGTAAGAGCGGAGTGTGGGGTACGGGAGGTTAGGCTCTCCCCCAGTCAGTAATATGTATGCATACTCGTTATAAAATGTGTTATAAAAGCTCAGATATGTTTTAAACTATTATCTTATGCTATTTATTATATTATTCTACAATAAGTTTAGGAAAACGGAATTTTACGCCAGTTTTGCAGAGTTAAAATCCCCCTTCATCAATGTTGAGTTGAGCAACTGCTCTTAAGTCAGCTGTAATCGGATGGTAGATGGTGGATGGAGTTCTGTGGGAACACGAGTTTCACATTCGTCAAAAATCCCAACCGTTTCACACGGATGGACTGTATGGGAAGAGGCTATAATTGTACAATGAGCTCCATTCACATCCATATCCGATCACACCTGAAGCGCAGTTGCTCATCTCAACATAGATGAAGGGGAATTTTAACTCGGTAAAATTGTCGTAAAATTGTTGTTGCAGCGTAGAGTTGTGCAAAGCGGTAGAGTGTTCAGGATTCATTCTTTCGAGAACCTTCGAACGGGCAACGCGAACAATTGCAACTCACTACGCATCTTAAAAAAGACCCAAGAGTAAAAAGAAGTCATGACGGAGAAATCAACACGCGAAGCGACTAAGAGACCCCTGTCTCCGACATATATTTGTCGTTTATATGTATATATATTTATATACATATGTACATATATATATATATATATATATATGTATATATTTATAAATATATACATATGTATTATATTTTTACATATACATACATACATATATAAATATATATACATACATATGTATATACATATCTCTGTATTTATTTATTTCTGATTCAACAACATTTATGTATTAATTTATTTATGTTTATATTTATTATTCATACATATGTATGTATGTACGTACATATGTAGACAATACATGAATTATCATTAAATTCATTATTGAATTTTCCTCAAATTTATACATGAATTATCCTCAAAACACAAAATATTGCTTATTTTAAAATGGGTTTGTTGATTGGGATTCATAAAAAAATCCAATCACCACTAAATCATCGGCAAAAAAACACTTCGTCGCAATCGGATTTCGCGCGCAAAAGAAATACATACATACAGTACGTACAGTACATATGTACAGTTTGTTAAGTAATTGTTTGTAAAAGTGAAAATGGCATAGAAATTCGTTTTTAGATGGAAAATGTACAAGCAAATACTAAATTTTTGAATTTTTTTCTTTTGGAATGTTGTTTATTTAACTATTATCTTTCCGATTGCATTAAAACATTTTCATTTTTCACTCTAAAACACCTTAAAAAAATAGAAAAACTAAAAAATTGAAAATATTCGGCTGTCAATGAATTGTTTGCAAAATGCAAACAATTATTTGACTTATAGCTATAGCTTGAAAACGGCTAAAGTTATTGTACTAATTTTTGGTGGGGTCCTCGTGGTGCCTGTCCTGCATTTAAACGACCCGGAATTGACCGTCTAAGGACATTTTTAATTATACTTTTTAAGGATTTTCTTCCAAAAAACTTTTGCAGGTGATTTTTATGGTGCTGGCATTTTTGACGCAGTTTTCTCCCGTTTTGAGTGGTAAAATCGGCAAAATGTGATGCTATTTTTGGCAATTCCCTTAAAGAAATGTCCAACGAAAAGTGCTGGATCATTGTTTAATAAATATATATACATATAAATAGAGTTTATATATATCTAAATGTAAATATATATATATATTCTTAATATATGTGTATGTTCCTTTAAGATATACATGTATAATATGCAGATGTCTAATGTATACATATATCCCTATATATGTATATATATACCTATATATGTATGGTATACTCATTTTTTAACGACATAATTTCGCGCGATCTTATGACGTTTAGCTACGACATAATTTCTCCAGAAAAAAACGACATAAGTTCTCGGACCAAATGTACTGGGAGGAATTATGTCGGAGGAATTATGACGCTATGCCCCCATAAAGTATATATATTCTTAATCAGGATCACCAGCCCAGTCGATCTAGCCATGTCCGTCTGTCCGTCCGTATGAACGCTGAGATCTCAGAAGCTATAAAAGCTAGAAAGTTCGGTTTACCAACACATATTCTTGGGCTTCCTACGCAGCGCAAGTTTATTTCAGCCGAGCGCCACGCCCCCTCCAACGCCCACAATCGCCCACAAACGATACTAAAATGTGTCTGGTGCCCACATTTTTAAAGATTTCGGAGAAGTATAAATGCAATTTTGCTTTTTTTATATCTCCATCTCCCTCGCACTCCCATTAGCTGAGTAACTGGTATCTGATAGTCGGAGCACCCGACTATAGCGTTCTCTCTTGTTTTAAAATTTTTTTTAAATTATTTAAATTATTTATTTGTGTATTTATTTATTTATTCTATATTTGTGGCGGCCTTTATTTATTTATTCAAACAAATACATATATATTTATATTATTCTAATTTATTCCAAAAATTTCTTCAAGTGTGTGTTAGTGCAGTTTTGTGTAATTGTATTTGTGTCATTAAATCTATCCATTGAGAGCTCTTACGGGTAGACTAAATTGCGAAAATTTCTAAACATAAAAAGGGACTCATAATTATTTAAACAGGAAACAATTACAGCATGCAAAATTAATATATATATATATATATACATATATATATACATATATATATATATATATACAGAAGCGAAAACGATTACATGAAAATAATTGTTAAGTAAATTAAGTCAAGATGAATATGGAGTAGTGAATTTATATGTGGGGGAAATGTAAACCGGGTAATGATTAAGTGAATTAGTTAGGGCGGCTGCTAAAAGAAAAATATGATGCAAGCAGGCTGGCTGCAAGGTTGGGAGGGCAATGCACGGTCTCCAGTACACCGGGAGAATCATAATTGAAAAGCAACAACAATTTATTAAAGTCGTAACACAGTATGCATATATGTAATTAACTTTTGAGAACATTTTTTAGCACCGAAATAAAATAACTTTTCTCCTCTTTATTCACTGTTTTCTTAGCTAAGAAACAAAAGCTCGGATTTTGATATTGCTTCGACTGCGACTGTCGACTTTTTCAGAAGCAGCAGCAAAAGCAACAGCTTATATTAAAAAGAAAAATTAAAAATTATGTGACTTTTGCTACTTCGACTGCATCATTTTAAACACTGGCGGTGGGCAGGGTTCGGGGACTCATGGCCCTGACTTGAGCTAGTCGGCGAAAAGCCCGAACACCACACAGGTCCTGCAAAGGATCATAACAGTTCCTTCTAGACCAACTCGTCGATTTCGGCTATTAGCACTGGAAATCGCCAGGTGAAACTTCTCCCGTTTTGACCCATTCCGAGTTTTATGCGACAACTATAATGAATTGTACCACTTATTATCTTATGAGTGTTCCTACGATGTGAACTCAACCACAGTCACCGCGTTCCTGTCATCCGCAAATAATCTATCATATTCGGGGGTGTCACAGAAATTTCTTCCAACCAAGTTTCCCCCCAAAAGCAAATCTCGGTGTCACAGACGTCATTTTTGACGGTTTCTAAATCCCCCGTATTTTGCCGGACGTTTTGATAAAATTAACAAACTTACAACTGCTTCCCAAAAATATAACTTTATTTAAGGCAACTCCAATGAATTTTATAAACTATCTGCATACTACAATTTTTATATTTACTTTGGGTTATATTTAAAAATATGCTTTTTATAAAACCTCTCGAAAAAATTAGCTAAAATAAAACCGTCGGCAAACCGCCCAACCTGACAGTGTTACCAATTAGCTCGAAATTTAAAATACCAAATTTCGGAGTAGTTATCGAAATGTTTTGTTACCGAATTATTTATTCAAAGGTATTTAGAATTGTAGTTAAAAATAAAACTTATTTCTGGTAAAAATTTCATGTTAAAAGAAGTTGTAGTTATTGAGAAAATAATAAAATACATGTCCCCTTTGCAAAAAGGTGGCAGCACTGTCGTGAAAAATGTCCTATTTTTTAGCTGGATAAGACGCCAGCTGTGAATAAGAAGAAGACATGTACGTAAAAGTAAACAATTTTTGTTTGTTATTAATTTAAACTAAAAGCCGTTGCTAATTTTCAGGGGTAAAAAAAGGTTACCAGCGCCAGACGCCATATTCTTGCGATTCATTCGCTATAATATCGACATTGCCAAAGGATTTACTCGGGGCGACCCCGTTCTTGTGACCACTGCGTGGGAGGACCTGGCCAATGACTTAAATCCCCATGGACTACCATGTAAAACCGCTTCTAAGGATTCTTCTCTAAATCCTAGCCTCTCGCAGATTATGTCTTTGCAAGTACTCTAGAGCAAGAGTTCGTGCAGATGACACATTGGTTCGCTTTTAAAATTTTTGCCAACCTATAAATGTAAATAAGCCAACGCAGCCGCTGCAAACAGTTGTCCAGGGCTGCAATATGTAGCCTGGCGGGTAATTCAAATCTTTCATTTTTTCTTTTATTTTGCACAATATGAGCTTTAAACGAGTATTCTTTATGTAATTTTGCAAGAATTCATATATTAAGTTTAAAACTTATTGGAAAATAGTTAAAATAAGTCAAATAAAATTTGATAATTATTGAATATTCGATATTTAGTGTATGCATCCAGCCCTGATCGTTTTTCGGTAAATTTTCAGAAAAAAGGTAATCTCCCGAATTTCTGTGATCGGTTGGTTTCTAAACCAACCGTCCCCAAATCCGTCCCCGGTTTCTGTGACACCCCCGATTGAAAATTTCTGGTATATTTTTTAAGTCCACTTTTGAATAATATTAGTTATCATTTACGAAGTGCAGAATATATCTGAGACATTGCTGCAAACATTGATGTTTTCGTACGCAGAACAGCTTACATTTTGGCCCACTCATAGCAACATGTTTGCAAACACTTTACCGTTCATAACAACCTACTAATAACACAGGTACACAGCCAAAAATTTCCAAGAACCATTTCAAGTTTTCCATGATATTTGGATGCTCCTGAGTAAAAGTCCCATACAAAATTATTTTCCATCACCTACAGGTTCCGCGGTATAGCTAAGAATACAAAAAACCGATGTTTGTCGACATTTTGAATTACGTGGCCAATATAATTGGACTTACCTTTATTATTTTCGCTGAAACCTACTCTCAATACATCACGGCACTACTAAAAAAAAGCCCCCATCGTGAACCATTGTCAATGTCTTTGGAATTCGACGCCAAAATCAAAACTCCCAAAATTTTCACAATTTCTCTGATGAAAAAATAATTCTGAGAATTAAATCTTGGATGGAACTAATTTTAACTATTCATTGAATCTATTGTTCATTGTAAGCTTTAATTTCGGTTTAAAGCGTTTTCATGAGGACATTTTATTTTATTTATTAAACGAATAAAACCGCATTTTTGATTTAATCATCTGCTCCTAAATGTTGTCAAATTTCAAATAAGTCAAGGCATCCTATAGAATGCGAGTAAACATGTATGTTTCTCTATGTATGTTCAGTGAACGTTTTTAATTTCTTAGTTCTAGAGGTTGCCATGACTTATTCAAAATTTGACAGCACATAGGTGTAGATAATAAAATAAAAAAAACGGTTTTATTGGTATAAGAAATCCAATAAAATATCTTCATGAAAACGCTTTAAACCGAAATTAAAGCATACAATGAACAATAGATTCAATGAATAGTTAAAATTAGTTCCTTCCAAGTTTTAATTCTCAGAATTATTTTTTCATCAGAGAAATTGTGAAAATTTTGGGAGTTTTGACTTTGGCGTCGAATTCCAAAGACATTGACAATGGTTCACGATGGGGGCTATTTTTTAGTAGTGCCGTGATGTATTGAGAGTAGGTTTCAGCGAAAATAATAAAGGTAAGTCCAATTATATTGGCCACGTAATTCAAAATGTCGACAAACATCGGTTTTTGTATTCTTAGCTATACCGCGGAACCTGTAGGTGATGGAAAATAATTTTGTATGGGACTTTTACTCAGGAGCATCCAAATATCATGGAAAATATGAAATGGTTCATGGAAATTTCACAAAGTTTAATTTTGTGTTCCTGTGTAATTTAACAATAGCCAAAAAACAATGAGCTTAAGCATTATTTAATTATTCCCGGCATCGATTTGATTTGTTCTCGTAGTCATCGTTCAAATTTTTACAGTCAAGAGTTGCACCTCAAAAACATCGCCTAACTATAGCATAAAAGAGCCTAGAGCTGAAAATAACATCGGCGATGTATCGATACATCGATGTTTTTCAAAACATCAAAACATCGAGGTTTCCAAACATCGATGTTCGATGTTTCCTCTTTATCCATCACTACTTGGCATGGAAGAATCTTGGTAAGCTGAACGCATTTTTTATCAATTAAGTGAATAATTTGTAATAATAATTGTAGATTTCGACAAATATTGGTGTTGGCGGCGCTTCGAAATGGAGAAGAAGACTTTAAAAGAGCAGAACAGCAATGGTTACCTTTGTTCTTATGTTCTTTTTCGAGTAGAGCTCGATTGTTTTTAAGTTTAAATATTCAGATAATAAAATGAATTGATCTCGAATAAAGCCAAACCTTTTTTAAGGGAGTAAAAACATTTTTTAAAATTAGACAAAAAAAATTCGATGTATCGATATGTTTTTTCAGGAAAAAACATCGATGTAAGTAAACATCGATGTTTTTCCAGCCCTTTAAGAGCCCGTCAAAGTCCGTCAAATTTGGATGGCAGACTAACTTAGGGATGTCGAAAATATATCAAAATATCAATATATCGATATTTTTTGCGAAAAAATAAATATTTTTATCGTGATATTTTTTTTTGAATTATTATCAGATATCATCGATTTTTTTTGCACATTTTTTGATAATTTTAATTCATATGTGAAAGATGAGCGCCGCTAAAATTTATTTTTCGGCAAGTGAAAATGATTTTGACAATTGCAACATTTGTGATAAAAACATAAAAGAGCGCATATGCATATGTACATATGTATGTGTGTAGTACATATGTATGTACATATGTACATATGTATGTGTGTAGTACAGTATAGCATTCGGAATAAAGGAAACGCGTTAAAAAAATGCGCGGGAAATAGCGGCATACATATGTAAGTACATTGTACTTTTATTTGATTTGATCCCTATAAATAAAAGCAAAAGAAGCAAAAATAAATATTGTTTTCTTTCATTTATTAGTAAATATAAACTAAAAATTATTATAATATAATTTAAGCTCGTATGTGGGTTAATGTTTAGTGGTTATTGCTTATGCAGCTTAAAATTAAAAAAAATAAAAAAAAACAAATATATCAAAAATATCCGATATATACATAGATATTTTTTTTCTGATATATCAAATATCATTTTGATTTTTTGTTTCAATAAAAAATTTTCGGAACGGGAAAACCTTACGGACCATCCGTTCAACGGATGGTGGATGGCGGATGAAGCTCTGTGGGAAGAACCTATCAGCTTTTATTGGATGGTGGATGTGGAAACACGAGTTTCACATGGACGATATATAACTGTGAAATTTTCGGAATGGCAAAACCTTACGGACCAACCGGTTGGTATTAGCAATAGGTCCAATAAAAAACACACCTTTTCGAAGAAAAGCAGCCGGTAGTAACAGCGAACAGAGCGATAGCGAAGACGGGATGGAATCGGATTAATGCTTATATTATTTAAATCATCGATTTTCATTTAAAATTATGGGTTTCACTAATAAATTCGAAGTCATAAATGTAAACTTTTTTTATTTAATAAATACAAGCAATACAAGGTTTTCCCATTCTTAGCATATTATTTTTGGCGCATATTCACTATAAAGTCCATAAATTCTTAGTATTCTTAATATACATAGTCTAAATAAGTACATAAACGCTTCGGGTAAATTTTCAGCGCTATTAATGAAAAATTACCAGTTTTTTGGTAAAAATACCCAAATTTTCAAAAAATTCGCCGAAGAAAAATAATTATTAAAAAAAAAAATATTCTACGGAAAGCCCAAATGTTATTTTTTTTACTTTTTTTGATCAAATACAAAATACAAAATTATAACATGTTCAAATTTTTTGTCGGCTGAATTGATCGTTACTATTGGGGTCTCTCACCCCAGTGTGCAACCGTTCAACGGATGGTAGATGGTGGATGGATCTCTGTGGGAAGACCCTATTAAAGCCTAACCCAGCGGGAAAATTGCTCTGGAAAATATGTTATTATACCCGTTACATAGGTGCAGATTCTAGGAGTTCCTACGCAGCGCAAGTTTGTTTCAAAAAGGTGCCACGCGCCCTCTAACGCCCACAGTCGCTTATAAACGATTTTAAAAATTTAAATATTTCGGAAAAGTAAAAATGCAGTTTTATTGTGTCTATTAATGCCTATCGAAATGTAGAAAAATGTTTAAATCGGACCATTCGTTAAAAAGTTATGCACGATCAAAGTTTTACATCTCAATCTCCCTCGCACTCCCTTTAGCTGAGTAACGGGTATCTGATAGTCGGGGCACCCGACTATAGTGTTCTCTCTTGTTTTTATTAGGTTTCTCCATACAAGCGGAAGAGACAAATCCTCATTCACCCCGTACATTTCTTCCATTTCCATTTCTTACATTTCTTACAATTTTGAAACCAGAGATGGAAATTTAGGAAATGTAATGGGTGAATGAGGTTTCTATGTGGATCTCTGGCAGTAGAATGCAGGGCAAAATCCACTGGTTTTTCGCCTTACCGCATTATAGGTTATGGTTATACAGTTATGGTGTTCCTCTACTTGCAATATCTGCTTTTCCACACCCTCCCAGTTTAGGTTTTCCGCTGCTTTGCAATATCTGATTTTCCACCATAAAAATAAATTTTTTCATGTAATATTTATACCCGTTACTCGTAGAGTAAAAGGGTATATTGTATTCGAACACACAATAAAACTGCATTTTTACTTTTCCGAAATATTTAAATTTTTAAAATTTTTGTAATGCGATTGTGGGCGTTAGAGTGAAACTTTTTGTAAAGTGTTTTCAATACTACCAACACGAATTTTTATTTTTTAACAACACTTAATAATGGCTCAGGCCACGATCTGACGATCAAATTATTTTATTTCATAGAAAATGTTTAAAAATTTAAGAAAACAATAATTATTTTCTATATAAACCCTCCACCTCCGAGGGTGCCGGCTGGTTCAACCCCTTTGAATCAGTAGCTATGGTGCCTAGCGGTAGGCATAAAACAAAGCGAACCTTTCCCAGGAGGAGAACGAGAAGCTAGCCTGATTTTGCACATGGCGAGCACACT
Organism: Drosophila prostipennis; assembly: GCA_037075205.1. Lineage (NCBI taxonomy): Eukaryota > Metazoa > Arthropoda > Insecta > Diptera > Drosophilidae > Drosophila > Drosophila prostipennis. Next base: position 123,245 of record JBAMCJ010000877.1, read on the forward strand.
TGGGAAGATGCCGTGGGGCATGAGTAGTGTCTACCCACGCCTCAAGAAGCGACACCCGGACGACAAAGGCGCACACATTCTGCAGGCAGGCGAGGTGGAGAAGGACCTAGGTCTGAAAGCCATTGTGGATTCCGCCCAGCAACTTTCTCTGGACTACTCGGAGGACGAAGAGGACGGTTATAGCTAACCCGCCGAGCGGAGATGAGCCAGCCACCCATTACACTGAGGGTGCTGCAGCTCAATCTTCATAAAAGCAGACTCGCGTCGACGGAGCATCTGATTGCCCTGGAGCAAGGGCCCGCGGACATAGCCTTGGCTCAAGAGCCATGGATTGCCTCGGGCAATATCGTGGCCGGACTAAGGTCCTCAAACAACTCCTCATCGGTGCACATGACAAAGCAAACCTTAAACAAGGTTCGGCTTTATTCGAGATTAATACATTTCATTATCTGAATATTTAAACTTAAAAACAATCGAGTTCTACTCGAAAAAGAACATAAGAAAAATGGTAACATAATAAAAACTTAAGAAATCCCGTCATTTTTGTTGAGGAATAGGATCATATTTACATTCTTTGGTTTTAGCGAGCTGCGCTTTTCGCTTATGACTAGTCCGGCTTTGCTGAACATTCGTTCACTTTCCGTTGAGGTAGCCGGTACGCAGAAATATTTAAGGACGCAAGTTTTATATGCCGCATCAGTTGATATCTGTGGAAAGAAGAAATTTGATTTTTAAGTTTCATAAGTTTAGATAATTGTTATAATAATAATATACAAATTCAAAAATAATATTACAAATCATATAAATGTAAGGAATTACTCTAATTACCATTGCTGTTCTGCTCTTTCAAAGTCTTCTTCTCCATTTCGAAACGCCGCCAACACCAATATTTGTCGAAATCTACAATTATTATTACAAATTATTCACTTAATTGATAAAAAATGCGTTCAGCTTACCAAGATTCTTCCACGCCAAGTAGTGATGGATAAAGAGGAAACATCGAACATCGATGTTTGGAAACCTCGATGTTTCGATGTTTTGGAAAACATCGATGTATCGATACATCGCCGATGTTATTTCCAGCTCTAATGTCGGCAGAAAGAAAGTTTCGCGGTAAAAATTATACCGATGAACAGGAGACAATTCTTGTAGAACCGGTGTCTTCGGAATCGCCACCGGGAGATCCTATGACTTTCGGACACTTGTCTATTTTATAAAAACCAACAACATTTTATTGAAGATCTTCAATACGAGGGTATTTCATAAATTGTTTTGAAAAAGACGCTATAGCAACAGAAACATCCTTAGCAACTCGACTGGCTGTGGCCACGCTAACACCACAAAAATTGCCAAAAGTTATAAGAAAACTGCCCGTTGCGTAGAATCTAAAAGCTTTCAGAAGCTTAACCCATCACCGTATTGTCGTTTCCCTGTAATAATGGTTTTTGAATATGGAATTAGTTAAATCAAATGAATGCACTTACTTCTTTACTTTAAATTCAAGTCGAAAAAACAATTTTTTGCAAAACAAATAGCACCGTGCTTTTACGCAAGCGAAACCTTTTAACAAATTCTTCATCACTGTAATGTTCGAAGTAATTTCTTTGGTCTTGATATCTGCGCCGATAGGTTCGCACTTTAGACAATTCGACGTTATCCCACAGAGTTTGAAGATAAATCGCTCGGGAATTCATTTTAAAATCAATTGGATGACTTTAACAATTTTGATTTATATTTAACTGTAAATAGAATCAGCTGTTTTCGAATGAAGAGTGGAACCAGATTGACAACGCTCAAATGTCTGGCAACACTTGCGCAGAAATCCAACCGCACAAATTTGTCGCTACCTGCGCTAACATAAGGACGAGTAAACCATTTTTTGTTTATCGCTCCGTTGTCCCGGCAGGCAAACTAAAGTAAGGACGAGAAAACGGCCCTTAGACTTTATTCTATCTAATAATTTATATATAGCAAACGTGGGGGAGGAACACACCTTCGCAGCTCCCACCTCGTCAAACGTGCTAGATATAACACTTGTAAAGGGACAGAGTACTTTGGTCTCCGAATGGAGGGTCCTAAAAACACCATCCTTTTCGGACCATAGGTATTATCAGTTCAGATATGATTTTCAAAGCACAGTCAGCTAAAACGCGACGACGGACAGTGAAGAGGCCCTAACAGCACTTATGCAAACGCACTTTCCATGATGCACGGATGTTCTAGATGCCAGCACGCACCAAGACATAGCAACTCGCGAAGAACGCCCCCAAGACGATCTAATAACAAAGACAGCCATGTTACAGGCGACCAAAGACAGGATCAGCCCATGGCTATATGAAGGCATGTCTAAGCACGGGATATATCCCAATCCAATGGAGGAGCTCTCGAATTGTCTTCCTCCCAAAAGCGGCAAAGTACAGGCACGCAAGAACCAAGGATTACAGGCCGATAAGCCTTACATCCTTCATACTGAAGACACTGGAAAAGCTGCTGGATCTACACATTAAGAGTGATGTAGGGAGACTCGTGTCTTCCAACCAGCACGCCTACACCAAAGGAAAATCTGTGGAAACGGCACTACACTCGCTAGTAGCAACCATGCAGAGAGCCCTACACATTAAGGAATATGCGCTATGATTATAGTTATTGAGTTTAATTTATTTGATTAAAAATTATTAATATTATGTCTACGTATTTTAAAACAAGAGAGAACGCTATAGTCGGGTGCCCCGATTATCAGTTACCCGTTACTCAGCTAAAGGGAGTGCGAGGGAGACGGATATATAAAACTTTGATCACGCATAACTTTTTAACAAATGGTCCGATTTGAAAAATTTCTTGTACACTTCGATAGGCATTGATAAACACAATAAAACTGCATTTTTCTTTTCCTAAATATTTAAATTTTGTAAAATCGTTATAAGCGATTGTGGGCGTTAGAGGGGGCGTGGCCCTCGGCTGAAATAAAATTTGCGCTGCGTAGGAACTCCAAGGATCTGCATGCGAAATGCCAATCATCTAGCTTTTATAGTTTCCAAGATCTCAGCGTTCGTACGGACGGAGAGACAGACGGACAGAAAAACATGGCTATTGACTCTGATCAAGAATATATTTACTTTATAGGGTCGGAAACGCTTCATTCTCCCTGTTACATACTTTTGCACAAATACGATATACCCTTTTACTCTACGAGTAACGGTAATAAGTAATGATAAATGTGAGAACAAGGCTTTTGGCTTTGGTGTAAATCATAGGATTTAGACTACATCTAAGTTTGAGATGTTTTTGTTAAAAATTATAATAATAGCACAGTGGTTGATTTCATAGGCCAAAAATAAAAAAACAAAAGTCTGAAATTGGTGACTTTTTGTTTTAAAAATATTCCTTAACAGAGCAATAAAACAAACTGTAATTATACCCGTTACTCGTAGAGTAAAAGGCTATATTGTATTCGTGCAAAAGTATGTAACAGCTAGAAGGAAGCATTCAAGCATTCATCATCAAAGTTTATATCTCCATCTCCCTCGCACTCCCTTTAGCTGAGTAACGGGTATTTGATAGTCGGGGCACCCGACTATAGCGTTCTCTCTTGTTTTATTTTTGGTTTCTCTCATTCGTACGCTCTACGGATAGCGAGAGAAGTGAGACAAACCAAACACGTGGATGTTGCATTGAACGCAGCTTGAAAATTAGCTTTAACTAAAAATTACATTTTTATATTAATTCGCGTCCAATTGTTGTCAATTATTTTCTAAATTTAGAAAATAAAGGTATTTACTATAAAATTGAGTAATTTTTAAGTCATTACGAGTTGTGTTTTTGTTTTTAGATTACTGTTTCATCAGTGACCTGCCGAGTAGTGTATTTTTGTGTATCCCGTCTTACCCTTTAATGAAACTAATTTATAAATACTAGTGTATGTTTTCTTAGTCTAAGTTATAAAGTTGAGCTGCAACTTTTTGCAACTTTTTGACTTATACGCTCCTTAGTGTTCGTGTATATTTTATGTTTGCTGTGTTCGTCATATTGGTTTGTGCTTTGAAATCTTAATTGCTCAACTGTGAAGTTTGAAATTTAAGTTAACTTTTTTAATATTTTTTTGTATCTTGTGTACCCATAAAAATAAAATTTAATTTAAATATATTTTATTAATAAAAGATTTTCTCACCCTAAAAGTATGTAATTGAATTTGAGTCTTAAAAAGTTATTTTCTAATATTTTGATGCTTTTACGTGTGGTTTTTTGCCTTTGTATTATTATTTTATTTAACTTATTGGGTCTGTATAGCAGTACACAGAGAGAATTATTTAAGTAATTTGTACTCAAATTGAGTATTTTTGTACTTAAAAATTAAGCATGAACACAAATACTCATTCTGAGTACAAAATACTCTATCAGTACAAATTTGAAAAAATTTTTTTACTCAAATTGAGTACAAAATACATTTATTAAGTACATTTTTCCTCAAAATGAGTACAAACTGTACTCATTTTTGGAAATTACTTGAATAGTATTTTAAAAGTGAGTATTGCCATTTCTCAAATTGAGTACTGAATAATGATTGAATTGAGAAAAAAATTGAAACAAAAATATTTGTGTTTACCGGAATGGGGATTGAACTCACGACCCGAACGACATTAGCTATCAAATATTTGATGGCAAGAGTCATTTACTCCCTAGGCCAGCCTTTTAGGAGGTTCCTGTGAGTAATGTCATACTCATTATGAGAATATTTGTACTCAAGTTGGAAATTGAAGAACTTGTTTCCTAAAATTAAGATTTTTGTGATCAATTCAAGTTTTTTTTCTTAAAGTGAGTTCAATTTGTACTCAATATAAGTTTTTTCCCAAAATTTGTACTTAAAATCAGTACATCCTGAAATTGAGAATACAAATACTCAATTTCAGAACGTCAGAATTCTCTCTGTGTACATAAATTTTAAGCTCAATATTCCAACTGGAAGTATTTTTGGCCGCCTCTGCCATACAAGATCAACCAGTGTGCAGTGGGCTGATTGAATGCTTTCAGAAACCCACCCCATTTAGCGCTCCTAATGATCTATCCACACACCACTGCCTGCTAAAACGAACAGGCTTTCCAGTACACTATAAACCAACTTCTCACTTTCCCGCTGTGCTCTGCAATGGTATAAAAAACTTATAAATTTTTATACCCTTGCATGGTATAAAAACCTTATACATTTTTATACCCTTGCAGGGGTATTATAATTTCAGTCAGATGTTTGCAACGAAGTGATCAGCACCAATAGCCGAATTCATCTATTCATGTCCGTTTCTATGCGAACTCAGTTTTAAAGCTATCGCGATGAAACTTTTCCAAAAGTCTTCTTTCTATTGCAGGTAGTACATATGCCGGATCGGACAACTATATCCTATAGCTCCCATAGGAATAATCTCAAACAAGAAAGGAAGCTAGCTTCGGCCAGCCGAAGCTTATATACCCTTGCAGATAATTCCTATTAATGACTAATTTTCCGATCGTTCCTATGGCAGCTATATGATATAGTAGTTCGATATTGATCAAATTAAAATCGAAATTCGAAAACATTTAAAAAGACTCATATCCCAGAGTAGAAGAGAATACAATAAATGTCAACGAAGCAATAATTTATTTCCTATTATATTCCAATTAATTTTCCGATCGTTCCTATGGCAGCTATATGATATAGTCGTCCGATTTTAAAAAAATTTTATTCGAAATTCAGAATTAGATAAAAAATGGCATTTCCAAAAGTAGGAGGTTCTAGGTTCAAAAACACCCAAGATATAATTTTTTTACATTTTTTTCCCGATTATTCCTATGGGAGCTATAGGATATAGTTGGCCGATCCGGCTGGTTCCGACTTATATACTACCTGCAATAGATAGAAGACTTTTGGGAAAGTTTTAGCCCGATAGCTTTAAAACTGAGAGACTAGTTTGCGTAGAAACGGACAGACAGACGGACGGACAGACGGACAGACGGACCGACGGACAGACGGACAGACGGACATGGCTAGATCGACTCGTCTAGTGATGCTGATCAAGAATATATATACTTTATGGGGTCGGAAACGTCTCCTTCACTGCGTTGCAAACTTCTGACTGAAATCATAATACCCTCTGCAAGGGTATAAAAATATATAAAAATAAATTGTAACTTTGTACACTCAAAAAATTAATCGCCCTGAATTTTAGAAAATCGCCTATGGATTTGCTTCACTGGCGATTTTTATACCCTTGCAGAGGGTATTATGATTTCAGTCAGAAGTTTGCAACGCAGTGAAGGAGACGTTTCCGACCCCATAAAGTATATGGGCCGTTCTTTTACAAACCAAACAAATTTGGCCAAAAAAAAATTTCACATTTTTGATTTGCCTGAAACTTTGTTTACACGTACTCTTCGGAAAATAAGTAACGCGTGTATCAGGATTTGACCGAAAAAAAATTATTTTTTTAGTTAGAATTTTTTTAAGTTTGCCAAAAATCGTCAAATTTGAAAAAGTGCCCTCTCATTGAAAAACTGTATCTCCGGTTATAAGAATCCGATTGACTTCATGTCTTTTGCATTAATTCCTCTAAAACCTCTTCTTTCAAAATAAAATTTCTAAAAAATTAAATTAAGATTTAAAAAAAATGTTTAACCAATGCCCCCACAAAAATAAAATTTTATTTTTATTTTAATACTTGCGCCATATTGTTAGTTACAATCGGTTTTTGTACAAAGTTGGAGCCATTTTTAGTTTTTTAAAAATTGAATTGGTTTAACAAGGCCTCGGCTTTTTTCTATGTAAAAACGTTGCAGCAAGTAGGGCTACTCTTTTATTCTTGTCGGATCCTTATGGAATTCATGTTTTCTCATCGCTTACTAGTCCTTTAAAAATTTCGAATGATTAAAAGTTAAGTTTTAAGTGTTTTGACAATTTCTGAATGACAAAAAGTAAAAAGTCATTTTTTAATTTATTAAAAAACTACAATTATTTATTTAACCCGCAAGTATTAAAATAAAAATAAAATTTTATTTTTGTGGGGCATTGGTTAAATTTTTTTTTTTAATCTTAATTTGTTTTTATTTTTAAGAAATTAAAAACTTTTTATTTTTAAAAATTTTATTTTGAAAGAAGAGGTTTTAGAGGAATCAATGCAAAGACATGAAGTCAATCGGATTCTTATAACCGGAGATACAGATTTTCAATGAGAGGGCACTTTTTCAAATTTGACGATTTTTGGCAAACTTAAAAAAATTCTAACTAAAAAAATAATTTTTTTTCGGTCAAATCCTGATACACGTGTTTACTTATTTTCCGAATAGTACGTGTAAAAAAAGTTTCAGGGAAATCAAAAATGTGACCCAATAAAAAGTGTTCGGTTTGTAAAAGAACCGCCCATATATATTCTTGATCGGCATCACTAGACGAGTAGATCTAGCCATGTCCGTCTGTCTGTTTCTACGCAAACTAGTCTCTCAGTTTTAAAGCTATCGGGCTAAAACTTTTCCAAAAGTCTTCTTTCTGTTGCAGGTAGTATATAAGTCGGAACGAGCCGGATCGGACAACTATATCATATAGCTTCCATAGGAATAATCGGGAAAAAAATGTAAAAAAATTATATCTTGGGTGTTTTTGAACCTAGAACCTCCTACTTTTGGAAATGCCATTTTTTATCTAATTCTGAATTTCGAATAAAATTTTTTCAAAATCGGAGGACTATATCATATAGCTGCCATAGGAACGATCGGAAAATTAATGGGAATATAATAGGAAACAAGAAAGGAAGCTAGATTCGGCCAGCCGAAGCTTATATACCCTTGCAGATAATTCCTATTAATGACTAATTTTCCGATCGTTCCTATGGCAGCTATTTGATATAGTTGTTCGATATTGATAAAATTAAAATCGAAATTCGAAAACATTTAAAAAGACTCATATCCCAGAGTAGAAGAGAATACAATAAAAGTCAACGAAGCAATAATTTATTTCCTATTATATTCCCATTAATTTTTCGATCGTTCCTATGGCAGCTATGTGATATAGTCGTCCGATTTTAAAAATATTTTATTCGAAATTCAGAATTAGATAAAAAATGGCATTTCCAAAAGTAGGAGGTTCTAGGTTCAAAAACACTTAAGATATAATTTTTACATTTTTTCCCCCGATTATTCCTATGGGAGCTATATGATATAGTTGTCCGATCCGGCTCGTTCCGACTTATATACTACCTGCAATAGATATAAGACTTTTGGGAAAGTTTTAGCCCGATAGCTTTAAAACTGAGGGACTAGTTTGCGTAGAAACAGACGGACGGACAGACGGACAGACGGACATGGCTAGATCGACTCGTCTAGTGATGCTGATCAAGAATATATATACTTTATAGGGTCGGAAACGTCTCCTTCACTGCGTTGCAAACTTCTGACTGAAATCATAATACCCTCTGCAAGGGTATAAAAATCGGTTACGAAATGTCTTAAATCTGTTGTGGAAATGTAAATGAAATATTCTTTTAGCAAAAGGATATCAGTGTTTTCTTGAATTTGAGCGACCCTCTATTCCTTAATCAGCTGCGATGCGCACACACAAATGTACACACGCATATATATATGTATATATATATACATACATATATGTATCTAATGGCTGTGTGTAAAATACGCATTTTTTTATATATATATATTTCGTGCGTGTGTACATAGCAGCGCGAATCATTGTTTATTTTTGTTTTTTACAAATCCAAAGTTTGTCGATATAATCGATTTTTTAACCGCGCATTTTAAATTTTTTGTGACTAATACCACAGTCATTTTTCATCTTTATCTGCACGGTCACACTTAAAATGCTGCATACACACATTTACGACTTAATGCAAAGTGCGCCAGCAGAACATACATACAAACATATGTGGAGGCCGTGACGTCACATACGCACAAACAAATTGAAAAATATTGGAGACTTGGTTAAGGAGGCTGAATTTCCAAAAAATGTAAATGCAGTTAGTTGCGGCTATGCCATAAGATTATAATCATAATTTTTTTAAACTATTTTAACAACATTTATAATAGAGAAATGGCAAAAGAAAGAATTTAAAAACAAAACGAATCGAATTTTGGAACAATTTGGGGTCGTTTATTGCTTTAATTTGTACCTCAACGCGTCTCCTAATTATTTCAGAATTATGTTGATTTTTCTAGATTTTTATGTCAATCCGCTCTGGTAGGAATTTGCTACTGACCATTTTTTATTGGTCCAATTATATTAGCTTAGATTAAAAAACACAGAGACCCGATTTTATTTTAATTTTTAAAAATGATTAAAGAAGTGTGGGATATGGATATATTGAGGTATAAAGCAGCCTATTTAATTTCATATGGGCACACACTGTTCAGAATTCCACAACCTCTAGCACATTCCATCAGCCAAAAACGCCAGACAGTTCTATCCCTTTTCATCAAAGTGATCTATATCCATCACCCTCTTTCGAATAGAAATAATGCCTTATAAGTTTAAGCAAGCCACTCGATTGCGAACATTTGTCTGAGGAAGTCGTGTGTCACCCGTAGAGTGCGAAAGTCGTGAAGTTTAAATACAACCTTTGTTTCTTTAATTTACTTTACTTTAATCTGAAATAAACACATCAATTTGTATTACCCTACAAATTATTGGGGGCTCGTCCGAAAAAAAAGTAAAAGAACAAAGAGAAAAATTGTACGTTAACACATCGAAAACTGCCGCGACAAGGAAGAAAACGACGAAGAAAACGAAGAACGAAGAAAACGAAGAAGAAAATGCCAAAAAGAAACAGTTAATAGTGGTAGAAGTACCTGTTTAAACAGAAACAGTTGAAGCCGAGGAAAATATAAAAGTTAAACTAATCGACAATCACACCAGTTTACAAAATAAAATCGACCTCTTCCTCATCGAAGATAACCTTAATTTTCCGGTTAAGTACATCTCCCTGATTAAGAAATGGGCCCTCAAAATTTTTTGTATGGTGTCAATTTTTTTTAAAGTGTATAAAACGTTTTTTGCCACTTTTTATTTTCTATCTTGAGTTTTGATAACCTGATTTGGGTCATATAATACTCAATTTACAGGTAATAGAATGTTCTTTAACTTTCCTATACACAGCATTGAGTTCCAGTCATTAGTTTAGGAGGTACACTTCGTCAAAGCTGAAAAAGTTGGAAAAAGTGTGAAAAAATGCAAAAAAGCTGGAATAAATGGCATCTTTAAAAATACACGCATAAAAACCGAAATTATTTTTATAACTTTTATAGTTAGATACATCTTTAAGCAAACTAACAAGACCATCAACTCAATAAACAACCAAAGGTTCGATTTTATATAGATTATTTCAGTTGGAAAAAAGGTGTATTACAGCCCTGTTAGAGCCCTGTTAACCTCAGTTAACAGCTGTAAACGGCCAAAAAACCAGCGTTCTTCCGAGCTTAAAAAATTCATATCAAAATAATTTCCTGGCGGATTGTAACGATCATTAGCTTGTTTTCTTTAATTAAATAAAAATTATAAAAATACATAAATGCATAATAAATTGAAAATTTATGTACCTAATAAAAATAAAAATTTAATTATTTAATTAAATAAAAATTATAAAAATACATAAATGCATAATAAATTGAAAATTTATGTACCTAATAAAAATAAAAATTTAATTATTTAATTAAATAAAAATTATAAAAATACATAAATGCATAATAAATTGAAAATTAATGTACCTAATTGATCTACTGGTTGATCATTATGATGATTATCATTATCATTATTATCATTGTTTTGGTAATTGTGTATATCTGCTGCTGCTGCTCTGTATGTAACAGTTGACCTTATATTAAATAATTGCAACAAACACAGGTAAAATACGTTTTGTTGTTGTTGTTGTTGTTGTTGTCAATTGTTGCTCTAGGTTCCCTTTATAAGGACATAGGACAATATTGGCCATATCCTTAAAGGATTAAAAGTTGTTGCTTGGTGAGTTTTATTTTGAGCGAAAAAAATAAAAATCACGAATAATCATTATTTTTGAGTTTTATTTTTTTTGGTCAAAAATAATGATTATTTGTGATTTTTATTTTTTTTGCTCAAAAATAATGTTTAACAATAGAAGAATAAATATAACAATTAAAAATTAAAAATCATCAAGGATATTCATAGTGTATCCTTAAAGGATAAAAACGTGCTAGTCATGCTTGTTCTATGTTGATTGGAAGTGTATGATTTATTCATTTAAAAATAGCGAAAATAATCATTATTTACGGTCCCTGGAAATCTCACATTGACTGAGCTAGGATTAGTTTCATTTAACCTCTTGAAACAGCTACTTGTGTCAGCACCAGTATTCAAACTGTTCGATCCGTTAGCTACAACCGAAGTGCATACAGATGCAAGCAAGTATGGCTTCGGATGCGTTTTAAGGGGGGCGTTAAAAAGGCGTTTTGCAGTGACCACTGTATCTCCTCCAAAAATTATCGGATTTCCATTCTGCTTTTACATTTAGCTCAAGAAAAGAAAAAACCCGCCCCCTGGGAAGCGCGATTTTTAAATTTTTTTTTAAAAGAATTTTTTTTGCATTTCCAAAGTCAAAAATGCGTTTTTCACCTAAAAAATTCGACTTTGGGCTTAAAAAAAAAATACTTAAAGTTAAAAAATAAAAGAAAACGATTCCCAGGGGGCGGGTTTTTTTTATGCAGAATAGAATGCGATAAATTTGAAAACGATCGATTGAGCCGTTTAGAAATGCCGATGGTCACGGACTTTCAAAACGTGGTTTCGAGAAAAACGCACTTAAAGATGCACTTACGTACCTAAAGTCTTAGAGGTTAGGGTACTAGTTTTAGCATAACTTCTAAAGTTTTTGTCCGATTGACTTAAAACTTTTTTTGTAGAATCTTAAAATGTTAATCTACAAGAAAAAATAAATAAAAAAAAAATCGATTTTTTTTTTTGCTAGACCCTACCCCCCCCTTAATGCAAAGGGACTCGGAGGATCAGCAGTTTCATCCTGTTGAGTTTATGAGCAGGAAAACAAACAATTGTGAAGAAAAGTACAGTTCCTACGAGCTCGAGGTTTTAGCAATCGTAAATGCGTTGAAAAAGTGGCGAGTTTACCTACTTGGTAAGCCTTTTACCGTGGTTACCGATTGCAACGCTTTCGCAATGACGATCAAGAAGGATGATCACCACCAAGAGTTGCCAGATGGGCCATGGCTCTGCAAGAGTTTGAATTTAAGGTGGAGCACAGGGCTGGAACAAAGATGAGGCACGTGGATGCATTAAGTCGATTGGCATGCTTTCTAATCGCAGATTCCACAAAGTCACGTTTAGTGGAGGCACAAGACAGCGACAGTTGGATTAAAGCTGTTAAGACCATATTAAACAACAACGACGACTACGAAGATTATTTCCTAAAAAATAATATCCTGTACAAGGACGCAGTTCTTGAGCTGTTGGTAGTTCCTGAAACAATGGAAGACGAAATTATCAGCGTAGCACACAGGGAAGGCCACTTCGGTATAAAAAAGACTCGCGATATTCTGAAAAAGTCGTATTATATCCCTGGAATCCAACAGAAGGTAGAACGAGTTATTAAAGGATGCGTGGAATGCCTTATCATTGACTCCAAGCGTGGGAAAAAGGAAGGGTTACTCAGTCCCATTGACAAGGCTCAGGAACCTCTCGGAACCTACCATATCGACCACGTTGGACCCCTCACCGACACGAAGAAACGCTATAACCACATTTTGGCTGTCGTGGATGGATTTTCGAAATTTGTTTGGCTTTATCCTACAAAGTCGACTGGAACCGAAGAAGTTTTAGAAAAACTGGAAAAGCAAGCAGCAGTTTTCGGCAATCCTCGCCGCATAGTTACCGACAGGGGATCAGCTTTCACTTCAGGACTCTTTAAGGAGTACTGCAACCGCGAAGGAATCCAGCTTCTACACATTACCACAGGCGTACCTAGAGGTAACGGCCAAGTGGAAAGAATCCACAAAATTGTCATTCCCATGCTCAGCAAAATGTGCCAGGAAAATCCACAAAATTGGTATCGACACATAGATAGAGTTCAGCAGATAATTAACAACACTCCACCTCGAACAACCAAGTACAGTCCGTTCCAAATCTTGTCCGGATTAAATATGAGAAAGAGGGATGACGAGTTGTTAAAAGTTTTTGAAGACTTAGAGATAGAAGAACTAAATGAAGAGCGTGAAGAGATACGAAAGAAAGCTCGGTCGAATATATATAGAGAAAGTCCAGCAAGAAAACAGAAAGAGTTTTAACGAAAAAAAGATAGGTAGAAACTGAATATGCCTTAGGAGAATTGGTTGCCATAAAAAGAACACAGTATGGAACTGGAATGAAAACTGAAGATTCAGGATAGCCGATTGTGGGATATGGACATATTGAGGTATTAAGCAGCCTATTTAATTTCATATGGGGACACTCTGATCAGAATTCCCAATCCTCTAGCACATTCCATCAGCCAAAAACGCCAGACAGTTCTATCCCTTTTCATCAAAGTGATCTATATCCATCACCCTCTTTCGAATAGAAATAATGCCTTATAAGTTTAAGCAAGCCACTCGATTGCGAACATTTGTCTGAGGAAGTCGTGTGTCATCCGTAGAGTGCGAAAGTCGTGAAGTTTAAATAAAACCTTTGTTTCTTTAATTTACTTTACTTTAATCTGAAATAAACACATCAATTTCTATTACCCTACAGAAGTAAGCATAGGAGCAGCATTCCACTTTTTCTTCTTACTCATATATTTTTACTGGTATTTTCGATATTACATTCTCATTGATCTAATAGTTTCTCCTTAAGTTCTGGGTAATTTAAAGTGTTGCAGGAGGTGGACACTTTCTTCTCCGTTTCCACTTAAGAACATGGCTATAAAATACAAGAGAGCGTAAAAACTTTCGCCATTGTCTTTGCCAACTTTCCGTTGCATTTGCACAGAGCAAAATGTCTTTTTGCCAAGAAGTCAACGGTGCATATAACTCAACAGTGTCTCCCGCTGAGTCGCCCATTTTCCCCTACCCTGCCCACTGGCTACATCTATCTTGGCAGCACCCTCTGGCGGCAACAGCTGCAACTGTGCTGGACTAAGCTGAGCGTAAAAATAGAAAAATTTGCATATCCTGTGACGCAACAGAAAATAATAAATTGTGAACGGAGTGCTAAGTATTTTTATCGTCCCCACACTAGATACTGCAGATTTTTATACCCGTTACTCGTAGAGTAAAAGGGTACCCAGCGGACCAGGGCGCGATAGTATAGCGAAACTATCGCAAAATGTTCGTAAACGGACTTAGAAACGATAGAAATCCGCGAGCTTTTACTAAAGTCTCGTTAAATGTTCGCAAACGTACTCAAAAACGAGCGTTTAGTAAACAAAAACCGGGCGACATTATTTTTAGCCTTATGTCCAGTTTTCATTCTTTTTTGAGCTCGTTTGCGATAGTTTTGCGAGACTTTGCCGTTTTTGTTCTACTTCGTTTCTCGTTTCCATGGCTGATGCGCAGTTTCTCGTTCGTTTCTTTTCGTTTCTTTTGTGCGTGAGTTCTTTTGTGCTTAGAAACTTGCAGAGTACAGTCGTATAAAAGCCGAAATTGTTTAAAAGTGATTTATTAAATAAACAAAATCAGTAATTAAATTATAATTGAGTGTTTAGTTCAGTGCTGTGACCCAAAGAGTGAGTTAAAACGGCTTTAAAGCCAAAAAACAAAACAGAAATAAATCAAAAATCACATGTGCGTTCTTCTTCGTTTTTCAGCCTTCTTCTTGGAATTTTGCGGTGGAAGTGAAGAGAAGAGCAATAGAATTTAATAATGTCATTAAAACGCAAGAGGAGGAATTATATATGCGAATCGAAACATATAATAAACAGTGCTGCTAAGATAAATAGTGTCCGACGACCTCGCACGGCTGTACTCTTGGCGTGGAACCGAGGCCAAGAAATGTATAAGGGGGTTGCGCGTTACTCTAGCAATCCGTTGTAAGTATTTTTTATACGAATAATTATATTACAATGCACAATATTACAAAATCGTTTTTTTACAGCGGGATTTAAAGAAAGATTTTCCCTGGAAGATGCCGAGTTCGACAGGATAACCCAGAAGTTTTTCCAGTACGCCCAGGACAGGATATCTAAGAGTCAGAAGCAGATGAAAGTAAAAGTTTAAGTACTCCAAAAGAATCTCATATGTTAATTCTCATTACCCCTTTTAATTTCATTAATTTTTATGATTTGTGTGATACCATATATAAAAAAATATTAAAATAAAAAAGAAAAACCAAAAATTTAGTACTGCTTTCACTGTAGGAATGAAATGGAATGAAACACCTTTTATAATCTTTTTCGATCCGCTACTAATATTAATTTTGGCTCGTTAATGATATTAAAATCGCCTCGCAAAAGATATCACCAAAGGCTCGCAAACGATCCGTTTACGAGCTATCGAAAACGAAACTTTGCCTGCCACAAACTGAGCGACTATTGATTCGTTTTTTCATCGTTTTCGGATTCGAGGCGATAGCCGTTTTCCGTTTGAGTTTCGCGTAACTATCGTTTGCGATATCGCTAACGAACACTTGGTCCACTGGGTATATTGTATTCGTGCAAAAGTATGTAACAGCTAGAAGGAAGCATTTCCGACCCTATAAAGTATATATATTCTTGATCAGGGTCACTAGCCGAGTTGATATAGCCATGTCCGTCTGTCTGTCTGTCTGTATGAACGCTGAGATCTCGGAAACTATAAAAGCTAGAGGATTGGTATTTGGCATGAAGATTCTTGGAGCGCAAGTTTATTTCCAGAAGGTGCCACGCCCCCTCTAACGCCCACAATAGCTATATAAGATTTTAAAAATTTAAATATTTCGGAAAAGTAAAAATGCAGTTTTGTTGAGCTTATCAATACCTATCGAAATGTAGAAGAAATTTTTTAAATCGGACCATTTGTTAAAAAGTTATGGCTGGTCAAAGTTTATATATCCATCTCCCTCGCACTTCTTTAGCTGAGTGACGGGTATTAGATAGTCGGGACACCAAACCGACTATAGCGTTCTCTCTTGTTTCTAATGAGACCGTTCGTTAAAATGTTATGCCCGATCAAAGTTGTATATCTCTATCTCCCTCGCACTCTCTTAAGCTGAGTAACGGGTATCTGATAGTCGGGGCACCCGACTATAGCGTTCTCTCTTGTTTTTATTACCTATTTAGTCTCCACTCCTCCGAATTCTGGTTTACCGCAGTTCAAAGAGCTTGCCATACCACTTGAGCGTAAGCGATTAACCTTAATTTCGAAGCCGGAAGCCATGCAACTAATTCTGGGGTACTCGGTGGAGGGCTGTGGCTTGCATCACCTTTTCATTGACAAGAAGGCATGGAGCGTTGGCAGAACAAACTGGCTGTGGTAACGGGTGCCAGCGGAGGCATTGGAGCCGCATGTGCCCGGGCCATGATCGGCGCGGGACTACGGGTAGTGGGACTGGCACGCCGGGAAGCCAAGCTGAAGGAGGTCAGAGAGGGTCTACCTCCTCATCTGCAGGGCAACTTCATTCCGCTACGATGTGATGTCTCTAAGGAAGAGCAAGTGCTCAGCTCCTTCGAGTGGATTGAACGCGAGCTAGAGGGAGCCGACGTGCTGCTGAACAATGCTGGCATTACTCGTGAGACAGAACTGGTCACTCCGGGCAACACCCAGAAACTTGTGCAGGTCCTTGACACCAACTTGATGGGTGTGATCTGGTGCACCCGCGAGGCCTTCAATAACATGAAGATGAGAGGCGGCGAGGGGCATGTTCTCATTGTCAACAGTATTGCCGGACACCAGGTGCTTAATTTCATAGACGTGCTGCCGTCGTTTAATATCTATCCGGCCACCAAGTTTGCTATCACTGCCATTACCGAGACGTACCGGCAAGAGTTCCAGCTGCACAGTAACAAAATCCGTGTGACCGGCATTTCTCCTGGAGCTGTGAACACAAACATCTTCCCTGAGGAGATCCATTTCTACGTAAAGGACATGGCTAGGCTGGATCCAGCCAACGTTGCAGACGCTGTGATGTATGCTCTACGAACCCCTCCACATGTTCAGGTGGGCATACAGAGTGTGTGGAGTAGGTAAACTGTCAAAAAGGGGGTCGTCCGTAGACTTTTGTCCGCCACTGTATGTCATCTTTGTATGTTTATTCCCGTTACTCGTACAGTAAATGGGAATATTGATTTGGTTAAAAAGTATGTGAGATATAAAAGGAAGCGTTACCGACACTATAGAGTAAATATTTTCTTGATAGGATCACAAGTCGAGTCGGACTAGCCATCAGTATGAGCGACGATATCTCGGAAACTAGTGGATGCCAATGCGGCGCAAGCTTGTTACAAAACTTTGCCGTGCCCATAAACGACAAAAAAGCTTTTAAAAATGTAGTAGTATACATTAATAATGATTTTATTCGTCAAAAATTTGCAAAAATCTTGCCAATCGCAATATTACTTTAAAAGTTATAAGTAAACTGCATGTTCGATAATGTCACTGTGGTGGCTAAGTGGTGCTGTGCCACGCCTATTGAATTTTTGTTTTAAAATACTAACATGTTAACACATTGTACTCTTACTTTCAGGTTCACGATATTACTATCAAGCCTATGGGCGAAATCTTTTGATCTTTAAACTTAACTTTGCACTTTTTACCACAACTCTGGAATTTCCTCCCCGATGCCAGGGAGCTGACTTTACGGAAACCTGTCTGCAAAAAGCCGAACATTATATACTCTTGCAGTTAAAATAAACACTCATTAATTACAGCTCTTAGACTTTAGTAATAAATTAAACTTTATTATAACTTTGTCTGTTTTGAAGTAAGCATTTCAATTTTTGACAATTAAAAAAAAAACACAAAAAAAAAACTATGAAAAATCAACGATTTAATAGAGAAAACTGTCCCAACCAATAAAAAATGGAAAATGACCCAAAAAGTAGTAGATTACCTACAAAATAGTAGATGACCTACAAAATAGTATTTTACCCAAAAAAATGGTATTTTTTTAATTTTATTTTTTTTTAACTATTTTTATTTTTAATTTAACTTGTTATATTAATTTATATTGAAGTTATTTATAGACACTTACATTTTACAGATACTTAAACTTACAAATCAGGTTTCTTGCCTCCGCTAGGAATCGAACCGGGGCCGCAATCATCGGAGTCGAGCACTCTAACCAGTAGGCCACAGAAAATGATTTTCGTAGAGGAAAATCTTTTGACCTGAAATCAACATTTATTTATTTATTTATTTATTATTATCCTAGCACAGCAAGTTTACACTTATATATGTAGCACTAGTCACATTGAATTGGAAAAGCAAGTTTATTTGAAGAAAAGAGACTTAAAACTATTACTTATTACTAACAATTTTGACATAGTTACTTTTATTATTTTCATTATTATTATTACGTGGGGATTGATTAATATTTTATGATTATTATTACTATTTTGACTTTAGGTTAAGTTTACGATTTGTTTTTGTTTTTATTTTACTTGAAATGTTCCTTAATTTTAGATTTAAACTGAGTTGCGCTCCTAATCTAAATAAGTGTTCCAATAAAAAATGGGTCAGTGGTAAATTCCTACCAGAGCGCATTGACATAAAAATCTAGAAAAATCAACATAATTCTGAAATAATTAGGAGACGTGTGTGAGGTACAAATTAAAACAAGAGAGAACGCTATAGTCGGGTGCCCCGACTATCAGATACCCGTATGGTTGCCTTACAACCATGTTAATATGTGCACTTTATTAAAACACAAGAAGGGTTTAAGTTTAAACTATATTTTGTATTGGTAAATGATAACTGAATTGAATATTAGAGTGAGATCTCTTTTTGTGTGCTTTCGTAGCGTGGGTAGATGAGAGAGTGTAACCGGAGCATCTTATTAGATAAATCTCTAGTCTTGGAAGTCCGGGAAGTTTCCCGGCGATGCCAGATGTCAAAACATGATCGCCACAGTACTCCCCCTAGAGTTCATGTTGTGAAACGAACAGGGAGTCTAATTGTGCGACGAGGTCTTGAAGGTTGATTAGCTGCAGGGGTCGTCGTGATGTCTTCAGTCCTGATGTTGGGGTTACTGGGTGGGTTTGGTGAAGGTGCAGGTGTAGTTGTTAGCTGCTGAGCCTCTATGAAGGCTGGCTTGAGTCGGTCAATGCATCGGGCGCCGGTGTTTATGGTGAAGTATTTAGTTTGCTTTTCCTTTATTTCAAAGGGTCCATCGTAAGGCGGCTGAAGAGATCCACGGACGGTGTCGTTGCGTAGGAAAACGTGAGTTGCATATTCCAGCTCCTTAAAGACGAAGGGCTTAGATGAGTCGTGGTGTGCCGTCTGGGTTGGCCGTATTTCTCGCATGATTTCCTCCAGCTCCTTTGCGAACTCAGTCTGCGGTTGGAAATTTGATTTTTTATGAAAAAATTCTCCTGGGAGGCGGAGGGTTGTGCCGTACACTAGTTGTGCTGATGTTGTTTGGATGTCTGGCTTAAATGCTGATCGCAAACCGAGCAGGATCATTGGAAGTTTCTGTGGCCAATTCATGCGATTTTTGCATATGATGCCTGCCTTAAGTGTTCTATGCCAGCTTTCGATGATTCCATTTGCTTGCGGGTGATATGCTGTTGTGCGAAGGTGATCTATTCCAAGCATTCGTGACAATTCATGGAACAATTTGGACTCGAACTGTCTTCCTTGGTCTGTTGTGATGCGGGCTGGAACTCCAAATCTTGAGATCCACGAGCCGATGAGTGCTGAGGCTACCGTGTTGGCGTGCATATCCTCGATTGCGATGGCTTCCGGCCAACGTGTATAACGGTCGATGATTGTTAAGCAGTAACAATCAGTACCTGATTGGGGTAATGGTCCGATGAGATCCAGATTGATGTGGGCAAATCTTTGAGTAGGAAGCGTAAAAATGTTGTAGCGGCGAGCGGACGTGTCGGGAAATTTTTGATTTTTGGCAAGGAACGCAGTGTTTTACGAATTGAGAAATGTCCTTGTGCATTGAGAGCCATACGAACCGTTGCTTGATGAGCTTAATCGTTGATCCAACTCCGCTGCGAGAAATGTTGTGTAGTTTGCTGATGACGTTCTTCCTTAGTGGCACTGGGACAAAAGGTCGAACGCTGGATGTGGATAGATCGCATATTACAGAGTTTGTAGAGTTGGGAATGCTGATTGACTTTAACTGCAATGCTGTGGTGTTGTCGCTAAGCAGTCGTTTTAGCTCTTCGCAATTTGTTTGTGCAATGCTGAGTTGCTTGTAGTCGATGATTTCTTGGTCAATGGATGAAATGCGGGACAGCGTATCAGCAGTAGTATTTTCTATTCCAGCCACATGAACAATAGAGGTGGTGAATTGGCTGATGAAATCCAATTGTCGGAGTTGTCGTGGGGCGGCTTTTTCCGGTTTCTGCGAAAAAGCGTATACCAAAGGTTTATGATCTGTGCGAATGTCAAATGTTCGGCCTTCTAGCATGTCGCGAAAGTGTTTGATGCTGAGGTATATGGCGAGGAGCTCTCGATCGTATGTGCTATACTTCCGTTGCGTTTCTGTTAGTTTTACACTGAAAAATCCCAGTGGTTGTAGCTGATTGTTGACGACTTGATGTAGCACGGCTCCCACTGCGAAATCGCTTGCATCTGTACAGAGAGTCAGTGCCGCGGCCGGTGCTGGGTGGACAAGTAGTGTTGCCTCTGCAAGGGTTCTTTTACATTCATCGAAATTTTTGATGGTGGCGGCAGTCCAAGTGATTGGAGTTGAGTCATTCTTCTTATTTCCAGGGATAAGTTGATTTAGCGGTGCCTGGTGTTGGATTGCATTTGGCAAGAATCGCCTGTAAAAATTAATCATTGCCAAGAACCTGCGTAGCTCCTTAGCGATTTTGGGCAGTGGGAAATCCGAGATGGCCTTAACTTTTTCTGGCAGTGGTTTGATGGTAAGCTCGGTTTAGATCGATCTTTGAAAAAACGTTTTTCTCGTAAAATATATGAGTACAGTCTTGTATGTGCGGTAAGGGATACCGATCTGGGGTGGTTTGTGCGTTGAGAGCTCGGTAATCACCGCATGGGCGCCATTCACCAGTGGCCTTACGGACCATGTGTAACGGGGAGGCGTAAGGGCTTTTTGACGGGCGGCAAACGCCAAGGTTGTTTAGGTACTGGAACTCACTTTTTGCTGCTTGGAATTTTTCTGGAGTTAGCTTCTGGGCCTGGCGAATGGTGGAGATCCTTTGGTTTCGATGCAATGTGTGACGTTGGCGGCTGTTGCTTGTGGAGGACTTGAGTTGAGCTGTGTGATGTCCTTAAATTCTTCCAGTAGTTTGGAGAATTCGCAGTGAATGTTGTATGTCCTGATCTCCGAAGTTGATTGTTGGCTGAATATACCGCAGCATGATAGGCGTGTTTCGACGTCGACTAATCTTGAGTTTTTAAGGTCGACCAGTAAATTAAAGTGCTGCAAGAAGTCTGAACCAATGATTGGGATTTTTGTGTCGGCTATGGTAAAAATCCATGTGAAAGGGCGACGTAAACCAAGATCCAGCGTAAGGCGAGTGGTTCCATAAGTTTGAATTGCTGTTCCATTGGCTGCGAATAGTGTATGGTTGTTAGTAGCTGCTATGTGCCGATTTGGTGGTATAACGAATACGTCAGCTCCAGTGTCGATGAGAAAACTTTTTCCCGATGTGTAGTCTGGAAAAAAGAGACGGTTAGAGGACGAAATTCTGCAGATGTTTACTTTGAGCAATGGGTGGCGTTGTGGGGCATTTGCGTTACGACCGTCGGAGCTGCCCTGTGGATTTCCAGCGGTGGTGCTTAGTTTTTTGAACTGTTGTTGGTGTGGAAAGAGCACGGTTGGATGCAGCGTTGTGCACTGTCCGCGTACTTATTGTGGTACCAGCACAATTGAGGGTTAGAGTTGTCCCTGGATGGTGTGTTGCTCCTGTAACTGTTGTTGCTGGGCGATCGATTGTAGCTCCGAAATAGTAGATGACCTACAGAATAGTATTTTACCCAAAAAAATGGTATTTTTTTAATTTTATTTTTTTTGAACTATTTTTATTTTTTATTTAACTTGTTATATTAATTTATATTGAAGTTATTTAGACACTTACATTTTACAGATACTTAAACTTACAAATCAGGTTTCTTGCCTCCGCTAGGAATCGAACCGGGGCCGCAATCATCGGAGTCGAGCACTCTAACCAGTAGGCCACAGAAAATGATTTTCGTAGAGGAAAATCTTTTGACTTGAAATCAACATTTATTTATTTATTTATTTATTATTATCCTAGCACAGCAAGTTTACACTTATATTTGTAGCACTAGTCACATTGAATTGGAAAAGCAAGTTTATTTGAAGAAAAGAGACTTAAAACTATTACTTATTACTAACAATTTTGACATAGTTACTTTTATTATTTTCATTATTATTATTACGTGGGGATTGATTAATATTTTATGATTATTATTACTATTTTGACTTTAGGTTAAGTTTACGATTTGTTTTTGTTTTTATTTTACTTGAAATGTTCCTTAATTTTAGATTTAAACTGAGTTGCGCTCCTAATCTAAATAAGTGTTCCAATAAAAAATGGGTCAGTGGTAAATTCCTACCAGAGCGCATTGACATAAAAATCTAGAAAAATCAACATAATTCTGAAATAATTAGGAGACGTGTGTGAGGTACAAATTAAAACAAGAGAGAACGCTATAGTCGGGTGCCCCGACTATCAGATACCCGTATGGTTGCCTTACAACCATGTTAATATGTGCACTTTATTAAAACACAAGAAGGGTTTAAGTTTAAACTATATTTTGTATTGGTAAATGATAACTGAATTGAATATTAGAGTGAGATCTCTTTTTGTGTGCTTTCGTAGCGTGGGTAGATGAGAGAGTGTAACCGGAGCATCTTATTAGATAAATCTCTAGTCTTGGAAGTCCGGGAAGTTTCCCGGCGATGCCAGATGTCAAAACATGATCGCCACAGTACTCCCCCCTAGAGTTCATGTTGTGAAACGAACAGGGAGTCTAATTGTGCGACGAGGTCTTGAAGGTTGATTAGCTGCAGGGGTCGTCGTGATGTCTTCAGTCCTGATGTTGGGGTTACTGGGTGGGTTTGGTGAAGGTGCAGGTGTAGTTGTTAGCTGCTGAGCCTCTATGAAGGCTGGCTTGAGTCGGTCAATGCATCGGGCGCCGGTGTTTATGGTGAAGTATTTAGTTTGCTTTTCCTTTATTTCAAAAGGTCCATCGTAAGGCGGCTGAAGAGATCCACGGACGGTGTCGTTGCGTAGGAAATGTGAGTTGCATATTCCAGCTCCTTAAAGACGAAGGGCTTAGATGAGTCGTGGTGTGCCGTCTGGGTTGGCCGTATTTCTCGCATGATTTCCTCCAGCTCCTTTGCGAACTCAGTCTGCGGTTGGAAATTTGATTTTTGATGAAAAAATTCTCCTGGGAGGCGGAGGGTTGTGCCGTACACTAGTTGTGTTGTTGTGTGTGTTGTTTGGATGTCTGGCTTAAATGCTGATCGCAAACCGAGCAGGATCATTGGAAGTTTCTGTGGCCAATTCATGCGATTTTTGCATATGATGCCTGCCTTAAGTGTTCTATGCCAGCTTTCGATGATTCCATTTGCTTGCGGGTGATATGCTGTTGTGCGAAGGTGATCTATTCCAAGCATTCGTGACAATTCATGGAACAATTTGGACTCGAACTGTCTTCCTTGGTCTGTTGTGATGCGGGCTGGAACTCCAAATCTTGAGATCCACGAGCCGATGAGTGCTGAGGCTACCGTGTTGGCGTGCATGTCCTCGATTGCGATGGCTTCCGGCCAACGTGTATAACGGTCGATGATTGTTAAGCAGTAACAATCAGTACCTGATTGGGGTAATGGTCCGATGAGATCCAGATTGATGTGGGCAAATCTTTGAGTAGGAAGCGTAAAAATGTTGTAGCGGCGAGCGGACGTGTCGGGAAATTTTTGATTTTTGGCAAGGAACGCAGTGTTTTACGAATTGAGAAATGTCCTTGTGCATTGAGAGCCATACGAACCGTTGTTTGATGAGCTTAATCGTTGATCCAACTCCGCTGCGAGAAATGTTGTGTAGTTTGCTGATGACGTTCTTCCTTAGTGGCACTGGGACAAAAGGTCGAACGCTGGATGTGGATAGATCGCATATTACAGAGTTTGTAGAGTTGGGAATGCTGATTGACTTTAACTGCAATGCTGTGGTGTTGTCGCTAAGCAGTCGTTTTAGCTCTTCGCAATTTGTTTGTGCAATGCTGAGTTGCTTGTAGTCGATGATTTCTTGGTCAATGGATGAAATGCGGGACAGCGTATCAGCAGTAGTATTTTCTATTCCAGCCACATGAACAATAGAGGTGGTGAATTGGCTGATGAAATCCAATTGTCGGAGTTGTCGTGGGGCGGCTTTTTCCGGTTTCTGCGAAAAAGCGTATACCAAAGGTTTATGATCTGTGCGAATGTCAAATGTTCGGCCTTCTAGCATGTCGCGAAAGTGTTTGATGCTGAGGTATATGGCGAGGAGCTCTCGATCGTATGTGCTATACTTCCGTTGCGTTTCTGTTAGTTTTACACTGAAAAATCCCAGTGGTTGTAGCTGATTGTTGACGACTTGATGTAGCACGGCTCCCACTGCGAAATCGCTTGCATCTGTACAGAGAGTCAGTGCCGCGGCCGGTGCTGGGTGGACAAGTAGTGTTGCCTCTGCAAGGGTTCTTTTACATTCATCGAAATTTTTGATGGTGGCGGCAGTCCAAGTGATTGGAGTTGAGTCATTCTTCTTATTTCCAGGGATAAGTTGATTTAGCGGTGCCTGGTGTTGGATTGCATTTGGCAAGAATCGCCTGTAAAAATTAATCATTGCCAAGAACCTGCGTAGCTCCTTAGCGATTTTGGGCAGTGGGAAATCCGAGATGGCCTTAACTTTTTCTGGCAGTGGTTTGATGCCGTTTGAATCGATATGGTGTCCTAAGAATTCGATCGACTTCTTTCCGAAACTGCACTTTGCTGGATTAATGATGAGGTTGAATTGCCGTAGTCGTTCAAAAACTTGGCGGAGGTGAAGATGATGCTGCTCCATGTTGACTGATGCGACCGCAATGTCATCGACATAAACGAA
This sequence comes from Drosophila prostipennis, assembly GCA_037075205.1. NCBI lineage: Eukaryota > Metazoa > Arthropoda > Insecta > Diptera > Drosophilidae > Drosophila > Drosophila prostipennis. The sequence continues at coordinate 148,450 of JBAMCJ010000877.1, forward strand.
GACAAAATCCATCTCTGACAGTGCGGTATGCATGTATCGTTGGAATGTTTGTGCCGCGTTGCACAACCCGAATGTCATGTGGGTGAATTCGAATAAACCGAAAGGAGTAGTTATGGCCGTTTTTGGAATGTCTCGAGCCTCGATGGGGATTTGATGGTAAGCTCGGTTTAGATCGATCTTTGAAAAAACGTTTTTCTCGTAAAATATATGAGTACAGTCTTGTATGTGCGGTAAGGGATACCGATCTGGGGTGGTTTGTGCGTTGAGAGCTCGGTAATCACCGCATGGGCGCCATTCACCAGTGGCCTTACGGACCATGTGTAACGGGGAGGCGTAAGGGCTTTTTGACGGGCGGCAAACGCCAAGGTTGTTTAGGTACTGGAACTCACTTTTTGCTGCTTGGAATTTTTCTGGAGTTAGCTTCTGGGCCTGGCGAATGGTGGAGATCCTTTGGTTTCGATGCAATGTGTGACGTTGGCGGCTGTTGCTTGTGGAGGACTTGAGTTGAGCTGTGTGATGTCCTTAAATTCTTCCAGTAGTTTGGAGAATTCGCAGTGAATGTTGTATGTCCTGATCTCCGAAGTTGATTGTTGGCTGAATATACCGCAGCATGATAGGCGTGTTTCGAAGTCGACTAATCTTGAGTTTTTAAGGTCGACCAGTAAATTAAAGTGCTGCAAGAAGTCTGAACCAATGATTGGGATTTTTGTGTCGGCTATGGTAAAAATCCATGTGAAAGGGCGACGTAAACCAAGATCCAGCGTAAGGCGAGTGGTTCCATAAGTTTGAATTGCTGTTCCATTGGCTGCGAATAGTGTATGGTTGTTATTAGCTGCTATGTGCCGATTTGGTGGTATAACGAATACGTCAGCTCCAGTGTCGATGAGAAAACTTTTTCCCGATGTGGAGTCTGGAACGAAGAGACGGTTAGAGGACGAAATTCTGCAGATGTTTACTTTGAGCAATGGGTGGCGTTGTGGGGCATTTGCGTTACGACCGTCGGAGCTGCCCTGTGGATTTCCAGCGGTGGTGCTTAGTTTTTTGAACTGTTGTTGGTGTGGAAAGAGCACGGTTGGATGCAGCGTTGTGCACTGTCCGCGTACTTATTGTGGTACCAGCACAATTGAGGGTTAGAGTTGTCCCTGGATGGTGTGTTGCTCCTGTAACTGTTGTTGCTGGGCGATCGATTGTAGCTCCGACCGCGTTGCTGATTTGTGGTGCCAAGCAGTTGACTTAGCTTGTTGTTGATCTTCATTTCTTTTCATTTCTTGGACGTTGATGCACTATGGTCAGTACAAACAAGTGGCCCTTACGACACCAAGCAAAGCTTGTTACGCGCGGAGCCCTAAACTGTTTTGGGCAAGTAAGCGGAATCGCGGACATGGAGAAAATACGATTTAACAATAGACAGTTTAAAATACATGCTTATAAAGAATTTATAAATTATTTGAAGACAGAAAATGCCATGTCTTACTGTTTGATACCCCCAATGCTACTAATTATAATAAACTTATGTATTTTCTGTCTTCAAATAATTTATAAATTCTTTATAAGCATGTATTTTAAACTGTCTATTGTTAAATCGTATTTTCTCCATGTCCGCGATTCCGCTTACTTGCCCAAAACAGTTTAGGGCTCCGCGCGTAACAAGCTTTGCTTGGTGTCGTAAGGGCCACTTGTTTGTACTGACCATAGTGCATCAACGTCCAAGAAATGTTCTTAACCCATTAAGCACCCTTAAGTTAGAATCCACAGATTAAAACAACAAATTCGAATATTTTTTCTTGGGATTACGTAATCATTGGGGGGGGGTTTAATAGGAAGATTACTTTTGATCACCAGGGGGGGGAGGGGGTCAAAAATCACCAAAAACGTGATTACGTAATATATGGACAGACCCTAACTAGCCCAATTCTTTGATTCCTGATATGATATGAAGGTGCGGAAAAATGTTAATAATTAAATAAAAAACAAGAGAGAACGCTATAGTCGGGTGCCCCGACTATCAGACACCCGTTACTCAGCTAAAGGGAGTGCGAGGGAGATGAAGATATAAACTTTGATGAGCCATAACTTTTTAACGAATGGTCCGATTCTACATTTCGATAGGTATTGATAAGCACAACAAAACTGCATCTTTACTTTTCCAAATTATTTAAATTTTTAAAATCGTATATAAGCGATTGTGGGCTTTAGAGGGGCGTGGCACCTTCTTGAAACAAACTTGCGCTGCGTAGGAACTCCAAGAATCTTCATGCCAAATACCAATCCTCTAGTTTTTATAGTTTCCGGGATCTCAGCGTTCATACGGACGGACAGACAGACAGACATGGCTAGATCGACTTGGCTATTGATCCTGATCAAGAATATATATACTTTATGGGGTCGGAAACGCTTCCTTTTAGCTGTTACATACTTTTGGACGAATACAATATACCCTTTTACTCTACAAATAACGAATATAAAAACCGAAATTAGATTGTGTAATATTTAATGCTTTACAGAGCTAGATCAAATTTGTCTGCAATCACGACTTTTTTATAGGTCGCTGTCCATGGATTACTATGTTGGCTCCTGTCAGTCAACAACAGCGATTTCTTCAGACTCGCTTTTAATAGTTGGTCATCGATGGTCACGCGATTTCTTAAGGAATCGCGGTCCATCGAGGATATTTAATTCGCGGCTGTGGGGTCTGGCTCCCTATAAAAACAATTTCACATTTTGGTGGCGCAATCCGCATTCGGCCGAAATTTGGTAATGAGACAGAATGCATTCGAGAAGGTATATTCGTAATCGATCGTTTTTTTCTTAAATATAGACGCTGTTACATTACATTGGTGCGAGCTGTCTTAATAAAATACATAATAAAATTATAAATTTTAGTTGAAAACAAGAGAGAACGCTATATTCGGGTCGGTGTCCCGACTATCTAATACCCATCACTCGGCTAAAGGGATTGCGAGGGAGATGAAGATATAAACTTTAATCAGCAAGAACTTTTTAACGAATGGTCCGATTTAAAAAATTTCTTCTACATTTCGATAGGTATTGATAAACACAACAAAACTGCATTTTTACTTTTCCGAAATATTTAAATTTTTAAATCGTATATAAGCTATTGTGGGCGTTAGAGGGGCGTGGCACTTTCTTGAAATAAACTTGCACTGCGTAGGAACTCCAAGAATCTTCATGCAAAATGCCAATCCTCTAGCTTTTATAGTTTCCGAGATCTCAGCGTTCATACGGACGGACAGACGGATAGACAGACATGGCTAGATCGACTCGGCTAGTGATCCTGATCAAGAATATATATACTTGATGGGGTCGGAAACGCTTCCTTCTAGCTGTTACATACTTTTGCACGAATACAATATACCCTTTTACTCTACGAGTAACGGGTATAAAAACCATCGTTTATTTGGCTTCGAATAAACACTATTTCGTGGTATACCAGTTACTAAAGCATTTGCATTACAACCCTATATACAGGGTAAACCAGTCAGTAAAACGGGTGCATTACAAACCTATAAACCAGGTATCCTATTCTGTAATGCACTTGCATTACAGTCTCATTTACTTGGTATGCCACTCAGTAAAGCAAATAGATTACCACCCTATATGCAACAGTATATAGGACGGTAAGGCAGCACGAAGTGTGCTCGGCTATCGCCTACTTTCTCGATCGAAGTATACGATTTTGAAGGTATACTAGCGGAAAACGCGGCCAACCTTATGGAATCGTAAACAGTGTTATGGTATGAAACCGAATGCATTCCGGCTTCGAAATATGGCGGTCGGAATCGATTCTAGAAGGCCAATTTCCGCCACTGGGAAAGAACCGAAAAGAGCATAACACGTGTAGAATCGGCTTCCTAGCGTTTTATTTATACACAGACTGTTCGAATTCATTGCAGTTCTAAGAGTTGGCGATCATTCGACCATAGAGTAAGTTTCTTACTCTATGTTCGATTGCCAGAGACACACTACACATACACACACATATATGCATGTATGTATGTATAAAGTAAAAGTATACAATTGATCTTGAAACTGTCACTGACTGTTTGTAGACAAATTTTTAGTTTAATTGCTTTCTCGTTCTTCCGTTTCTGCGGCGGCTTATAAAGCTTACATTGACTATGTACTTTATAGATTTGCACAAATAGGTGCTAGCATTAGCGTGAGTCCCTTCAAATTCTGCCAGATAGGGGAAATTCTTATCGGCCGACCGGGTCGGTCAAAAGAGAGTTGGTTTAAAATATATTTAATGGCTTGAGAAAAGAAGTAATTGTTGCTGCCCCAGGCGTTGCTAGAAGTCCATCTCGCCATCGGTTAATTGTTGTACTATAATGGCGACTGAGTGCCATCTAAAATAATTCACTACTGAACAGCCCCCGCGCGACCGTGCACTGTTGCCCTGTCGCCACCTATGTTATGTGCATCGCCTTCGCCGCCTTAGCAGCCTGCGCGCTGATCTCGTCCATGCTTTTCCGGGCGCTCTCCGTCACCTCGTCGATGGAGCGCCTTGTACTGTGTAAAAGTTCGTCCGTGCCGCGGGCGATGCCCTTGACCTCCGTGTTGATCAGCCCAATCACCCACTCTAGGCCCTGCCGACCCTTGCCCGCGTTGGTGCTGATTGTCGAGGTGAGCAGGTCCTCCATATAGTGGGACAGCGGAACGCCAAAGACGGTCACTGTGGCCTCCTGCTTGAGCAGCGTCTTGCTGGCGTCCGATGGATGCGGCTCGTAGTAGAGCACTTCGTCGACGCTGATATTGCGGCAGAATGTGAGGTTGTTCGTCTTAAGCACCATCTGCTTACGCTCCGGGTCCACCGTGGAGCGCTCGCTGGCGAAGCAAGTCTTGGCCGTGCCGATCAGCGCGTGCGTCCACTTGGGGAAATACCACTTGGACTGCACCAGGCGGTGTGTGTGCAGCACGCCATCTACCACCCGGCGCTCGACCACGTCCGTGCCAATAATGGAAGGAGTCATCGGGTTGGGGTACTTGCGCCACGCCGCCTGCGTGACCGTCTCCCACGGGTGGTTGAATATGTGCTCCGACGTCCAGATTTTCATTATGCAAGCGCCGTTGTCGTCACCTTCGGGAGGGGATGTGAATCCTAAATTGGCAAAAGAGCTGTCGGCTGAGCTGAGCCTGCAGGGGCAGACGGAACAGGAGAGAGCGTTAGGCAGAGTTCACGGCTCGAATTTTGACGGCAAAATCCGAATTATTAAATATTTCGGAGACAAGTTACGAGAGCTGACCTTTACTCGTGCCAGTGTTGCCAGATGAAAATTCAGCTATCCACCTAAAAAATCTCAAACAGACGATTTTGCGGTCTAGAAAATCAGTTGGCAACTCCGCACCGCCTTAGAAAAGTGGTTGGCAACTTTGGCTTGTTGAAAAACGAAGTCAATTTCCAAACCATGTTCAAGTACCGACTATTTGAACCCTAAAAAATCCAGTTTTCAAAAAATCAGTTAATTTCGAACATGTACAATAAATTAGAAATATGTCAATATGAAGTTTTAGAAATGTTAAGATTGGAAAAATCCAGGGACCGTAACAGTTATAAGTTTTACTTAAAAAGTCATCGATTAATCGTTATTCGCCACCTTTTATTTATAAGTCATGAAGTAACTGTTATTTCAGACTCTTAAAATAAAAGTCAGAGAATAACAGTTATTTTCTGACCAAAAAAATAAAAGTCCTCCGTAACTTTTATTCATGACTTTTATAATAAAAGTCTAAAAATAGCTGTTATTTTTTGACTGAAAAAATAAAAGTCAACTTTTATGGTGATCGACAAAATTTAAGTCTTAAATATCTGTTGCTCAATTGGAATTGGAAATTTAAAGGTTTAAAGGTACTTATACACATGAATTCTTCAACATAATGAGACCGCGAATTCTTTAGACCAAGAGGAACCATTATTGACCATGGTAACAATTTTGAAAGTGCTAACCAATAAAGCCCTTCTGGAATTCTTCAACTTATGGAGACCGCGAATTCTTCAGACCAAGAGGAACCATTAATGACCATGGTAAAAATTTTGAAAGTGCTAGCCAATAAAGCCATTCAAGAATTCTTCAACTTATGGAGATCGTGAATTCTTCAGACCAAGAGCAACAAAGAAATCGCGGTTTTTGCTTAACAAATGGCTCATGGTCATTAATGGTTCCTCTTGGTCTGAAGAATTCGCGGTCTCCATAAGTTGAAGAATTTCAATTTCAAAAAAGTTACAAAAATTTAGGCCATTGCAGATATGAATAGACCGCATTTTTTTCTTCGATTTTTAGTGGGATCCTAAGTGCATGATTTTTTTGATTAAAAATAATAAAATAACTGTTATTTTCGGTCCCTGGAAAAATCCAGGGTTCAGAAAATAACACACAAAGTACTATACAAATGTATTATACTTGAAAATGATTGATACGCACAGTTTACTATTCCTTGTGTATTATACATGTGTAAAATAAAATGTGAAGTATTCTATTTAAAATTTAAATATTTAAAATAATATTCTGACATGTACAATACGTCGTATACTTTATTTCTGACGTGTACAAAATAATTTCGATGTCGTACATCACTGTTATTATACCCGTTACTCGTAGAGTAAAAGGGTATATTGTATTCGGGCAAAAGTATGTAACAGGTAAAAGGAAGCTTTTCCGACCCTATAAAGTATAGATATTCTTGATCAGGATCACTAGCCGAGTCGATCTAGCCATGTCCGGCTGTCCGCTGAGATCTCGGAAACTACAACAGCTAGAAAGTTGGGATTACCAACACATATTTTTGGGGTTCCTACGCAGCGCAAGTTTAGTTTAGCCAAACGCCACGCCCCCTCTAACCCATAATCGCCCACGGACGATAATAAAATGTGTCTGGCGCCTACATTTTTAAAGATTTTGGATAAGTATAAATGCAATTTTGTTGTGTTTAGTTATACCTATCGAAATGTAGAAAACATTTTTCAAATCGGACCATTCGTTAAAAAGTTATGCCCGATCAAAGTTTTATATATCCATCTCCCTCGCACTCCCTTTGGCTGAGTAACGGGTATCTGATAGTTGGGGCACCAGACGTTCTCTCTTGTGTTAATACTCATTTTCCGAATACATTATGATGCTGCTATATATATGACAACGTTTCCTAAAGAATTCCCGGTTTTTCATATTTTATTTTATAATATTCAAGTTCCTATGTTTCGTTTCTAGCCCTCTATGGCCCATGTTTTTAACATCATTTATCGATCTTTTATACAATGAAATAAGCCGTTTTTGAAATTATTTTTAAACATTTTATTTATTGTGTATCATTGCCAACTCGTTTCAACGTGACAAAAAAAATTCAAAAACTTTCTTTACTGAAATATGGGTAATTAATAGACATCGGATTTTAGGTAAAAACATATTTTGAACGAGCAGTCCAAAATTTTTTTGGATTGCATACAAATTTGTTTCATGTAACGTAGATCATTTTGAAGGCGGCATATTTTTGCAAATTTGACCTTTTTACATATCTTCCACCTAAAAGCATATTTCGGAATATGTCAACCTTTTTGGACCTTTTTGACCTTTTTTTGCTTTGAATATATGCCTTTAAGTAGGCGAACTGAAATTGATACTGTTAAAGTCAAAATAATTTCATAGTCGTGTGCCTTGTGATTGAGAATTTAAACGAAAAATGCCGAATCCCAATAGAAAGGATAATCGCCTGAAATGGTTGGAGGAATTTCCAACGGAAAAACTGGTACTATTGGAAGAAAAAATATATTGCGAAACATGTAAAAAAAATGTAAGTGTTTGTATTTAGTTCTCTTTACTTGTTTGCTTTTATATAAATGATTTCCACTCCCGAAGATTTCTGTAGTGAAGAAATCACAATTACAACAACACATTCAAACCATTTTACATATTCATAATAAGAAGAAAACTGAAAAACTTGACAACCACGAAGGGGAAGACAATTTTCAGTTTGAACTGTGCCAAGCAATGGTAGCCGCTAACATACCATTTAATGCACTTAGCAACACAACATTTAACAACTTTTTAGAAAAATACACTAAAGAAAACATTCCGAGCGAAAGCACAATAAGAAAAAATTATTTGGACAGGTGTTACCAACATAAAATGGATGAAATCAAAGAGCACATAGGAAGCAATAAAATATGGATCTCTATAGATGAAACAACCGATAAAGCCGGAAGATTTATTGCAAATCTTATAGTGGGAACACTAACTGAAAACGAAAGAACTACGCCTTACCTAATAGCTTGCAAGGAAATTCAAAAAGTAGATAGTTCGGCGATATCAAGATTTGTAAATAGTACATTGAACAGTTTTTGGCCAAATGAAATGGAGAACAAAGTAATGCTGTTATTGACAGATGCTGCAGCATATATGATTAAGGCAGGTCAGCACCTTAAAATATTTTATCCAAACATAATTCATATTACTTGTTTGGCCCACGCTTTACATCGAATCGCGGAAACTGTTCGATTGGAATTCCCAGATGTGAACAAGTTTGTGTCGAGTGTTAAGAAAGTATTTCTAAAATCACCATCCCGATCGAAAAAGTACAGCGAGAGTCTGGATATAATGCTACCACCTGAGCCAGTTGTTACGAGATGGGGAACATGGATTGAAGCTGTTATATTTCACGCAAACCACTTTACAGGAATAAAATCGGTAAGCATTCCAAAAGCAAGTCAATGTAAATACCTAACAATTTATTTTGGCCCAGGTTCTGGAGTCTTTCGATCCAAACGATGCGGACTCGATAAAAGTAACCAGGGAGTTGCTTACAAATTCGGACCTTCAATCAAATTTAATGTTTATTAGGAAATACTTTGAAAAACTTCCAAATTACATAAGTGCTCTAGAGGAATCAGGGATGACATTAAAACAGGGGATGGAAATAGTGGAAAAAGCTAAAATGTTGTTTCAAAAAGTTCCAGGAAGAATTGGAAAGGACATTCAAGAAAAATTTCGAAAAGTGTTACATCGAAATCCAGATTTCACCCTAATTGAATCCATTAACACTTCGATAAATAATTGTACATTCTCAGTTCCCAACATTACAAAAGAAAATGTCGTTAAATATACCAATTCACCATTGACATCATGTGACGTAGAGCGGAGTTTTTCAGCATACAAATTAATACATTCGGAAAAAAGGCAGAAACTTACTCCGAGTAACATGGAAAAACTTATAATTATATACTGTAAACAAAATTATAACTAACTTTCTCTTTACAGTTTATAAAATCTAAATTCTACCCAAATAACAAAACAAAAACAACCAAAATTATATGTAAAAACACAAAATTTACCTCCTTGGGCCAATAAAAATTTTTGTAATACTTTGTTTCCGTTTAAAATTTTTTTAAATAAACCACTGACTCGTCATTAATAAAAGAAGCCATCTTTTCAATTCTATGAGCGAAAAATAAAACCGAACCTTTTTTGACCTTTTTTGACCTATTCAAATAGGTTAAAATAGTCTTAGCATATTCCTTAACCTTCTTTGACCTAAAAAAAGGCATATTTTTGATATGCCACCATTTACTGAAAGCCTGTATTTTTATAAGTCTATTTTAAAAATTTCAAATTTTTTAGACCACAAACAAAAAAAAACCTAAAATCCGATGTCTAGTAATTAACTTAAGAATTAAAGAAAATATTAATGAATAAAATCCGCAGGAGGGTAGCGAAAAACATGACCTGAAAAATCCAAAATTAACCGCAAATTTCAAATGTACTAAAATAACACTATCGATATTTACTACAAACCCGGAAATCATCCATGTAGAAACTGTTCAAATATATTATAAGCGTATTATTACATAGCACAGGTCTGGTTCTTAGTAACTATTTATTGAACTCAGCTAGTACTTTCCGCTTCGGGCAACTCATCATGTGGTTGTTAACGTTGGACTGCCCGCTAAAGGTGTGGCTGCAGTAAATGCAGATGTACGCCCTGCTAGTGCTCGTCCGGATCAACACCACTTGAAGAAGTCTGTGATCTTGATTTTCGGGGGCGGCGGTTTCGGCGCAATGAATCCCGAAGCGCCTTCCGCTCCTTGGCCATAGTTTATAATTGTTACGTTACTGTAAAAGTGGTTATTTTGCATGGCGGTAGAATGGCGGAGCAGAATACGGGCAGAGATACCGATAACGATAACGAGCTTGCCGACTCCATCTTGAACTCGCTAAACTTAATGAATTTGAGTGACTTTGAATACTTCGCCTCGAGGCCCAGGCGCCTGGAGCTGGCCAAGAAGGGGCTGAGCCTGTTTACATGCGAGGCCATGATGCTGGACACTTCCGCCGGCGTGGTGAGATACTTCGCCGACTTCGAGTGGAAGCAGCCGTTTTTCATAATGATCGATGAGCTGGGCATGGAGACCTGTCGCCTTCTGATGTTCCTCGCCACGACAGCGAACGGTGAGGTATGTAGGTAACTGCTTCGGCTTCGGTTTCCATGCTAACATGATTTCTGTAGTCCAGGAAGGTCCACGAGATGACGCAGCTGACGGCGGACTTGGAGCTGGTGCTGCAGTTCGTGGAGATGCAGGGGATGGCCCCGTCGTGTGCGACGCCTGCCTAACGAATAATATCCTGCGGAAACTGCGCTATCCGACGCTGTATGATCGGAGACACCTGCAGTCGAGGCTGGCAGTGACGCACATGACCCGCTCAGTGCCCCTGGCAAGGGCCTACCAGGAGGTGTTCCACGAGGAGAGTTATCAGAAGGCCATCGACGGCTACCTGGAGCGCTCGAGACAGGACCCCGATCTGGCCCCAGCCGCCAAGAACCTAATCGTCTTGGCAGAAATACTCCGGAAGAAGTTCTCGCTGAGCAGCTCGCCATTTTCCTTCGAGTGGGCCAACAGGGACGACCTGGAGCTGTTGGGGCATGCTTGGGCAGCGGAGTGGTTGTCTGTAAAAAGGAAAATCTTAACACTGCTCCCTGACCTACAACAGCCCGAACAGCAAACTGAGCTGCAGCTGCAAAAGAACATTTTTGTGGCAATTTTCTGTTTTCATTTTAATAAAATGTAGTATAGTTTCTTATTATTGTGACCATTACTGCTAACTGCTACAGCAATATTCATAACCACACAAGTACATAAAAGAAAAGCACCTTCAAAAATATTTGAAATACGATTCAAAATTCCGTTTAGCGTCTGATTTTGAACGAAAGGTTGCCATTTTGAAGGAAAAGAGTTGCCAATCCTATTTCAACGGTGCTAGAGTCGGTCTTGGATCAGAGACGCGAGTCCATACGCCTCCGATAGATGGTGCTATCGATGGTGTGGGTGTCGGTGTGCAGATAACGAAAGTCACCCTGTGCTCGATAACTAGTTTATTAATGCTTATAAACAATACAATTTATCAGCTAGTTCTTAACTTTATATATTCTCCTATTGTATTGGCAGCCTTACTCCGTGCCGAAGGTCCGCATGTACTTCTCGTAGGGTCGCTCGTCCAGTCGTTGCAAGCGCGTCTGCAGGAATTCGCGGAACTTACGCATTACGCTGGCATCGGCCCTAATTAGGATTCTCTCCTCGTCCATAATCTCGCCCAGCAGCTCACCGATGTCAGCCTCCGGCCGCCGTCCCAACGACCGCTCTAGACGAGCTCTGATCTGATTGACTATCTTCTCGCTCTCGTAGTCCATTATTTTGGCCAGAGCCTTGGCAGGCGTGCGACGTGGATTGCGTGTCTCGGGGACGGGGTCGGCGACCAGATCCGCCTCCTCCTGCTGTTCCTGTACTGCTACTGGTAGACTGATCGACTCCTGATCCGATGACTCTGCCTGCTCAATGAACTCGGTCAGCGAAGGCTCGTCGGGATGCAATTCGCTATGCGTAGAGTTGTTCTGAAAGTTGGTCAGGTGGAAAGTACCGTTCGTGTCGTAGAACTTGTAGCCCAGCATCTCCAGAGCTATTTCCGTGAGTAAGTACGACATTTGGAAGGACTCACTCAGAAAAGATTGGAAAAAAAACAATGTCAGGTGGTAGCAGAGAAACGGCTTTAATCGCTTTTAATAAACCCAGCAATAACGTTAAGAAACCTTTGGTCACATCACATCTATCCTACCCTTACTAAAAGCTTATTCACACTATATGGGGTAACCTATCGAGTGAGACAATAACCCGATTACTCCAAAAAAGTGTTGGGTTATCTGGGCTATCTCCTTGTTTGCATTTCCATGCGAAGTATTTATCTAAATAATAACAAGAAAGGAAGCTAGCTTCGGTCAGCCGAAGCTTATATACCCTTGCAGATAAAATAAATACCTACAGTTTAATGCTCACTCTATTGGTGCAGTTCCAGGGATTTCAGATATGTTGTTTTTAAATTATCAAAAATCAAAACCCCTACATCCTACAAAGTTACAATGAATTTTCTTGTATTTGTTTGAATATTCCTATGGAATTCTTAAGATATAGTGGTTCGATCCTGCTCGATCCGACATACATATGTACTACCTGCAATAGAAAGAAGACTTTTGGGAAAGTTTCATCGCGATAGCTTAAAAACTGAGAGACTAGTTCGCATAGAAACGGACAGACGGACAGACGGACATGGCTAGATGGACTCGGCTATTGGTGCTGATCAAGAATATATATACTTTATGTGGTCGGAAACGCCCCCTTCACTGCGTTGCAAACATCTGACTGAAATTATAATACTCTGCATTTCGATAGGTATAACTAAACGCAACAAAATTGCATTTATACTTATCAGAAATATTTGAAAATGTGGGCGCCAGACACATTTTAGTATGGTTTGTGGGCGACTATGGGTGATTGTGGGCGTTAGAGGGGGCGTGGCGGTCGCCTGAAATAAACTTGCGCTGCGTAGGAAGCCCAAGAATATGTGTTGGTAATCCCAATATTCTAGCTTTTGTAGTTTCCGAGATCTCAGCGTTCAGCCGGACGGACAGACGGACATGGCTAGATCGACTCGGCTAGTGATCCTGATCAAGAATATAAATACTTTATAGGGTCGGAAAAGCTTCCTTCTAGCTGTTACATACTTTTGCACGAATACAATATACCCTTTTACTCTACGAGTAACGGGTATAACTACAAATCTATGATGACTACATATACAATATTCATTCCTTCAAGCCAGACATGAATTTTGGAAATTCAAATGCCTCGAAGCTGTTCAATAATTGAAACCTAGTGCTATCAACATATTAATTAGGAGCCATCAGTATCAGTAATTAATAGAGTCCATCCGTGTGAAACGGTTGGGATTTTTGACGAATGTGAAACTCGTGTTCCCACAGAACTCAATCCACCATCTACCATCCAGTAACAGCTGACTTAAGAGCAGTTGCTCAACTCAACATTGACGAAGGGGGAACTGGCGTAAAATTGCGTTTTCCTAATCTTATTGTAGAATAATATAATAAATAGCATAAGATAATAAATAGCATAAGATAATAGTTTAATACATATTTGAGCATTTATAACACATTCTATAACGATTATGCATACATATTGCTGACTGGGGGAGAGCCTAACCTCCCGTACCCCACACTCCGCTCTTACTACGCCTCTGTCTAGCCAATATTAATGTAATAAATTTTGTAAACAAAACCAAATTTGTGCTGCAACTTTGGAGCTTTATTCTGAGACTTCGCTGCAAACATTGATGTTTTCGTTTGCAGAACAGCTTAAATTTTGGCCCACACATACCAACTTGTTGGCGAATGCTTTTCCGCTCATAACAAACTACAAATAATTGAACAATAGCTAAAAAACAATGAACTTGAGCATTATTTAATTTTTTTCCGCCATTGATTTGATTTTTCTCGTAGTCAACGTTCTATTTTTCACAGTCAAGGGGGAAAATTCAGAGTTGCACCGAAAAAAATCGCCTAACTATAGCATAAAAGAGCCCGTTAAAGTCCGTCAAAATTGGATGGCGGACTAACTGGGAAATTTTCGGAACGGCAAAACCTTACGGACCATCCGTTCAACGGATGGTAGATGGTGGATGGAGCTCTGTGGGAAGACCCTATAAGATTAGAATTTGACAGTAAATAACCGATGTTTGAAAATTTAACAGGAACCAATTAAGGTCGATCCCTTTTTTGAAAAAACTGGCTATGGAATTTTTAACAATTCAGCAATTAACAGTTTGTTTGGTATGGTATCCTGATTTATTGAGTTTCCGATCGTTAAAAAATATTGAATTAAATCACGGCGATAAAAGACAGCTATCGATATCCAGATTACGATATGGCAGCACCGCACTGACCAACAGCTGTTCGTGGAGCGTCGTTTCTGGCTTTACAATTTTACCTGTTCATCACAGTAATAAACTAAAGAAGCAGTCGGTGGGCTTACATTTACTTCGAATGCAGCCCAACTCAGTCCAGCAATGAAAATCAACGAAAAGAACTTGTACGTCTTCGCGAGAACTCCGCCGTTCGACATGGAAGGTATACTGTACTGAGCCCTTTTTTCTCGTCTATTAATAATAACAATCTATTAATCCACGAAACGCCTTGCAGGCTTCCTCAACAAACGGGGCGAGGTCAACAAGGCCTTCCAGAGACGCTATTTCGTACTGAAGGGCAACCTGCTTTTCTACTTCGAGTCGCGGGTGGACAAGGAGCCCCTGGGGCTCATCATAGTCGAGGGATGCACCATTGAGCTGTCAAACGAGGTGGACAACTACTGCTTCGAAATAGCCTTCAACGGCAACCGCACCTACATCCTCTCCGCAGACAACCAGGAGAGCATGGAAACGTGGATGAAGGCACTCACGTGCGCCGGCTACGAATACAAGCGCATAATCTTGGCCGAGCTTAAGCGCCAGCTTCATGAGATGGAGGACTCGAGAAACAGTGAGCCGGAGATGTGGTTGAACCAAGGTCCCGTTGCCTTAATCTTATGTGTTCTTTTACCTGCAGAAATGCTTGGCAATGCCATTGATGGACCGCAAAGTGCCTCAGAGGGAGCGAAGCCCAGGCCTCCGCCCAGGCGGACAAATCCCTTTAACAGACCAGCACCTCCTCCACCCGACAGCTCGTTAAGGGGCGGTGTGGTCATGTCGCCCCTGCCATTTATCAACGGATACTTCGGCTCCAGCAATGCCCGCCTGCAGCAGGAAAAATTGATGGGCAAGCAAGGTTTGTAAAAGGATCCTCTAAAAAATAGTACTTTTTTGGAACGAATGTTTGCAGCAGAGGCCTGTACAAACAATAGGTTAAAAGAAGATATTGCATTCGGGGAAAAGTATGTAACGGGTAGAACGAAGCGTTTCCGACCCTATAAAGTATATATATTCTTGAGGATCAAGATAACTAGCCGAGTCTATGCAGCCATTTCCATCTGTTCATGTAAACGCTGTGATCTCGAAAACTATAAGAGCGGGAGAGTTCGGGTTTAGGATTCAGGTCTCTTAGTTTCACATTCAGCGGAAGTTTGTTATGTGAATTTGTCACCCCCACTCCCCACTCTTGCACAATGATTACGTAATCATTTTATATGTATTTCTTTATTTAAAGAATTTATTAATATATTAATTTTCCTTCAATTATATCTACAAACTTGGATAGTAAAGCAGAGAAATATTTTTTCGAGTGGCTGGGCGGCGCAAAAGTTAATGTTTAGTGGTTTAAACACACGAAGGATGCTTGACGAAGAGTATGTAGGAGATAATTGCAGCGTAGAAGAACCGAATGTGCATCTCCGTTTGAATCCACAGATTAAAACAACAAATTCGAAAATTTTTTTTTGGGATTACGTAATCATTGGGGGGGGGGGGGTTTTGTTTATTGAAAGATTATTTTTGATCACCAGGGGGGGGGAGGGGGTCAAAAATCACCAAAAACGTGATTACGTAATATATGGACAGCCCCTAATAACCGAGTAGAATCCCGTCTAATCTTAGTTAAACCGTAAACCCCCCTAGAACGCACTAATATCACAGGAACACAAAATTAAACTTTGTGAAATTTCCACGAACCATTTCAAGTTTTCCATGATATTTGGGTGCTCCTGAGTAAAGGTCCCATACAAAATTATTTTCCATCACCTACAGGTTCCGCGGTATAGCTAAGAATACAAAAAACCGATGTTTGTCGACATTTTCAATTACGTGGCCTATATAATTGGACTTACCTTTATTATTTTCGCTAGGACTTACTCTCAATACATCACGGCACTACTAAAAAATAGTCCCCATCATAAACCATTGCCCATGTCTTTGGAATTCAACGCCAAAGTTGAAAATCCCAAAATTTGAGAGATTTCTCTGATGGAAAAATAATTCTGAGAATTAAATCTTAAATGGAACTAATTTTAATTATTCATTGTATCTATTGTTCATTGTATGCTTTAATTTCGGTTTAAAGCAGTTTCATGAGGATATTTTATTGGCTTTCTTATACCAATAAAACGGTTTTTTTATTTTATTTTCTACTCCTATGTGCTGTCAAATTTCAAATAAGTCAAGGCATCCTATAGAATGCGAGTAAACATGTATGTTTCTCTATGAATGTTCAGTGAACGTTTTTAATTTCTTAGTTCTAGAGGTTGCCATGACTTGTTCAAAATTTGACAACATTTAGGAGTAGATAATAAAATAAAAAAAACGGTTTTATTGGTATAAGAAATCCAATAAAATATTATTATGAAAACCCTTTAAACCGAAATTAAAGCATACAATTAACAATAGATTCAACGAATAGTTAAAATTAGTTCCATTTAAGATTTAATTCTCAGAATTGTTTTTTCATCAGAAAAATTGTGAAAATTTTGGGAGTTTCGACTTTGGCGTCGAATTCCAAAGACATGGCCAATGGTTCACAATGCGGACTATTTTTTACGAATGCCGTGATGTATTGAGAGTAGGTTTCAGCGAAAATAATTGAGGTAAGTCCAATTATATTGGCCACGTAATTCAAAATGTCGACAAACATCGGTTTTTTGTATTCTTAGCCATACCGCGGAACCTGTAGGTGATGGAAAATAATTTTGTATGGGACTTTTACTCAGGAGCACCCAAATATCATGGAAAACTTGAAATGGTTCGTGGAAATTTTTGGCTGTGTACCTGTGTATTCTATCCATACACTCAAAAAAGTTTTCGCCCTGAATTTTAGAAATTTGCTTTACTGGCGATTTATTTCTATATTTCAAACAAATTTTTTTATATTTAGTACATTTTGATTAATTTGAAGAAAATTTTGTTTGCCAGTAGAAAATTTGATTTATTTTAAGAAAAAAATCGCAGTAAAGCAAATTTCTAAAATTCAAGGCGAACAATTTTTGCAGTGTATCCTTCTTACCATAACATACCTTACCTTAACACCGCATTAACCCCAATATTACCTCACATTAACCACACCTCCCTCTCATTTTAATCACACCCTTGGCACACTTTTTTAGCATTTTAATGCTTTATTCAATATTTCCTACTCTTAACCCAAATGTAACCCATCCATGCTCAACCTTCACGCCAAATTAACATAATTTTAACGACCTTTCTCCACCCTAACTCCAGTTTTTCCTCTCCCTAGCTAACTTAACTTTAGTCTCACCTGAAAAAAAATGTTTCCCTACCATACTTACTTACTTAAACTTCACTTTTTATACCCGTTACTCGTAGAGTAAAAGGGTATATTGTATTCGTGCAAAAGTATGTAACAGCTAGAAGGAAGCGTTTCCGACCCCATAAAGTATATATATTCTTGATCAGGATCACTAGCCGAGTCGATACAGCCATGTCTGTCTGTCCGTCTCTCCGTCTGTCCGTCTGTCTGTCCGTATGAACGCTGAGATCTCGGAAACTACAAAAGCTAGAAGATTGGCATTTTGCATTCAGATTCTAGGAGTTCCTACGCAGCGCAAGTTTATTTCAAAAAGGTGGCACGCCCCCTCTAACGCCCACAATAGTTAATATACGATTTTAAAAATTTAAATATTTCGGAAAAGTAGGATTGCAGTTTTGTTGTGTTTATCAATACCTATCGAAATGTAGAAGAAATTTTTTAAATCGGACCATTCGTTAAAAAGTTAGGCCTGATCAAAGTTTTATCTCCATCTCCCTCGCACTCCCTTTACCTGAGTTACGTTTATTAGATAGTCGGGACACCAACCCGACTACAGCGTTCGCACTCCCTTTTGCTGAGTGACGGGTATTAGATAGTCGGGACACCAACCCGACTATAGCGTTCTCTCTTGTTCTTAATAAAACTTGTTTGTCACCTTGACCCACCTTATCCTCGCCAAAGTCCACACGAACCTTACCTTTTTCACCTTCACACTTCCTTTACATTACTTTTACCCCTTAACCGCAATTTAACGCCGCATTAACTTCACTTTATTCCCACCTTAACTCCACCGTTCTGGTAGCCTAAATCTATCATTTTGGTTAGCTAAGCGAATGCAGAGCGATTTTTTTTGCAGTAACTTTTTTTTTAACAGATCTAACCACCCAAAAAATATAAAAAGAATATATACAAAATAACACACAAATACATATGGAAGGCTACGGCCAACATGGTTTAAGCAAAAACGGATCCGCTCGCAGGATCGGTAGGTTATCAAAAAAGTAAAGTAAATAAGGATCCCCAGCTGGATCAACAGCTAGAATTAAATATTTCCGGAAATAAGGAAAAATAAAAAAAAACACCTATGGCCCTAATTCTTTTGGGTGAGAACTGTTGGATTAATTTGACCTGTGAGCCTTTTGGAGACGAAATTTTCAAAAAATGTTCTTCGTGCGCCCCTCGTGTTTAACACAATTTAAAATCAATTTTTTTTAATTTTCGGCTGGTACAATTTCTAGATTATCGGCGTTGCGCGAATACTACTTTTTATTAAATTGGTTTAATATTTGTGCACGCATATATTACATTTAGTTTTTTAAAGTACACTCAAAAAAAACGACTAAAATCGCCCTTGGTTTTAGAAAATCGCCTATGAATTTGCGCCACTGGCGATTTTGTCTATATTCAAAAAAGTAGGTTTTTAAAATCAAAGGCGTTTTTTTCTAAAATACAAAAAAAAAGAACTGCTATTTAAAAATATTTTCTCGAAAAAGTAGAAAAATATGTCTTACAATTTAGAAATAAGGGTTTTCTAAATAATAGAAATATTGTTTTTTTAATAAAAATTGTTTGTTTTAATAAAAATATTTCAGCTGCGCCACGGATGCATCACGTAAGGCGCTGTCCAAAGTCTATTCACATTTTGTTCTCTTATTTTTAGTCAAATTGATCTGGCTCGCTTCTAGTTATTCTATTTGTTTATTTAATTTTGTTCGTAAATATTTATTGATTAATTTTAATATTTATACACAAATATATTTTACTACTATGAAAAACATAAAAATAATTTTTAACAAAATATAACTATTCAAAAGTTAAAAAAAAAATGCAACAAATTTCGGCTATTAGCTTGAATAACATATTCATGCACGCACGCGTTAGACCCCTAGGCTACCAAATTTTCTTCGATTAAAGGCGATTTTTTCTTAGGTTTAAAAAAAAATTTCTAAAAAGTGTATAAGAAAAGAAACTGATCAACCGAGATTGAATTTTTTATTTTAGAAAAAAATTTCATGAAAACACAATTTTTTCTGAATGTTAGAAAAATTTTAAACATTTTTTCTGTTTTTTAGAAAAGCAATATTTCTATTACATTTAGAAATGTTTTTTAGAAAAGCAATATTTCTATTACATTTAGAAATGTTTAGTGTTTTTTTTCTAAAAGCAATGGCGATTTTAACCCTCAAATAAAGAAAAGCAGATTAGAAAAAAACACCTTATAAATTAGAAAAAAAAGGATTTTTCTCATTTTGAGAAAAAAATTCTAAAAAAAATCGTTTAACAGAGAAATTTTCTGAAGTTTAGAAATTTTTTCTCTTTATAGAAAATTTTTTCTAAAGCACAGAAAATTTGTATTTTTCTATATTTAAGAAAAAATAATTTTTTGAGTGTACATAAATGCATTTGTACGCATCTATGTATATGTATATCTTAATGGTTTTTGTAATTTCTTTACATTTTTCTCAGAAACTCGAACTCCTAAATATTTTACGGAATACATAGTATGTATTACATACATACACATTTTAATTTAGAATTGCATCCATAAGGAAATCCGTTACTTTATCCTAATTTAACCATTTTACATACTTAAATATGTACATGCCAACTTGTCGATGTGTGTGTGTGTGTCATTGCGTTTTTTACATGCAAATGTGACGATTGAACGTTTTTCCCTGCTCTCCCCTTGAAAACCATTTTAAGAATTTTTTTAAAATTAAAACGAAAATTCCTTATGTATTTTACGGGTTGGCTACACACTTTGACTTAGAATTTACTTAAGTAATCCGTTCTGGTTCCAAATAGTAAAATTTTGATTAGCCAGAAACAAAAGCTTTGGCCGCCTCTCTTGCGCTTCAAATGACTCTCTCTGCTATTTACTCTCTTGCTCTGCTTCTGCTGACGTTGTTTTTGTGAGAGCTGTGTTCGGAATTCGTTCATGAGTGGTGCGAACTACCGAAGCAAACAAAAAACAAAAAGAACGTGCTGCCAAATAGGCCCCCGCAACCCCCTTAATCTTACAAAAAAAATCATATAAAATCAAACGTGGGTCCAAAAAAAAAAAAACAAGAGAGAACGCTATAGTCGGGTTGGTGTCCCGACTATCTAATACCCGTCACTCAGCTAAAGGGAGTGTGAACGCTGTAGTCGGGTTGGTGTCCCGACTATCTAATAAACGTAACTCAGGTAAAGGGAGTACGAGGGAGATAAAAACTTTAATCAGGCATAAGTTTTAAACGAATGGTCCGATTTAAAAAATTTCTTCTACATTTCGATAGGTATTGATAAACACAACAAAACTGCATTTTTACTTTTCCGAAATATTTAAATTTGCAAAATCGTATATAAGCTATTGTGGGCTTTAGAGGGGGCGTGGCACCTTTTTGAAACAAACTTGCGCTGCGTAGGAGCTCCTAGAATCTGCATGCAAAATGTCAATCTCCTAGCTTTTATAGTTTCCGAGATCTCAGCGTTCATACAGACAGACAGACGGACAGACAGACAGACAGACAGACAGACAGACAGACAGACAGACAGACAGACAGACAGACAGACAGACAGGCAGACAGACAGACAGGCAGACAGGCAGACAGGCAGACAGGCAGACATGGCTAGATCGACTCGGCTAGTGATCCTGATCAAGAATATATATAATTTGTGGGGTCGGAAACGCTTCCTTCTACCTGTTACATACTTTTGCACGAATACAATATACCCTTTTACTCTACGAGTAACGGGTATAAATACCTTACTGATTGTATGGCATAGCTCCACACTTTAAAGTTTAAACCAAAAACGGATCCGATCGCATAATCAGTGCGGAAAAAATAATTAAGTGCCCCCAACCGGAAGTCGGTTGGGGCTAATCTTTTGGGCTTTCATAGATTTCCACAAATAAAGCTTAAAATAAAAATATCAACTTGTTTGGTTGAAAACTGTGGGAATGGTTCATGTTTTAATCCCGCAATGGCAAAAGAAAGAATTTAAAAAAAACGAATCGAATTTTTGGGCACTTTGGGGTCGTTTATTGTTTTAATTTGTACCTCAAACACG
Organism: Drosophila prostipennis; assembly: GCA_037075205.1. Taxonomy (NCBI): domain Eukaryota; kingdom Metazoa; phylum Arthropoda; class Insecta; order Diptera; family Drosophilidae; genus Drosophila; species Drosophila prostipennis. Next base: position 170,098 of record JBAMCJ010000877.1, read on the forward strand.
TCTCCTAATTATTTCACAATTATGCTGATTTTTTTAGATTTTTATGTCAATCCGCTCTGGTAGGAATTTACCACTGACCCATGTTTTATTCGAAGACTTTTATAAAGTAGTTTAGATAGCAGGAAGACAGGTGGAGGGGGACGCCGTGAATCAAATTGTTTAAACATTTGCATTTGTTTAAACAATATGAGGCACGTGTAATAAAGAGCGTGATAATCAATTGGTTTGAATATTTAATGTTCTTTTAATATTATCAATGCGATTTGAATTTTAAATGACAAAAATCGGTTACAAAATGTCTTAAATCTGTTGTGGAAATGTAAATTAAATATTCTTTTAGCAAAAGGATATCAGTATTATCTTGATTTTTTGGATATACATATTTCGTGCGTGTGTGTGTACATAGCAGAGCGAATCATTGTTTATTTTTGTTTTTTACAAATCCAAAGTTTGTAGATAACTCAACATTTGAAAACAAATGAAAAGATTTGCGATATAATCGATTTTTTAACCGCGCATTTTAAATTTTTTGTGACTGGTATTTTCATTTTTTCCCCTGCGCGGTCACACTTAAAATGCTACATACACACATTTACGACTTAATGCAAAGTGCGCCAGCAGAACATACATACAAACATATGTGGAGGCCGTGACGTCACGCATAAGAGAATTGGAAAATATTGGGGACTTGGTTAAGGAGGCTGAATTTCCAAAAAATTTAAATGCAGTTAGTTGCGGCTTTGCCATAAGATTATGATCATAATTTTTTTAAACCATTTTAACAACATTTATAACAGAAAAATGGCAAAAGAAAGAATTTAAAAAAAACGAATCGAATTTTGGGGCACTTTGGGGTCGTTTATTGTTTTAATTTGTACCTCACACACGTCTCCTAATTATTTCAGAATTATGCTGATTTTTCTAGATTTTTATGTCAATCCGCTCTGGTAGGAATTTACCACTGACCCATGTTTTATTCGAAGACTTTTATAAAGTAGTTTAGATAGCAGGAAGACAGGTGGAGGGGGACGCCGTGAATCAAATTGTTTAAACATTTGCATTTGTTTAAACAATATGAGGCACGTGTAATAAAGAGCGTGAGAATCAATTGGTTTGAATATTTAATGTTCTTTTAATATTATCAATGCGATTTGAATTTTAAATGACAAAAATCGGTTACAAAATGTCTTAAATCTGTTGTGGAAATGTAAATTAAATATTCTTTTAGCAAAAGGATATCAGTATTATCTTGATTTTTTGGATATACATATTTCGTGCGTGTGTGTGTACATAGCAGAGCGAATCATTGTTTATTTTTGTTTTTTACAAATCCAAAGTTTGTAGATAACTCAACATTTGAAAACAAATGAAAAGATTCGCGATATAATCGATTTTTTAACCGCGCATTTTAATTTTTTTGTGACTGGTATTTTCTTTTTTTCCCCTGCGCGGTCACACTTAAAATGTTACATACACACATTTACGACTTAATGCAAAGTGCGCCATCAGAACATACATACATACATATGTGGGGGCCGTGACGTCACGCACAACGAAATTGGAAAATATTGGGGACTTGGTTAAGGAGGCTGAATTTCCAAAAAATGTAAATGCAGTTAGTTGCGGCTATGCCATAAGATTATGATCATAATTTTTTTAAACAATTTTAACAACATTTATAACAGAAAAATGGCAAAAGAAAGAATTAAAAAAAAACGAATCGAATTTTGGGGAACTTTGGGGTCGTTTATTGTTTTAATTTGTACCTCACACACGTCTCCTAATTATTTCAGAATTATGTTGATTTTTCTAGATTTTTATGTCAATCCGCTCTGGTAGGAATTTACCACTGACCCCTTTTTTATTGGAACAATTATATTAGTTCAGATGTGAGCAAGTCGAAAAAATTAATTATAGAAAACAAGTAACAAAGCAACTTGTTTTGAGCTTGTGGCATTAGGAATACCAAAACCGTAAAAATATTTAATAGTTTGAACAAATTTAACCTCAAATCTAGTTAAACTATAAAGGAAGCTAACTTTGGCCAAACGAGGTCCTCGGTTCAAGCCCTAGACTTTGTAATTCATTTTATTTAGCTAGGTGATGCTCCAGTTTTATTTTTATACCCTTGCAGAGGGTATTATAATTTTGGTCAGAAGGTTGTAACGCAGTGAAGGAGACGTTTCCGACCCCATAAAGTATATATATTCTTGATCAGGATCAATAGGGGAGTCGATATAGCCATGTCCGTCTGTCCGTCTGTATGTCTGTATGTCTGCTAGCGACTTAAAACTTTCACAGTCGTCCTAAAACATGTCTACGCAGATCAAGTTTGAAAACCGACCCGATCGGACGTCTATATCCTATAGCTCCCATAGGAACAATCGGATATAGCTTTCAAAAAATGAAGATATTTCGCTCAGTGTAAGAGCTATTGACAAGAATATTTCAAAATCGTATTTTTTTGTGTGTACCTTGATCAGGGTAAAAGCGCGTGCCGATCGGACGTCTATATCCTATAGCTCCCATAGGAACAATAGGGTGAAATCGGTCAAGATTTAACGTTTTTTAGGATATTTCGCGCAGAATATAAGCTATTGACATGAAACTTTCCAAATCGTATTCTTTTATGCATACCTTGATTAGGGTAAAAGCGCGTGCCGATCGGACGTCTATATCCTATAGCTCCCATAGGAACAATAGGGTGAAATCGGTCAAGATTTAACGTTTTTCAAGATATTTCGCGCAGAATATAAGCTATTGACATGAAACTTTCCAAATCGTATTCTTTAATGCATACTTTGATTAGGGTAAAAGCGCGTGCCGATCGGACGTCTATATCCTATAGCTCCCATAGGAACAATCGGATACAACTTGCAAGAATTCAAGATATTTCGCACAGTGTAAAAGCTATTGACATGAATCTTTCCAAATCGTATTTTTTTGTGCCTACCTTGATCAGGGTAAAAGCGCGTGCCGATCGGACGTTCATAGGAACAATCGGATACAACTTGCAAGAATTGAAGATATTTCGCACAGTGTAAAAGCTATTGACATGAATCTTTCCAAATCGTATTTTTTTGTGCCTACCTTGATCAGGGCAAAAGCGCGTGCCGATCGGACGTCTATATCCTATAGCTCCCATAGGAACAATAGTTAAAAGCTGTGAAAATATCCTTTTTTTTCTATTTTTATATGACATTTTTGCCGAATAAAAGCTACTGACATGAAACTATGCAAATCTAATTTATTTATGTATACCTTGCTCAGGGTAATAGTTATTGCCAATCAGACAACTATATTCTACAGCAGCCGTTTAATAATTAAATTGGTTACATATAGGAAATCTTTTTATACCCTTGCAGAGTGTATTATAATTTTGGTCAGAAGTTTGTAACGCAGTGAAGGAGACGTTTCCGACCCCATAAAGTATATATATTCTTGATCAGGATCAATAGGGGAGACGATATAGCCATGTCCGTCTGTCCGTCTGTATGTCTGTTTCAATACCGTTTGCGAGCTCAGTTTAAAAGCTAGCGACTTAAAATTTTCACAGTCGTCCTAAAACATGTGTACGCAGATCAAGTTTGAAAACCGACCCGATCGGACGTCTATATCCTATAGCTCCCATAGGAACAATCGGATATAGCTTTAAAAAAATGAAGATATTTCGCTCAGTGTAAGAGCTATTGACAAGAATCTTTCCAAATCGTATTTTTTTGTGCGTATACCTTGATCAGGGTAAAAGCACGTGCCGATCGGACGTCTATATCCTATAGCTCCCATAGGAACAATAGTGTGAAATCGGTTAAGATTTGTCGTTTTTCATGATATTTCGCACAGAATATAAGCTATTGACATGAAACTTTCCAAATCGTATTCTTTTATGCATACCTTGATTAGGGTAAAAGCGCGTACCGATCGGACGTCTATATCCTATAGCTCCCATAGGAACAATAGGGTGAAAATTTTAATTTTTTTCAATTATAAAATATTTGGTTGTTATTCGTGACATCTGCAAGGGTATTAAAACTTCGGCTTGCCGAAGTTAGCTTCCGTCCTCGGTTTGTATTGTGCTTAAGCTAGAATACACATTCAAAGATGACCGTGTACCTCTTTTATTGTAAAAAGCAAAGCAAAGACGGTTGACCATTCTTGAAGATATAACCAAAGAATCCAAAAAAATATGGTTGTATTTGTCTTGAATTTTTTTTTTTTCTGCCTGCCCTGTAGTATTTCACTGGTTTATTTGTTGTACTGGTGTTTCATATTATTTTGGTGGTCTCGGTGGACCCACGGACCCTCGGTGGCAAACTGATTATTGGTTTGATGCGATATTAATATTTTTTTAAAAGATACACCTTTTATCTTTCAAACCCCATACTTAGAATAATTTAAGGATTTTTTTTAAGGGAGAAACAAATTTTAGAAAACATAGTTAAGAAACATGAAAGCATACAGCTGCGGTCAAAATAGTAGTAGTGTTGCCGCCATGTGTTTTTTAAGGTTTCTTGTTGTAATTTATCTTCTCTTGGTAATATTGTATTGATTATAATTGTACTATAATAGTCTAGTCACACTATATGGGGTAACCTATCGAGTGAGTCAGTAACCCGATTACTCCAAAAAAGTGTTTCCACTGGGTTAACTCCAAATATCGGGTAATGACAGCTAGTGTTTGTTGTTTTTGTTGTTTATTTTACTAGGGATGGACCTTCAACGATAAAAAATCAATACAAAATAGACCGAAAAATACAAAAAAATACTCAGAAATACCAAAGACCCTAAAAGTACCTCACTTTTGCCCACATCTAGTTGCCTATACACAACCTATGTAAAAAAACAGGGATATGTCAATAACCCCATAACTCCATAACTCCACCCTAGTGTAAATAGGCTATTAGACTAATTGGATAAGAAAAGTGACAACAACAAACTTTTAAAAACACAGGGCGGCAACACTACTACTATTTTCACCGCAGCTGTATGCTTTTATGTTTTTTGACTATGTTTTCTAAAATTTGTTACTCCCTTAATAAAAATCCTAAAATTATTCTAAGTATGGGGTGTGAAAGATAAAGAGTGTATCTTTTAAAAAACTTTAACATCGAATCAAACCATGAATCCGTTTGCCTCTGATAGCTCCGAAAAATTGGCCAATTTCAGCATTTTTCAAACTTTTAGGTCCTTTTGCTAAGAATCCTTGCGTCGGGGAACTTTTTGGAAAACGCTGTTTAACTTGGGAATTCGTAACGAATCCAAAAATATAGCATCTATCGAGGTAAATTTAAAAATCATTAAAAATGCTGCACAGTGTTATTTGAACAGAACAGCTGGAAAACAGGTGATTAAGAGCCACTACCAAAAGAACGCGAGTGTACCGTTTGTCAAAGCTAGAGATATGATCAGTTTACTCGCAGACCAATCCAAGCCTCTATTGCCTGCTTATCGTTGTCATCTGCTCGCAACTCATTGCGCTTAGTCAGAAAAATGCCTCTTGGCGACATTCTAAGCAAAATCTTTTGCATATTTTTTATACTTGCAGATGCTAACGGAAACGGGACTCCCAGTGGAACGCCGAGGTCGCATCGCCGCCCCACACCCCTTTCTCCAGTCGCCAGTAGCGTTTTCTACCCCGATGCCCGGAGTCCTGGAGGGTTTAACAACAACCTCAGCACTAGCAGCAGTGCTGAGCGACAAAAAAGACGTTTTAAAGCGGTGGAGGATTTTGCCCGCAACCATGAACGCTTCCGAAAGGAACTGATGCCTGACGTTTCCGCATACCGCGATCGCCAAGGACAGCCCCTCATACAGTTGTGATGTAGGAGCGGGTTGCTCCAACAACAAGCCAATGTATTATCCGTTTTGTGCTAAATCAAATCACGTTTTAAATGAACTATTATTAATTTCAATATACTTGTTTGTTTTAATCAACTAAAACTAAGATATAGCATTTTCAAGATAATGTGCCGACCCAGATCAAAACAAATAAAGTAATAAAGGCAAAATTGATTTGATACCATGTCCGTCTGTCAGTATACAACTTTTCATCATTTTAATTTAATTTAAAAAAAATCTTCCATACTAACGATCAAAGAATTAATGAGCAAATAATACGAAAATAAATTTATTCTACTAATTTTTTACCCTTGCAGAGTGTACTATAATTTTAGTCAGAAATCATTTATGTACATTCTCGATCAGCATCACTAGACTAGTCGTTCTAGCCATGTCTGTTTTAAATTTGGTTTTTAAATTATCAAAAATCAAAATCCCAAATTCAGCTCAAGCGCTAAAATAGCACTGAGTCGACTGCGACGCCGGCAGAGCCTCGGCAGAATCGATTCTCCCATCAACCCCCTCTCTCTCAATCTCTCTCTACGAAATTAAGGTGATAAAATAGCAGTGAATGAGCGCCTAAACATGGTGAGGAAGAGGTGATGAATTTTGGTCAAAATTCATCAGAAAATAATCACTAGGCCGACAGTGTCGCCGACAGAGCCAACGCTCTCCCAAATTTCTCTCTCAATGTCTCCCTTTAAAAATTAAGGTGATGAAAAAGCAGTGAATGAGTGCCAAAAAATTGGTACTCAAATTCATCAGATTATTTCTCTCTCTTAAAATAAATCATCAAAATGTCAAACTTCGCCTCTCTCGCTCTGCCTGCGCAAGGGTACCCTGCAGTTTCCTTCATCACATTTTTAGCAGTGAATCACTTCCAAAAATGTAGCAGCCTAATTCATCACCTTTCCACTGCCCATTTTCATCACCTGTTCACCGCCCGTTTTCATTTTAAATATGTTGAATTTCATCGCCTTTATAATTAGGTTAATTTCTTTTCAATTCATTTTACCAGGGACCGAAAATAACAGTTATTTTATTATTTTTATTTAGCACTTTCAAAATTGTTACCATGGTCATTAATGGTTCCTCTTGGTCTGAGGAATTCGCGGTCTCATTATGTTGAAGAATTCATGTGTATAAGTACAAATTGCAACCTTTAACATTCCAATTCCAATTGAGCAACAGATATTTAAGACTTAAATTTTGTCGATCACCATAAAAGTTGACTTTTATTTTTTCAGTTAAAAAATAACAGTTATTTTTAGACTTTTATTATAAAAGTCGTGAATAAAAGTTACGGAGGACATTTATTTTTTTGGTCAGAAAATAACTGTTATTCTCTGACTTTTATTTTAAAAGTCTGAAATAACAGTTACTTCATGACTTATAAATAAAAGGTGGCGAATAACGATTAATCGATGACTTTTAAAGTAAAACTTATAACTGTTACGGTCCCTGCATTTTACTACATCTTTATACCCTTGCAGGGGTATTATAATTTCAGTCAGATGTTTGCAACGCAGTGAAGGAGACCACACAGAGTATATATTATCTTGATCAGCACCAATGGCCGAGCCATCTAGCCATGTCCGTCTGTCCGTTTCTATGCGAACTAGTCTCTCAGTTTTAAAGCTATTGCGATGAAACTTTCCCAAAAATCTTCTTTCTATTGCAGGTAGTACATATGTCGGAACGAGCCTGGTCGGAGCTCTATATCTTATGGCTCCCATAGGAATAATAAAAAAAACAAGAAAGGAAGCTAGCTTCGGCCAGCCGAACCTTATATACCTTTGCAGATAATTCCTATTAATCACTAATTTTCCGATCGTTCCTATGCAGCTATATGATATAGTAGTTCGATATTGATAAAATTAAAATCGAAATTCGAAAACATTTAAAGACTCATATCCCAGAGTAGAAAAGTCAACGAAGCAATAATTTATTTCCTATTATATTCCCATTAATTTTCCGATCGTTCCTATGGCAGCTATATGATATAGTCGTTCGATTTAAAAAAAAATTTATTCGAAATTCAGAATTAGATAAAAAATGGCAAGTAGGAGGTTCTAGGTTCGAAAACCCCCAATATAAATTTTTTTTAAATTTTTTTCCCCGATTATTCCTATGGGAGCTATATGATATAGTTGTCCGATCCGGCTCGTTCCGACTTATATACTACCTGCAATAGATATAAGACTTTTGGGAAAGTTTAAGCCCGATAGCTTTAAAACTGAGAGACTAGTTCGCGTAGAAACAGACGGACAGACGGACGGACAGACGGACATGGCTAGATCGACTCGTCTAGTGATGCTGATCAAGAATATATATACTTTATGGGGTCGGAAACGTCTCCTTCACTGCGTTGCAAACTTCTGACTGAAATCATAATACCCTCTGCAAGGGTATAAAAATAGAAAAAACATTGTAACATGTAAAACATTTGTAGGAAGTAGGCGTTTTGATTTTAAATAGGCATACCTGCAAGGGTATATAAACTTCGGCTGGCCGAAGTTTCTTGTTTTGTCTTTCTTGTTTTTTTGTTTTTATATTAAATTAATAGATTTTTACAAACTACTAAAAACCTACTTGAAGGTGTCTTCGGTACGTTCTTGGCTTCCGGAGTCTTGGTGATCTGCTTTTTCGCGCATGGAGGTTTTTCAGTAATCTCTGCATCTTCTCCGGAGGTTCTGTAGGCTCCACCTTACCAATGGGATCTGAATTTCGAGAAAATTTTGAGATAAGAATGATAAAAACTTACTTAGCAGTGCAAGAAAAACATCCTTCTCGGCTGTAGGACAAAATGATCCTATCTGAAACGATATTGTTTATGCACTCTGTACCATCAGAGTGACCTAAAAATATTGAACAACAAAACATACATATTTTAAAAATGAGAAGGTGTAATAATTAGGACAAGACAAAGTTTTAATACCCTTCAAAATTACTTACCTAAAAATGTATTCTTGATTAATAGCACTTTTGTTTGAACTCTAAAACAACTTGTCACAGTTAGAACGCAATTGAAAACGAGGACGGAAGCTAACTACGATTTGGAAAGATTCTTGTCAATAGCTCTTACACTGAGCGAAATATCTTCATTTTTTTAAAGCTATATCCGATTGTTCCTATGGGAGCTATAGGATATAGACGTCCGATCGGGTCGGTTTTCAAACTTGATCTGTATACACATGTTTTAGGACGACTGTGAAAGTTTGAAGTCGCTAGCTTTTAAACTGAGCTCGCAAACGGTATTGAAACAGACATACAGACGGACAGACGGACAGACGGACATGGCTATATCGACTCCCCTATTGATCCTGATCAAGAATATATGTACTTTATGAGGTCGGAAACGTCTCCTTCACTGCGTTACAAACTTCTGACCAAAATTAGGCGAGCTGCCTTTGGCTTAAAAAGTATGGCGATTTTCTAATATTCAGGGCGATTTTTTTTCTGAGTGCATTATTTAAGGCAATTAAAGGTTAATTAGAAATTGGCCACATGCCGTGTTTATCATTTTGAGAAATTGTCATAATTGATTGTCATTTCATTTTTCTATTTTGTAATTTTTTTTTTGTTTTTAAGAGTATTTTTAATTTTTTTTTTTTCAGAGTAAATGTTATTTTTATTTTGGAATGTATTATTTTCTTGCTATGTTTTTTGGGGTTACAAATAAATTTATGTTCCTCGTATTATTTTTAATTTTTTTAGCTTTTGCTGCATTTTTCAAGGCCCCAAATACAGTGCTTTCTAATTAACACTAATAAAAAAAAACCTAGAAGTTTCAACTTATAATCGTTCTTTATTGTGTAAGTTACAGTTACCTTTGATCATCAAAGGGTAACGCTATTATTAAATATTTAGATATTAAAAAAATATTAAATAGATAAGTCATTTGCGCGAACTAATAATGTTTTGTTTTTTTAGTCCCGCTACCATCTTTTATTCTTTTAGAAATTAAACTTTTTAATATTCATGAATTATTTTTTAAGCCTAGTACTCAGTTCGCTCTTAGCCGAACTAGTTTTACTAGTCGAAAAATAGTAATCTTTTAGTGTGGCCGAAGTTTTCGGAGTTCATCCGCAATGCATGTAGAATGGTCTTACTGGGTTTGTTGACAAACAGCAAACATCAACCAGCACGACCATAGACCGAGTTGAATGTGGTGGGCCGAAAACCCTTTTCGACTTTTAAAAGTTTTTGGCCCTCGATTATAAAAAATGAAATTTTGTCCAAAATGTGTTGCCACGTTCTCGCACACATGCACACAAAGCCGACTTACACTTTTGCATTGCACATTGGGATGAAAAGCTTTTTTTTTGGCATAAACTCTAATTCTAAAGATGCGGACTTCAATTTTTTTGTACATAATATTGAGATCATTGTAAAATTTTGGTTTTTGTTCTTTTTTGATTTTGACCACACCCAGTCAGCCGCCCCAATCCCATATAAAAAAAAATGAATTTACGTGTTATATTTTTTCATTTTTACTAATCATCTGTATTTAATTAGAAATCTAAATTTTGTTTGAACTCGAAATCCGGGCTATCAATTACTTCTTTGACAGGGGGTGCCTCCAAAAGCAGAATTGCTTCATTTGGTAAAGGAACCGACTTCCAGCAGTTCGCACTTTTTAATGTCGAGTTGTTCCGAATTTATTTAAATATTAGGAAATGGCGCCATTATGCGCCAAAGTTATTAACTCCATTAAATCATACATACAATAACACAAATTACCACGTTTGCACTTTTTGTAATCCTGCGTACTCTTGCTAGTTCTACTCCACGAAACACAAATATTTATAGGTTAACTTCTACACAAAACATGGTTCAATAAAACAATAAAAAAACAGTACAAAACAAAAGCATTTCTAGTGTAAGCACTCTGAGCAATATTATACATACCTTGACGAAGATTTTCCATAATTTACCAGAAAGGAATACGCGATATTTGCTAAAGGAAAAATAATTAAACTTTTGGCACGCTTCTTAGAAAAATTAGGGCGTACTCAACTTAAACCGATCAGCTGACTTTAGAGGGCTACAAAAGAGCCAGGGATGGTCACAAAATTATTTTAAAAATAGTTTTATGATAGTTGAACATTTCTTTAACGAATAAAAAAAACCATTCGGAAAATTTTACAAAATAATTTTGGACTTTATGCCAAAAAAAAGGCTTTTCATCCCAATGTGCATTGTGTACTCAATAAACGAAAGTTAAAAAAAGAGAGAACGCTATAGTCTGGTTGGTGTCCCGACTATCTAATACCCGTCACTCGGCTAAAGGGAGTGCGATGGAGATATAAACTTTGATCACCAATAACTTTTTAACGAATGGTCCGATTTAAAAAATTTCTTCCACATTTCGATACGTATTGATAAGCAAAACAAAACTGCATTTTTACTTTTCCGAAATATTTAAATTTTAAAAATCCTATATAAGCTATTGTGGGCGTTAGAGGGGGCGTGACGCTGAAATAAACTTGCGCTGCGTAGGAAGCCCAAGAATATGTGTTGGTAATCCCAACATTCTAGCTTTTGTAGTTTCAGGGATCTCAGCGTTCATACGGACAGACAGACAGACGGACAGACGGACATGGCTATATCGACTCGGCTAGTTACCCTGATCAAGAATATATATACTTTATGGGGTCGGAAACGATTCCTTCTAGCTGTTACATACTTTTGCACGAATACAATACGAATACTTTACTCTACGAGTAACGGGTATAAAAATGAAAAGCTATAATAATTAAGACAAGACAAAGTTTTAATACCTTTGAAAATAACTTACCTAAAAATGTATTCTTGATTAATATCACTTTTATTTGAACTCGACAACAACTTGTCACAGTTAGAACGCAAGTGAAAGACGCGGAACAACGGCGTCTGCCTTTGAGAAATATAAAAAGAAGACTGAGCGAGAAAAACAACATCTGCAATTTCAATCTCTCTTGTTGTTCTTTTCCCTTTGTCACGATCGCGCTTGCCTAACCCCTGCGCAGAGAAAGAGATTGAGAGAGAGAAATTTGGGAGAGCGTCGTCTCTGGCGCCGTTTCGGTCGGCTCCGTCGGCGACACTGTCGGCCTAGTGATGATATTGTGATGAATTTGTCTTAAAATTCATCACCTGTTCCTCACTATTTTTAGGCGCTCATTCACTGCTTTTTCAGCACCTTAATTTCGTAAAGAGAGAGATTTTGAGAGAGGGGGTTGGTGAGAGAGTCGATTCTGCCGAGGCGCTGCCGGCCATGGTGAAACTATACAAGGTGATCTCGTCGCGAGAGCTGCCCTCTTTTGAGGACGTTATTTGTGCCAGTCTCTATCTAGCTATATCATTCTATCGCTTAAGAGAGACAGAGAGGTAAACATATTTAACGTCCTCAGCAGAGCTGACGAGACCACCTTGTATAGTTCCATCATGCTGCCGGCGTCGCAGTCGACTCAGTGCTATTTAGCGCTCGGGCTGAATTCGGGAACTGCAGGGAACATATCCAAATATACATATGTATGTACAAACGTATTTGGTCAAGAGTTCGAATCTTAAGATTAATAGCTAACTTGGAGCTTGGTTTTGCTTTTGTAGTAATTTTCTTTGTTCTTCCATTACGGAAATTAAATAGGGTTCTTACTTCTGCTACAAAATTCAAAATACTTTTTGAAAAATAAAACCTAAGCATTTGATCCACAGAACTATTGATCGAAAATCATATTGATCGGAGCAGCAGTTTAAGTTTTTAAAATCCAAAACAAATTTTTAACTTAAATTGCCCTTTTCCCCTCCCATTTTCCTCACAGCACTACCCCTCCCCCTTATTAGTTTTCTTGGCTGTTGCTCTCTCGGCCGTCGCTCTCCTGGCGTCCGCTCTCTGGGTTTTCTCTCTCTCGGCAGGCTCCCATAAAATGCAACGCAATAACTTACAAAATCTGAATAAATTCATTAAAAATACTTAAAAAAATGTTCAAAACTTGAAAAATTAAACTTAAGCATTTGGGCCATAGAATAACTAATGATCCCAAAATCATCTTGATCGGAGCAGCGGCTTAGATTTTTAAGATCGAAAAGTTAATTTTAAATGTAGCCCCCAAAATATGGGTGATATCGAAATTTTTTTTTGATTTCCAAATAGGTCTTTTCAAAACCTAAAATTCTGCAAACTCCACATTTCGAAATTCCAACCACTTTAGAAGTTAAGCATTAAATAATCTAATTTTTTTTGCTCAAAATGTGGATGTTGGAGCTGTTTGGGGCCTCTGGGGGACATATCGGACCTTAGTGGGCGCCAACGCCCCCAATGGAATACTGTGAAAAAATTTGGCTGCTCTAGCTCTTACTGTTTTGGCTGCGGTCGTATCCCCTTAAAAATCGGTCTTTCATTTTATAATCTTTAGGGATGTATGTGATCTAAGTAAAAGTAGTGCATTTTTATACTTTCTATCAGTTACAATGTTATCAATGCAATTTTAATTTGCGCACAAATATGTATACGTGTTTGTAAATTGGAGTTTGTTGTTTTAAAATTAGTTGTTTTGAATGAAACGAAAACATCTGTACATACAAATGTAGCGAAGTAACTTATTATTTTCCGATTCCACATTTGATTAAAAATTATTAATTTTAAACTCGTCAAATTTTGCATTGGCTGAAAGGAAATTAATAATTATACCCGTTACTCGTAGAGTAAAAGGGTATATTGTATTCGTGCAAAAGTATGTAACAGCTAGAAGGAAGCTTTTCCGACCCCATAAAGTATATATATTCTTGATCAGGGTCACTAGCCGAGACGATATAGCCATGTCCGTCTGTCTGTATGAACGCTGAGATCTCGGAAACTATAAAAGCTAGAGGATTGGATTTAGAAAGGATTTTAGGATTTTAGAGAGGATTTTAGAAAACATAGTCAAAAAACATAAAAGCATACAGCTGCGGTCAAAATAGTAATAGTGTTGCCGCCCTGTGTTTTTAAAGGTTTCTTGTTGTAATTTATCTTCTCCTGGTAATATTGTATTGATTATAATTGTACTATTAGACTAATTGGATAAGAAAAGTGACAGTAACAAACTTTTAAAAACACAGGGAGGCAACACTACTACTATTTTGACCGCAGCTGTATGCTTTTATGTTTTTTGACTATGTTTTCTAAAATTTGTTTCTCCCTTAATAAAAATCCTAAAATTATTCTAAGTATGGGGTTTGAAAGATAAAGAACGTATCTTTTAAAAAACTTTAACATCAAATCAAACCATGAATCCGTTTGCCTCTGAGAGCTCCGGAAAGTTGGCCAATTTCAGAATTTTTCGAACTTTGAGGTCCTTTTGCTAAGAATCCTTGCGTCGGGGAACTTTTTGGAAAACGCAGTTTAACTTGGGAATTCGTAACGAATACAAAAATATAGCATCCATCGAGGTAAATTTAAAAAGCATTAAAAATGCTGCACAGTGTAACACTAGTTTACAGCCAAAATGCTCCCCAGCAATTGATGGCAAATTCTGTTAGTGTTTGACCCCTAGATCGCGAAAATAGCATTAATTTTTTTTTCGATGGCACAGTTTTTTTTTAAAGATTTTTTAAAGTTCGAAATGTTAAATTTCGGACTTTTTTCGAACTTCTTCTTATATCTCGGCAGATATCCACCCGATTGGGCCAGTTTTAGTTTTATTTTAAAGTCAATAGATCAAAGCTCAACTTTGCCATACAGATCAATATGATTGGATAAGTAATGGCAGCGTAGAAACTTGACAAAGATGAAAAATGTGTTTTTTGGTCGACTGTAAGTCGGCTGTATATATCGTAAAAACTCGAAATAAATCCGTTGAAAAATCATAATGGGTACAAACTTAAAGTTTACATCCTACCGAATAAAACATGCCGGATATGGCCCAAATCCAAGGAAAACTGGATTTATGGTGGATTTTTAAAGTTCGGATTTTTCCACTTTTTTCGATTGACAAAGTCCAAATTTAAGATTTATCATAGGCGGCGACATGTAAACAAAAATGAGTGGTGATGGCAGCCGGGTCAAAAAATAGCTAAATCAGATATTTAAAAGCTAGAAATTTATAAAAAAATGGCCGCATCTCGTTTTAAAGGTATTTTTAAATGCTACAAACGTCTTCTATATGCAATTTGTGTAAATATAATAGTTAAAAAGATATGAACAAAAGAAAATTTTTTAAAACTTTTTTTTTAGCTTTTTTTTATTTTTCTTAAAAACGGCTCTAACGATTTTCCTTAAAACTTTAAACTGTATAGCCCTTGAGATTCCTTAAATTTTGGTATATAACACATTACTGTAAAAAGTCACGTTTAAAAGTTATTCTGAAGCGAAAATCGTCACTTTTGCCAGCCCAACACAACTAACGCTGCCTAAGCATTGAATTTAGTATGTGCGAATCCAAACTGTATTTTAAGGTGAGGGAATCGTTAAAATTGTTTTAAGGAGTTCCAAATAGGAAACTTTTGTTTTACGACTTTTGAAAGAATCCGCTGCTTTAGCGGGAAAAAAGCTAAAAAAAGCTAAATTTCGTTAGTTCGTAAGTTGTACACTACTGAAGCTACAGACATGTGCTATACCTCGTTTAAAAGGTATTTTGAAATACTTAAACGCCTTTTTAACTTAATTTGTTTAAATACAATGGCTTACAAATTATGATTGACCAATTTAAATTTAAATGTATATACTAGCTCCTATGAGAGCCAATTTAAACAAACAAAAACTTCTGATATCAAATAAAAACACCTCTTAACGAGGTAAAAAACTAGTGACGATCGCACCTTGAACATACAAAAGTTCTGATATCAACATTTGTGACGAAAAATTATTACACTCGTCATTAAATAGACTTTCTAATATTTTCTCATTCGGCACGCTGCCATAGAAAATGCCTGTGAAGGGAAAAAGGCTGGAATAGTTTGCTAGGGCGGGCCGAATGAGAAAATATTAGAAAGTCTATTTAATGACGAGTGTAATAATTTTTCGTCACAAATGTTGATATCAGAACTTTTGTATAATCAAGGTGCGATCGTCACTAGTTTTTTACCTCGTTAAGAGGTGTTTTTATTTGATATCAGAAGAGTCGGGTCGTTTAATAGGCTTGAGTCCAGAGAAATAGGAAAACTGCTGTGGATCCCGAGAATGATCGGACATAAAGGGGGACGTAATACGTATACGTATTAGACATCTGCATGACTGGAATCAAATAGGCTTTAAAATGATTCCAATCGAATAGAATAGTGTTGAGTAAGTGCTCAGCACACTATGACTAGAATGAATTGAATCTTGGTCCGTATAGAGTATGACAGCAAAGGCCTAGAGTTAAAGGAGTGATGACGAAAAACAGAATGTCAAATTTGAATAGACTGAAATTATTCGAGTTATTCGAATCCATTCGATTTTCTTATATGACGTCATAAGGGAAAAAGGGAAAAATGAATTTTATTTTGATATATATAATAAAATGTCTGTACCATAAGTTTAATATAAAAAAAAAACTTTATTTAATTTAATTTTAAACTGGTTACAACTATTTTTATTTTGGAAGAACACCGACTGTCTTTGGACAAGTCTCAAACTGAACTCGATTCTTAACTTAAACTTCTTTGACGATCATACCTTGGTTTTGAGCTTTAGAGCTTTCTATGAGTGGAGTTAGCTTTAATTGAGTGAGTTTTCTAATTGCCCTTTGGATTGTTGATTGATAATGCACCGGCGACTCAATCCGTTTGTTTAGTCTAAATCTTTGGGGATTCTTTCTCATGGTAATTTTCCATTGAGGGTCCGAAAGTGTGGGAACGAACTGATAACGTAATTTGATTCGTTCTGGATGTTTAGTCTAGAGCTTGGGTACATTTGCAATTAGATATTGGCTGGTTGCAATACTGAGGTTATCTGAAGGGTAGATTTTGGGATGGTGTATGTGTGTGTGGGTGTGTGGGCGTATGGACATGTGCATAGAGTTATGTGGTACTATGGATATGTCACTCCCCCATTCTTTGAATTTGGCCTGTCCTCAGGTGGATAGGGTTGGGTATAACATTACATTTTCTTCTATGTTAATTTGATTTGGTAGATCGTTTACAATTTCTGTGCTTTTTCGTGTTTCTTCCTTTGGTTTTACATATTTTACAATAAGTTTTCTTGGTATGCTCTTAAATTTATACAATAAGTACAATAAAATGCTTATAATAATGATTACAAATATTGTTAAAGTGATTATTTGGAATACATTATAATATTTTGTGTGTGATTCTATTATTTCTTTCGTTTGAATATAAGATAATGGTTCTAACTTTGTTACATTATTATTTACGTAAACGCTCTGGGTGTAATCTAACATTGTATTTGAAAGAGTGAATTCATCTAATTGTACTGAACAATTAAGGATTTTAACAAGGTTACTTCCAACTATAGAAATTTCTTTATTAATGCAATTTTGATTTAATAATGTTTTAGGGATATTCCATGTCAATAAAATATTTGGTTCAACATAATTAATTTGGAAATTTTTATATGTTTTGGTGTACTTGCATTCAGTATTTTCTTGTTTAATTATTCCATTTATACATTCGTCAAATACAATTTTCTCTGTTTCTTTATTAAATACATTATCATCATATAAGAAATATTTGTCGAATATATTTTCTGTTAAAATATTGTTATTTTTATCGGGATAGGGAATAATTTCAAAAACGGGTGATTTAACTATCTCTGAAGAAATATTAGAAATAATCAAAATTTCATTTGTGTCTGTTTTAAGCCAAGTGGAAGTTTTGATTTTCAACAATTTCTCAGGGTTCACGTTTTTTAAATAATCATGTTTTAGTAATTTTGGATTGAATAAACCTAATCTTGTCAGTTGCATTCCTAATTCGATATCTTCTACATATTCTGTAAAGTGTTGTAAATTAAATATTAAAACGTTGGCTTGTTGTTCCCTTTCTCCGTCTGCCTTTAATTTATTGATTACCTCAATTCCATTATTTATGACATCAATAATCATATTTAAATCAGTATTCTGAACGCTAGTGTCTACTAAGTTATTAATTTTTTCTTCCATCTCATCTTTATCATCTTGGTCTAATGTTCCGAATAAATATTTATAAACTGATCTTATGATGTTGAATAAACCTCTCTTACTACGTTTTGCTAATGTAATTCCATTAATTTCTCTTTTAAGTTTTTCTACTAGATATCGGATTTGTATTGCGTCATTAAATTCATCAGCTTCTTTTAAAAGACTTTCAAAAGTTTGTTCAGTTTTTGTTATGTTTACACTTAGATAATGATATTCATAATTAATCGGTATATCTATCGATCCTGTTTTAAATACAAGATATCCGTTTTGGGCCTTAATGGGATTTATTTCAATGCTCTGTCCGATTGTTAGTTGAATTATAGTTGTTAGTATTATGAAGAAGGTCATTGTTTTCATTGAGTTGTTGTTGGGTCCATTCATTTTCTTCTGCTTGCTGATGCTTCCTGGGTATGAGGTATCTCGAACGTGTTGTATGATGTCCTCGTATGGCCTGTGATCCTTGAAAGCTTTGATTAAGGCCACTTTTGTTGTTCCCCATGAGTTGGATTTTTCCTCCTCGATGACTGCTTGCGCGGAATCGACGATGGTCCTCTCAATGGCTCCATAGATGATGTGGATTTGGCGAACATCTTGAGTAGGGTAAAGTTGCAGTAAATACTCTACTCTGGCAATGTAGCGACTTAATTCAGATGGATTTCCATCGAAATAAGGTAACTCCTTGATTTGTCCGATTAGTTGATTTATGTGAATCTCGGATAACTGCGGTAGAGCTGGTGCGGTTGCCATGTTTTTGGTTTTATTTTCAATATTGGCACTTTTTGTATTTTAAACTTTTAAGCGCGTATTGACCGAATTGGATTTTATTTTGGTTTATGCGTGCGAAAATTACACATAGATTCTTTTGCGGATCTCGATATTTGTCGTTTTGTATATTCACGGATTTTAACGCTGATCAGGATATACTAGTCGTGTAGTGATATCCTTTAGTTGATCAGTACCGATGACTTTTTAAAATGACTTCAAGATCCTACCGACTGCGCCAATAAAATGTCTGTACCATAAGTTTAATATAAAAAAGAAAAACTTTATTTAATTTAATTTTAAACTGGTTACAAATATTTTTATTTTGGAAGAACACCGACTGTCTTTGGACAAGTCTCAAACTGAACTCGATTCTTAACTTAAACTTCTTTGACGATCATACCTTGGTTTTGAGCTTTAGAGCTTTCTATGAGTGGAGTTAGCTTTAATTGAGTGAGTTTTCTAATTGCCCTTTGGATTGTTGATTGATAATGCACCGGCGACTCAATCCGTTTGTTTAGTCTAAATCTTTGGGGATTCTTTCTCATGGTAATTTTCCATTGAGGGTCCGAAAGTGTGGGAACGAACTGATAACGTAATTTGATTCGTTCTGGATGTTTAGTCTAGAGCTTGGGTACATTTGCAATTAGATATTGGCTGGTTGCAATACTGAGGTTATCTGAAGGGTAGATTCTGGGATGGTGTATGTGTGTGTGGGTGTGTGGGCGTATGGACATGTGCATAGAGTTATGTGGTACTATGGATATGTCACTATATATATGTCTATATTATTTTGTTATACATAAATAAGTATTTTTGTTATTTTTTATTATTATCAAGCTCCCGTCTCGAAACAAAAGAACACGGAAATCAAAATAATAAAAAACGAGGACGGAAGCTAACTTCGGCAAGCCGAAGTTTTAATACCCTTGCAGATTTCACGAATGAAAACTTGACTAGAAAAGCAACATGAATTAACAAAACAACAAATTATTTTATAATTAAAAAAAAAATAATTTTAAAATTTTTCACCCTATTGTTCCTATGGGAGCTATAGGATATAGACGTCCGATCGGCACGCGCTTTTACCCTAATCAAGGTATGCATAAAA
Organism: Drosophila prostipennis; assembly: GCA_037075205.1. Classification (NCBI taxonomy): domain Eukaryota; kingdom Metazoa; phylum Arthropoda; class Insecta; order Diptera; family Drosophilidae; genus Drosophila; species Drosophila prostipennis. Next base: position 189,889 of record JBAMCJ010000877.1, read on the forward strand.
GAATACGATTTGGAAAGTTTCATGTCAATAGCTTATATTCTGCGCGAAATATCCTGAAAAACGTTAAATCTTGACCGATTTCACCCTATTGTTCCTATGGGAGCTATAGGATATAGACGTCCGATCGGCACGCGCTTTTACCCTGATCAAGGTACACACAGAAAAATACAATTTGGAAATATTCTTGTCAATAGCTCTTACACTGAGCGAAATATTTTTAATTTTGGAAAGCTATATCCGATTGTTCCTATGGGAGCTATAGGATATAGACGTCCGATCGGGTCGGTTTTCATACTTGATCTGCGTACGCATGTTTTAGGACGACTGTGAAAGTTTGAAGTCGCTAGCTTTTAAACTGAGCTCGCAAACGGTATTGAAACAGACATACAGACGGACAGACGGACAGACGGACAGACGGACAGACGGACAGACGGACATGGCTATATCGACTCCCCTATTGATCCTGATCAAGAATATATATACTTTATGGGGTCGGAAACGTCTCCTTCACTGCGTTACAAACTTCTGACCAAAATTATAATACCCTCTGCAAGGGTATAAAAATATGCAACAAAAATTTTGTTTTATGAACTCCTTCTCTCCTCTATGGGCCGCGAATTATTAGGATTTAACAAGAGAGAACGCTATAGTCGAGTGCCCCGACTATCAGATACCCGTTACTCAGCTAAAGGGAGTGCGAGGGAGATGGATATATAACAATTTGATCACGCATAACTTTTTAACGAATGGTCCGATTTGAAAAATGTCTTCTACACTTCGATAGGTATTGATAAACACAATAAATCTGCATTTTTATTATTTATTATAATATTTAGAAATATTAAAATTTTGAAAATCGTTTTTAACTATTGTTAAAGGGGGGGGGGGGGGGGCGTTAAAGAAGGCGTGGCCCTCGGCTGAACCAAACTTGCGCTGCGTAGGACAGACGGACATGGCTATATCGACTCGGCTAGTGACCCTGATCAAGAATATATATACTATTTAGGGTCGGAAGTGCTTCCTTCTAGCTGTTACATACTTTTGCACGAATACATAATACCCTTTTACTCTACGAGTAACGGGTATAAAAACAAAAAAAGGCAAATATTTACGTATGTCTAAACAAATTTAATTTTCCATTTTGCCCTTATGACGTCATATAAAAATTCGAATGCATTCGAATAAATTCCTCTGACGTTCTTCACGTTCTCATTTACTCGATTCGTTTTCCATCACCTTTTCTGGTTCGACTGAGTTTTACGTCAGCACACTTACTTATTCAAGCCAGTTTCCCTACACATTCCAACTCATTCAACTCATTTTGAACATTGTCAATTCGAATACATATTATTTGATATTCAGGCAGATGTCTAGGACGTATCTTAGCTTCTCTGGCCGACGCTACACGACTTACTAGGCTAGATGGTCCGGTCGTTTTATAGGCTCGAGTCCAGAGAAATAGGAAAACTGCTGTGGACCCCGAGAATGATCGGTCATATAGCAGCAGGTTGTGGAGCCCGAGAATGATCGGTCAAATAACCTGATTTCCGACGACTGGCGGGAGTGGGATTTTGGACAGACTTTCCTTCTAGGCACAGCTAGTTCCCATTGTGAACGTTAAAGCTGACTAGAAGGGGAGAAGAGCTGTTAGTTAAGTGGAACCCAGTTGCGCAGAAGCTGCTTATACCTCTAGTTGGGGATATTTGTTTTTTTAGTGGGGCTTAAATATTGGACAGATTCTTGACAGAAGAAAGACTTAGAAATTGCAGTTCAGCACCCGTAAAATTTATTGATTGACAACTTTGGCACGATCATAAAAATATTCAAGAGTATACTGATAACAAGAAAATAAGTTAACTTTGTCCAGCCGAAGTTTATACACCCTTGCAGGTATGCCTATTTAAAATGTTGTTTTTAAATTGTCAAAAATCAAAACGCCTACTTCCTACAAAGTAAGAAAGTTTCATCGGGATAGCTTTAAAACTGAGAGACTAGTTCGCTTAGAAACGGACAGACGTCCAGACTGACAGACGGACATGGCTAGATGAGCTCGTCCATTGCACTATGGGGCATTTGACCACTTTTGTTGGCCAAAACCCATTTTTTAAAAGTCGTTAAAACAAAAAATGTTGTTTGAGGATGTGTTAACAAAAGATCATTTAACAATGTTACGCTTACAGAAATCCGATAGAGGTCGCCCCTGTTAAGGTAGAAGCTGTTAAATCAGCTGTTCGAAATGCAATTTTCCGGCTGTAGTATTTCGACGTTTCGCTTGCAGTATTAAAGTGCTTTAAATTTGAGTTTTTAAGCAATCTAAGTAAGTTTTTTGGATTGGATTAAAAGGATTGCGCTGTGTACTAAGTATTTGTGTGGTTAAACGACAAAAATCAAGCGGTTTTTTCTTATAAATGAGTGTTAAAGGGAGTGGTAAATTTTTGTAAGAAAACTAAATTTCAAATGGAGCAACAAAGTGAGTCCAGCGGAGTCCACTTCTGAAACCTATTGGGATTTGTAGATTATTAAATTGTTTTTAAAATGTATATGGTCAGAATCGCTTTTTGCCACTTTTTCAGTCATTTGATTTTTTAGACCATAACCTCAAATTTCACACACTCCTATCGTTTGCACTGGTGGCTGAGGAAGCAAGGACTTTTCTGGCTTTAAATTATTATCAAAATAGAGTAGAATTACTTAGCTTTGTTATTAACTAGCTTAAGTGAACTTTAGCGGTTTTAAAACGAAAGTTCCGCTACAACTTAAACAATAAGTCGTTCAAATGTAAAGTAAATTCTTTCCTTTGCCCTTTTTTTGCGAACTTTAGGATATAGTCGTCCGATTTGTACGAAACTTTTAATATTGTTATAAAAACATTAATAACACTATGCAGCATCAAAAATTTACCTCGATGGATGCTATATTTTTGGATTCGTTACGAATTCATAAGTTAAACTGCGTTTTCCAAAAAGTTCCCCGACGCAAGGATTCTTAGCAAAAGGACCTCAAAGTTCGAAAAATTCTGAAATTGGCCAACTTTCCGGAGCTCTCAGAGGCAAACGGATTCATGGTTTGATTCGATGTTAAAGCTTTTTAAAGGATACACTCTTTATCTTTCAAACCCCATACTTAGAATAATTTTAGGATTTTTATTAACGGAGAAACAAATTTTAGAAAACATAGTCAAAAAACATAAAAGCATACAGCTGCGGTCAAAATAGTAGTAGTGTTGCCTCCCTGTGTTTTTAAAAGTTTGTTGTTTAACTTGGGAATTCGTAACGAATCCAAAATAATAACATCCATCGAGGTAAATTTAAAAAGCATTAAAAATGCTGCACAGTGTAATTGATATTTATAAAGTTATGTGCATTTATCTCCAAAAACAGCAAAGTTAATTTGATCGTTTCTATGGCAGCTATATGATATAGTTGTCCGATCCGGATGATTCTCATATATAATATGCGTAGGGATAAAAAATGGCGACTGGTAAAGTTTCACGTCAATATCTTTTGAATTGGCCGAGTTATTAATTTCGGCCAACAAAAGTAGTCAAATGCCCCATAGTGCATTGGTGCTGATCAAGAATATATATACTTTGTGTGGTCGGAAACGACTCCTTCACTGCGTTGCAAACATCTGACTGAAATTATAATACCCCTGCAAGGGTATAAAATATTGATTGTTATATTTAAATGAAATACAAAACATACCGGCCTGTTCCAGTTTTCACTCGGAAGTGAATTTGTTAACATTATCGGATTTCCCTTTAACAGAACTAAATTTCCCTTATTTGTTAGGGGCATTTTATAAATTTTCCCTTTGGTCCCTTTGCAGTTTTGCAAGGTTCTCGACAGAATAGTATTGAAAATCAGTAAAACCAGCTGACTTGCCAAATTTTTTTATAAACAATTCAGGAGTTAGTCTATAAAAATGTTTTTACACGTTTTGGCAAACAACGAATTGAGAAGGAGACAGTTGTTAAGCACAAGCCGCAACAGACGGCACTTAAGGAACAATTCTGATATTTGTAACCTTCCCGATCGGCAGTAAGTTAGCATTAATTGAAAATTGCAAGTATCGAAAGCTAAAATATGTAAGATTTGCAGATTTATACAATCGACAGGGTCGACAGGGAATTGTTCAGAATTCTTGTAGGCGAAGTTGGACCCTACCTAGAACAGCCCTTAATTTCCCATATTACCCAGGTTGCGGCCGTTCTTCGGTTCCTAGCAACCGGGTCGTATCAACTTGGGGTGGCGAAGGATCACGATGTCAATATTGGAAGGAGCACATTTTCCAAAATGTTGCACAAAGTGATGGGAGCGTTGGAGTGCTTGTGCCCTGAAAACATTTCCACCCAACAAACGCCGGTTGAGATAGATCAATCCAAGGACTACTTTTTTTAAAAATTTGCATTTTCAAATGTAATTGCGTGTGTGGATGGAACGCACGTTAAAATTATAAAGCCAGTTAAAGACCCATCATTATATTTGAATCGTAAAGACTACTTCAGCATAAATGCAATGGTGGTAAGTTTGCATAAAGAGCAAGAGAGAACACTATAGTCGGGTGCCCCGACTATCAGATACCCGTTACTCAGCTAAAAGGAGTGCGAGGGATATATAAAACTTTGATCACGCATAACTTTTTAACGAATGGCCCATTTGAAAAATTTATTCTACATTTTGATAGGTATTGATAAACACAATAAAACTGCATTTTTACCTTTTCAAAATATTTAAATTTTTAAAAACGTTATTAGCGATAGTGGGTGTTACAGGGGGCGTGGCACCTTTTTGAAAGAAACTTGCGCTGCGTGAAACTCCTAGAATCTGCATGCAAAATGCCAATCTTCTAGCTTTTATTGTTTCCGAGATCTCCGCGTTCATCCGGACGGACAGACAGACATGGTCGGAAACGCTTCCTTCTAGCTATTTGCACGAATACAATATACAGTTTGGATACGCACATACTAAATGCAATGCTTAGGCGGCGTTAGTTGTGTTGGGCTGGCAAAAGTGGCGATTTTCGATACTGAATAACTTTTAAACGTGACTTTTTACAGTAATGTAAAGGTAATGTAATCCCAAAATTTAAGGAATCTCAAGGGCTATACAGTTTAAAGCAGGGACCGAAAATAATCGTTATTGAAAAATAAAAATCACCAAGAAGGAATTGAGCTACATATATGGGCTATATACCAAAAATTTTGTTTTTTCCTCCATGTTCCAAAAATAAAATAAACTTTTATTTTATGATTTTTATGATAAAAATTAAAAGTAATCTTTATTTAAGATTTTTATTTTTTTAAATCTCAAATAATCGTTACATGGGATTTTTATTTTTTCCAATCCCAAATAATCGTTACATGGGATTTTTATTTTTTCAAATCTGAAATAATCGTTATTTGGGATTTTTATTCATAAAACTCACAAATAAAACTCTATTCGCTCCTGTGTCTTCAGCTTGCATCCAATTACATAGAAATTTAGCAAAGGCCACTTTTGGAAGTTTATCTACTGGATGCAACAACATTTTCGCGGATTGGACCATTAAATCCAACACTTTTCTTATGATCTATAAAAATCGTAAGCGAATGATGAAGCGACTGAAGTTACAGTAGCTGTTACATGAGTACACATAGGTACGGCCATTATCCTCTGAAGAATTCGCGGTTTTTAATTTAATTTCATTAAACGCCATAAGTGATGCTTTTATACTAATACAATTGACAAAGTCATATTCTTCTAAAGAATTCGCGGTTTTTTATTTTGTTAAGCAGGAGCCTTTAGCAATTATGATTCACCAGGGTAAATATTTGATCAGTATCACGAACTTAAAAATCTAAATAAAAACCGCGAATTCTTAAGAAGAATATGACTTTGTCAATTGTATTAGTATAAAAGCATCACTTATGGCGTTTAATGAAATTAAATTAAAAACCGCGAATTCTTCAGAGGATAATGGCCGTACCTATGTGTACTCATGTAACAGCTACTGTAACTTCAGTCGCTTCATCATTCGCTTACGATTTTTATAGATCATAAGAAAAGTGTTGGATTTAATGGTCCAATCCGCGAAAATGTTGTTGCATCCAGTAGATAAACTTCCAAAAGTGGCCTTTGCTAAATTTCTATGTAATTGGATGCAAGCTGAAGACACAGGAGCGAATAGAGTTTTATTTGTGAGTTTTATGAATAAAAATCCCAAATAACGATTATTTCAGATTTGAAAAAATAAAACTCCCATGTAACGATTATTTGAGATTTGAAAAAATAAAAATCTCAAATAACGATTATTTAAGATTTCAAAAAATAAAAATCTCAAATAACGTTTACTTTGGAGTCTTTTGACATAAAAATCACAAATAAAGATTATTTGTGAGTTTTTTCCATAAAACTCATAATCGTTACGGTCCCTGGTTTAAAGTTTTATTTTCTTGAGGTCTTGGTATGCAATCCTTTAAGTTTTAGTAATACCTTTCGCACACTCTCCTTGTGCGCTTCGTCACTACATGGACTGCCGTCCATAGTGATAGAATATTTTTTTGTGCTTGGTATTGCGGGCAGGAGGGAGAGGAAGCGAGGTGATCGCCGCTGCAGTTTGGGCAGAAAATGAGAGTGCAAGGGACATGAAGGTAGGGTTACCAGATTTCTTTAATGGGTGTCCTAATAGCTAACATGACTTACACCTCATAGGGTTTGGAGTTCTGTAACTCTGACTCTGTGCCACATGTCTAATTTTCTTGAAAGGGTGTAGAGGACAAATATTACAAGAATTTTGTCTAATGGTTTGGGAGTGCAGTCGATAATTTTTGTGAATTTATAAATCTGTGAACATTCTGAGACTTAAACTCTTCAACAATTTCGTTTTCTGGAAGTTAATTTAAGCAAGGTGCGTAAATGGTGCCTTTTAACAAAGTTAAGAGTGTTGTGGAGTTTGCACTTTGCACAACTTCTTTGGAATTTACCAGCATTAGAAGATTTCCATCACGTATCGATATGATGTTTTTGCTGATGTTCTTAAGAGCTCTGTGGACTGCAAACCAGGAAGAATCTGATATGTTTTTTTCTGCGTTTTTAGGTGATGCAACTATAAATCTTGGGTTTATAAGCTGCGGTTCAGGAAGTTCGGGTAATTCGATTGGTAGTTATACCCGTTACTCGTAGAGTAAAAGGGTATATTGTATTCGTGCAAAAGTATGTAGCATGTAGAAGGAAGCTTTTACGACCCTATTAAGTATATATATTCTTGATCAGGATCCCTAGCCGTCTGTCCGTCCGGATAAACGCTGAGATCTCGGAAACTACAAAAGCTAGAATGTTGGGATTACCAACACATATTTTTGGGCTTTCTAAGCAGCGCAAGTTTATTTCAACATCAACACAATCGCCCACAAACGATACTAAAATGTATCTGGCGCCCACATTTTTAAAGATTTCGGAGAAGTATAAATGCAATTTTGTTGTGTTTAGTAACTAAACTTTAGTTATATGTACCTATCGAAATGTAGAAAAAATTTTTCAAATCGGACAATTCGTTAAAAAGTTATACCCGATCAAAATGTTCTACCTCCATCTCTTTCGCACTCCCTTTAGCTGAGTGACGGGTATCAGATAGCCGGGACACCCACCCGACTATAGCGTTCTCTCTTGTTTTTGATATTGTCGTTTTTTTTAGCTAGCCCCAAAGCTAAGGCTGCCAAAGCGGTTATCCCCTAAATTAGGTGGTCCGGAGGCAATGGTTAGACAGTAAATTTGATTCAAGAATTGGGTGTTTTATTGACACGTGCGCGTTTAAAAATAAGACGGTATAGGCAACAAGCCGGGGGATGTGATTTCGCGATAAGCAAAGCACTGACAATTGGATAACAGACGTCCGTCCTCGAAGAAAGGTAGTCGATGACTATGACTGAAATTATAAACCCTCTGCGATGGGTATAAATATTGACCAATTTTGGGCGCATACAAAATTTTAAAAAGAGGAAAAATGCGTATGTTTTTGTGAAACAGTTGCTAAGACCTGCCAAGAAGGACACTGGCTGCTGCTCATTCCCTAAAATATGTATTTTACGATGAGATAATTTTCTGAGTTCCGAGCCGTTGGCAAGGCTCTTTAGTCGTGCACCAACAACGATTTCCTTATAACACTTCATTGCAGTGAAAATGCACAACAGCACCACCTTTGTGTGTACAGGCTATTAAGCAGGCCATCCACAGTCGAATTTGATCAACGAACATTTTCGCGAACACAGGCAAGATAGAATCGTTTCTATCTTTGTCGAACAAAGCGTCGAACAAATTTCTGTGAAATTTGAACGCGAACACTACCACCAACGAAAAACTCTCGAACATGTTCGCCTAACAAATTCGGCTGTGGATGGCCTGCTTTAGCCGCGGCGCAAAGAATAACAGATTTGATCTCTGGCTGTATTTGTGCCGAATCGGTGTGCCAATAAAATAAAAATGGAAAAAAATCCCGAAAACCACTGCAAAAATGCCTGCAGGAGTTGCGGCAATACTTATCGCCATGGCAACAGCAAATTTTTGAAATATTTCTTAATTGCGCCAATTGATTTCTTTGCTGTTTGTCAACAAGCCAAGCTGATTGAAAATAAGGCCATGCTATATGCATTGCGGCTGAACTCTGAAAACTTCGGTAACACTACAAAGATTATTATTTTTCGACTAGCGAAACTCTTAGCCGATGTGAGTACCCCTCTGCCTTAACAGGGTATGAGATGTTTATACCCGTTACTCGTAGAGTAAAAGGGTATATTGTATTCGTGCAAAAGTTTATAACAGCTAGAAGAAGGCATTTTCGACCCTATAAAGTATATATATTCTTGATCAGGGTCACTTGCCGAGTCGATATGTCCGTCTGCCTGTCTGTCCGTATGAACGCTGAGACCTCGGAAACTACAAAAGCTAGAATGTTGGGATTATCAACACATATTCTTGGGCTTCCTACGCAGCGCAAGTTTATTTCAGCCGAGCGCCACGCCCCCTCTAACGCCCACAATAGCTTATATAGGATTTTAAAAATTTAAATATTTCGGAAAAGTAAAAATGCAGTTTTGTTGGGCTTATCAATACCTATCGAAATGTAGAAATTAAATCGGACCATTCGTTAAAAAGTTATAGCTGATCAAAGTTTATAACTCCATCTCCCTCACACTCCCTTTGGCTGAGTAACGGGTATCTGATAGTGGGGGACCCGAATATAGCGTTCTCTCTTGTTTTTATTTCATATACTTAATTGGGTCCAAAATGTTCCCTGCTGTTTTGCAAACATTTTGACCAAAATTATAATAGCCTCTGCAAGGGTTTAAAAAGAGAAAAATTTAGATTATCCAAAATTTATAAAGGTAAAAATAGCAATGTACTGAAAAAATCTGAATGTTTTTATCGCGAGATTTTAATGATTTTTAAGAGTCTCAACCCAGTAAACAAGTAATGCCTCACGAAGATAAGTAATTTTTTTAAAGACAATATTTATAAAAATAAGTGCACCATTGTGATGTTTTATCGTTTAGGGGACGTATATGACTGCTTGCTTATAATTTTCCCACTTCGTGCAAATAAGCGCCAAGCAGTTTAGTCTAAAAAAAATATCAGTTATAGAATCAAGTAGTTTTATAGTTCCATTCAAGCTTACGCCTTCAATGTAGTTGTAGATATCAATTTTTTCATTTTGAGAGTGGGCGCCGTCGTCACAAGCTCCCACTGGTACAAGGATGACGTTTTTACCAGTGGCTTCCTGCAATGTCAATGTTACTGGAATGGATCCCCCTTCGCGAGTCATGTCCGGTTCTACATTAAAAACATGCCTTATTGCCCGTTTCGCAGCCTCATAATGGGGGTGGTTTGGGTCCTCTGTCCAGGGCTTGCCAGCTGATAGCATAGTAACCTTCAATAATAGGCATTAATTAAGAGCAATGCGAGTGTGAGCACAAAAAATAACCTCCATTTTGTTAGGCGATCCACGCTCGGTCCATTTATCATTAAGGTAGTTAACGACACACTCCTTAACGTGCTCTGGGTCCTGGTCGGGCACAAGGCGAAGGGAGAACTTGCCAATCACCTTTTTCGGAATAACGGTCTTTGCGCCTGGCTCATAAAATGCACCCTCGACTCCATGGACTGATAGGCTGGGATAACGCCACCTGGCTTGAAGCAGTTTGGTTTTATCGCCATTATGCGGCAGCTGGTCAACACCAATGTCTTTCCTAAAGAGGTAACAGCGATCTAGAGATTTATGGCGTCGATAGAAAGATAAGATTAACTCACTTGTAATCAGAAACTTCGAAGTCAATGTTCTCATATATTTCTTGCTCATTCTTTAGCTGGGGTGCAACCTGTAACAATTCGAGATAAATTAAAGCTTCCATGTTAGTACTAAAAATTACTTACGTCACGGTATACTCCTGGGATCAGAATTTTTGTGTCCTTGTCAACGAGCACGCTAAGCAAGTAACACAGATCCGGCATAGCTTCGTGGACGGTGCCCCCGAAAACTCCACTGTGCAAGTCTTTGTTTGAGCATTCCACCTCCACTTGAAAGTATGCCAGTCCACGAAGCCCATATGTAAGACAAGGACGCTTTTTTCCTAGCCAGTAGTTATCGGAAATGCAGACATAATCAACATCGGCAAGAAAATCGTTTTTGCGACTCATTAACAAGTCGTCAAGACCTTCGCTACCGCTTTCCTCCATTCCTTCGAAAACAAACTTCACGTTCAGTGACAGCGGTATATTGAGCTTATTATAAGCCTCGATAGCATGGATCCAGCACAGCACAGGTCCCTTGTCATCGGAGGCACCGCGACCAAACAACTTTCCATCCACCTCAGTAAGCTCGAAGGGATTGGTGTTCCATCCATCTTCCTTTAGAGCAGGCTGCACATCCAAATGGCCGTAGACCAACACGGTCTTCTTGGAGGCGTCCTTGCCCAGAGTTCCCAGCAGGACCTTTGGAAGAGGGATTATCTGGCCGCTCGGCAAGGTCTGTTGGCCCACATCCGCCAATTCTGTTTCAGCGCCTAAGGCTTTTAAGCGATCTGCGGTCCATTGTACCATGCGATCGATTTCGCCTCGCTTATCTGCCCATGCTGAAACCGACTGAATTGCCACAACGGTTTTTAGAGCTTCGATGTAATCTCCTTTCTTGCTGTCAACAAAGCTGAAAAGCGATTGCGGTTTATGACTATTAGATATGAGTACGTTAAGCTGCGTTATCTATCCCGAAGTAAAACTATTTGCGGCTCAGACCATGGGTTATGTGAATGATGTATGTGTTCTATTGTTGCCCCTCGAACAAAGGCGATAAGAGAACATTTTGTGTCGAATTCAAATCAGTCAGGTCCAAGATAAAATGCAAATCACCTACATATGTATGTATGTATTTCTACATCGGGATGAATAGTGATTGCTTCTGCCACCTCGGTCACTGGTTTAATTTTACTTATACGAACGGATATCGATATGAGCTTGAATAATAAAGTATGCTCCCCAGTAAGAGATTTGCAAAACGAAAGTGGTCCAGATCAGAAATGTTCTTTGTTTTTCACTACGTGTATATATATGTACACATATGTGTACGAACTCATCTCAGCATCCTTTACCCAATAGTATCCAGTTATACATACGCAAAGAATTGTTGGAGTTCATAGGGAAGCTCTGCCATCGTACTTTTAATGTTGTACAGGAATAATAGAAGAACTGCTACGTGCAACGGACACTACCGATTTAAATCTGATTAGACGTCAGCGCGCGCCTATATATACCACAAACAATTAAAATATTGGCCGGAGTGGGACCCTTACCGGACTTCAAAAATATATCATTCGAAACATACTTAATTAAATATGCGTCAAGCTAGAGTCGATTAGTTGTTAAAGAGGAACGGTGGAATTTGAAACGCTGGGGCTATTTTTATACCCGTTACTCGTAGAGTAAAAGGGTATATTGTATTCGTGCAAAAGTATGTAACAGGGAGAAGGAAGTCTTTCCGACCCTATAAAGTATATATATTCTTGATCAGGGTCACTTGCCGAGTCAATATAGCCATGTCCGTCTGCCCGTCTGTATGTCTGTCCGTATGAACGCTGAGATTTCGGAAACTACAAAAGCTAGAAGGTTGAGATTTTCCACACATATTATTGGGCTTCCTACGCAGCGCAAGTTTATTTCAGCCGAGCGCCACGCCCCCTCTAACGCCCACAATCGCCCACTAACGATTTTATAATGTGTCTGGCGCCCACACCTTTAAAGATTTCCGAGAAGTACAATTGCAATTTTGTTGTGTATATTTATACCTATCAAAATGTAGAAGACATTTTTTCAAATCGGACCATCCATTAAAAAGTTATACACAATCTAAAATATTTTATATTATACATATATATAGGGGAGAGGTCTGTAGGTTGGTACACCTTTTGTTTTTAGTCTCCCATTTGGACATTCGCTTTTGAAACTTCACGTGTTAGGTACCGATCGAAAGCTTAGTCTTTTAGCTGTACAATAAAGCAAAAAAAAATGTTTTTTCCCTGGGGAAAACAAAAAAATATTTTTTTTTGAAAAGTGCCAAAAAATGACAATTTGAAAAAGAGAAGAGAGAAACCAAAAGGCTCATTGAAAATGCACTTTTCCCCTAATATCAAATAAATGTACTAGGCAGAAAGCGACCTCTGTCGGGCTAAGGCCTTTTTGTATGAAAAACGGGTGTCTCAACTTACACGCTCAAAGTGTCCCAACTTACACAAATTGGGATGTTTCGGGAAAAAATAATAACTTTTTTTCTGACTGTCACATTAAGCTGATTCTTTTTTTAATTTGTTAACAGTTAAATTACTAATGTTTTAAATCTCTTACAAAGTTAATTTAAGAATTTTAATGGAATTTTGAAAAAAGTGGACAAAAACTTTTTTGGTGCAAAATGGTACACGACTCTCACAGCTTAAATCTGGCTAAAGCCTGGCTTATAATGTTTTCCCCAAAAGTTTTGTCACTGAAAATGACTACAAAAAAAAATTAAAAAAAATTTTTTTAGTGGAAAAGTTTTGAGAAAATTGAGTGTCTCAACTTACAGATTGTCTCAACCTACAGACCTCTCCCCTACTTATTATATATAGCCGAGTGACGGGTATTAGATAGTCGGGACACCAACCCGACTATAGCGTTCTCTCTTATAGTTTCTAATTTTTTCTCTATTTGGGGGCCGAATCGAAAAATGTTGACGCAAAATTGTTTTCAATTAAAATATATATCGATCTAGATAGGTGGGGGCCAAATCCGGGGTCTACAAGTGGTTCAAAAATGCATTCGAAAAATCGGGTATCCACCATTTGGTTTACTGCTCCCCTCACAGAGGTTGTGCCAATATGCACGCTAAGCCAGGCTATTACGCGTTAATTCACGCTTCTTGTCTAAAAGTTTAATCAAAATCCATCAACTAGCAACTTATTAGCGACCATTTCGAAAACATTATATATTTTTTATAGAAAACTAGCAAGGTGGGCCGCAGCTTCGCCCGCGGAAATTAAGATAGAAAATATGTATGTATGTATGTAGAATAGCTACATATATTTCCATACCTTTAGCTTTATATTAATAAAGACAGGTGGGGGACGCCGTGAATCAAATTGTTTAAACATTTGCATTTGTTTCAACAATATGAGGCACGTGTAATAAAGAGCGTGAGAAGCAATTGGTTTGAATATTTAATGTTCTTTTAATATTATCAATGCGATTTGAATTTTAAATCACAAAAATCGGTTACAAAATGTCTTAAATCTGTTGTGGAAATGTAAATTAAATATTCTTTTAGCAAAAGGATATCAGTATTATCTTGATTTTTTGGATATACATATTTCGTGCGTGTTTATTCATTGTTTATCATTGTTAATCATTGTTTATTTTTCTTTTTTACAAATCCAAAGTTTGTTGATAACTCAACATTTGAAAACAAAAGAAAAGATTTGCGATATAATCGATTTTTTAACCGCGCCTTTTTAATTTTTTGTGACTGGTATTTTTATTTTTTCCCCTGCGCGGTCACACTTAAAATACACTTAACATTTACGACTTAATGCAAAGAGCGCCAGCAGAACATACATACATACATATGTGGAGGCCGTGACGTCACGCATAACAAAATTGGAAAATATTGGGGACTTGGTTAAGGAGGCTGAATTTCCAAAAAATTTAAATGCAGTTAGTTGCGGCTATGCCATAAGATTATAATCATAATTTTTTTAAAACACTTTAACAACATTTATAACAGAAAAATGGCAAAAGAAAGAATTACAAAAAAAAACTAATCGAATTTTGGGGCACTTTGGGGTCATTTATTGTTTTAATTTGTACCTCACACACGTCTCCTAATTATTTCAGAATTATGCTGATTTTTCTAGATTTTTATGTCAATCCGCTCTGGTAGGAATTTACCACTGACCCATTTTTTATTCGAAGACTTATATTGGTTTAGAAGACAGGTGGGGGACGCCGTGAATCAAATTGTTTAAACATTTGCATTTGTTTAAACAATATGAGGCACGTGTAATAAAGAGCGTGAGAATCAATTGGTTTGAATATTTAATGTTCTTTTAATATTATCAATGCGATTTGAATTTTAAATCACAAAAATCGGTTACAAAATGTCTTAAATCTGTTGTGGAAATGTAAATTAAATATTCTTTTAGCAAAAGGATATCAGTATTATCTTGATTTTTTGGATATACATATTTCGTGCGTGTTTATTCATTGTTTATCATTGTTAATCATTGTTTATTTTTGTTTTTTACAAATCCAAAGTTTGTTGATAACTCAACATTTGAAAACAAAAGAATAGATTTGCGATATAATCGATTTTTTAACCGCGCATTTTAATTTTTTTTTTACTGGTATTTTCATTTTTTCCCCTGCGCGGTCATACTTAAAATGCTACATACACACATTTACGACTTAATGCAAAGTGCGCCAGCAGAACATACATACATACATATGTGGAGGCCGTGACGTCACACATAACAAAATTGGAAAATATTGGGGACTTGGTTAAGGAGGCTGAATTTCCAAAAAATTTAAATGCAGTTTGTTGCGGCTATGCCATAAGATTATAATCATAATTTTTTTATTTATTTACCTCGATGAAATCTTAAAAATCATATTTGCTTTAAGTACTTAGTGCTCTAAATGTGCTCTCGAAAAAATTCTCACACGCGAGGATTCTGAGAAAAAGGACATTACATTTGGAAAAATTCTGTTTTTGGCCAACTTTAAACTGTTTTACAGACGAACGGATTCTTGGTTTGTAATGCTGTCAAAACATTTAAACAGTGCAACTCTGTATCTTTCAAACCCCACACTCTAAATTTTTTTTTGTAATTTTTAAACGGAATTATAAGCAAAAGAAGACATATCCTTTTGTTTGTCCTATTAATGCTTGACAAATACGGATTCAAAATAACTACGTTTATTTTATTTATTTTTATAAGTCTCAAAAATAATGATTATAGATAATATGCCAGGATATGCCAATTTTTTAAAAGTGGTTTAAAAAAATGTGGAACAAATCGTGGAGGTAGCTTTAATAACCCCTTAGACGGCTGTGAAATCAGATTGGCGAAAAGTCTTACAGGAGGGCCGCGAGGATCTGATGAGTTTTACTTTGATCGGAATAAAATAAAACTTACAGGATAAGCCAATTTTTAAAATTGGTTAAACAAATTTGCAAAAAATCGTGGAGGTAGCTTTGATAAGCCCTTAGACGGCTGTGAAATCAGATTGGCGAAAAGTCTTACAGAAGGGCCGCGAGACTCTAAAGAGTTTTATTTTGAGCAAAAATAATAAAAATTATCAAAAATCATTATTTTTTAGTCTTATTTTTATTTGATCAAAAATAATTATTATGCTCTAAGTCTTATTCTATTACTCAAAAATAAAGATTACCATTGAACAAAAAGCTACAAATTATAAATTTAAAAATCATGGCGGGAATGCATAGATTGGACAAAGATAATTATTTTGGTCAAAACCTTTTTTTTGAGGGCTATTAAAGGTGGCCAATTTTTTTGTTTGAAGAAATAAAAATAATCATTATTTTCGGTCCCTTAAAATGTACCCATATTAAGTTTCAAAGTTGCTATAAATTACCAAAACAGCACACATTTGGCTTTGTTTACAAATTTACCATATTAATATTGGCTAGACAGATGCGGGAGGTTAGGCTCTCTCCCAGTTAGCAATATGTATGCTCGTTATAGGATATGTTATAAAAGTTCAGATATTTTTTTTAACTATTATCTTACGCTATTTATAAGATTATGAGAACGCAATTTTACGACAGTTTTGCCGAGTTGAAATCCCCTTTCGTTAAAGTTGAGTTGAGTTGCTCTTCCCATACAGTCCATCCGTGTGAAACGGTTGGGACTCGTGTTCCCACAGAACTCCATCCACCATCTACCATCCGAAAACAGCTGACTTAAGAGCAGTTGCTCAACTCAACATTGATGAAGGGGGATTTTAACTCGGAAAAACTGGCGTAAAATTGCGTTTTCCTAAACTTATTGTAGAATAATATAATAAATAGCATAAGATAATAGTTTAAAACATATCTGAGCTTTTATAACACATTCTATAACAAGTATGCATACATATTACTGACTGGGGGAGAGCCTAACCTCCCGTACCCCACACTCCGCTCTTACTACGCCTCTGTCTAGCCAATATTAATGTGAAAAATTTGTGCTGTTTTGGTAATTTCTAGCAACTTATATATAGGAGTACAATGTACACTTTTAATTAATATTAGTTATTATTTACGAAGTGCAGAACATATTCTGAGACTTCGCTGCAAACATTGGTGTTTTCTTTCGCAGAACATCTTAAATTTTGGCCCACACATAGCAACTTGTTGGCGAATGCTTTTCCGCTCATAACAAACTACAAATAATTCAACAATAGCCAAAAAACAATGAACTTGAGCAATTTTTAATTTTTTCCCGCCATTGATTTGATTTGTTCTCGTAGTCAACGTTCCATTTTTCACAGTCAAGAGGAAGAATTCAGAGTTGCACCGAAAAAACATGGCCTAACTATCGCATAAAAGAGCCCGTCAAAGTCCGTCAAAATTGGATGGCGGACTAACTGGGAAATTTTCGGAACGGCAAAACCTTACGGACCATCCGTTCAACGGATGGTAGATGGTGGATGGAGCTCTGTGGGAAGACCCTATAACTCAACATAAACTAAAGAAGATTTCGACTCGGCAAAATTGCCGTAAAATGTTGTTCTCTTAATCTTATTGTAGAATAATATATTAAACTAGCAATACCCGAAGCGACATTGTCCGCTACTATTAGCAAAGCATCTATTGCTGATTTTTTCATATTTCTAAAATCTAAATAATATCCGAGTAGAATTCCGCCTAACCTTAGCTAACCCGTAAGCTCCTAGAACTCACTAATATTCTATCCATATCTTTCTAACCATAACATACCTTACCTTAACACCGCATTAACCCCAATATTACCTCACCCTAACCCCACCTCTCTCCTATTTTAATCTCACCATTGGCAGACATTTTTAGCACCTTAATGCTGTTTTCACTATTTCCTCGTCTTAACCCCAGTGAAACCATACACAAGCTTCACGCCAAATAAACATAATTTGAACCACCTTTCTCCACCTAACACCAGTTTTTCCTCTCCCTAGCTAACCTAACTTTGGTCTCACCTGAAAACAAATGTTTCCTTACTATACTTGCTTACTTAATGCCCTCTGCTCATTATGAACGCGTCGCGTTTGCATCCATTTACCGTTGAACGCGACCAAATCCCATACAAAACTTGTTGGCGAGGGGTGGGGAGGGGAGGGTGGAAAATTGTCGCGTTACAGGGCTGGAAAGTGAAATTTGTGGTATTTTCCACCACCATTTACCAGCACAATTGACCAGGGATGGCCCAAAACAGCTGATTGTCAACATAAAAGCCGGCAAAATGGAAAACGGAACAGGTAATTTGTTTGTTTTTAATTATTTAATAGTTTATATTAAAGAATTCTCTTCACAGAAAAAAGAAAAATGCTGTGGACAGCAGATGCCACCGAGTTCCTCCTGTATTTATGGGAGGAGAACATGGACGTACTTCGAGGAGTTCGGAAGAACACCCACATATACCAGGAGATGGCGGATGAGATGGCGAGCTATGGCCCCAATGCTGTGGAAAAAAATGTGCTTGATGCAGGGGATCGCTGAGGAGCTCAAAAATTTTAACGAAAACACTAGGGGCTTCCAAGAAAGGGTTCTCAAGCTGTTTGAGCGGAACATGCGGGAGTAGACCATATTTGACTGTTAATTAATTAATATTTATATATTAATTACTTGTAATAAGGTTAAAGGGCTGTGAAATACATGAAGAATACAACATTGCCTTATTAAGTTGTCTGGTCTTGGCTTTCATTAAAATGTACTGCAAGAGCGTGGAATGTGGCGCTTGCTTCCAGCATTTGGGCAATTTGTCCACACATATTTATTGTGTTCAAATGCTGTTCTGAGATTGTATTTATTAGTAATAAATTATTTAAATCCATTGTTTACTTTAGCTCGCAAATGACACTAGCAGAACAGCTATTTCAGACGCGTTTGCCAATGGAAACACCTCCCGTCCGCCTATCGCGTTGCCAATCGAAAATACCGAAAAATACCGAAAAACCCGCATAGTGGAAAAATGCCTTTAATTTCACTTTTTCTTAATAAAACTTGTTTGTCACCTTGACCCACCTCATCCTCGCCAAAGTCCAAACGAACCATACCTTTTTCACCTTTACCCTTCCTTTACATTACTTTTACCCATTGTTACCCCATAACCGCAACTTAACGCGACATTAACCTCAACTTATTCCCACTTTAACTTCACCGTTCTGGTAGCGTAAATCTATCATTTTGGTTAGTTAAGCGAATGCAGATAAACATTTTTTTTTACAATAACTTTTTTTTTGAGCAGTTTTAACCACCAAAAAAACTTAAAAAAGGATACAGCCAACATGGTTTAAGAGAAAAACAGATCCGATCGCATTGTCGGTGCGGAAAAACCGGAAGAACCGGAAGTAGTTTGGTGCTCATCTTCTGGGGTTTCAAAGATTTCCACAAATAAAGCTTAAAAGTAAAATATTAACTTGTTTGGTTGAAAACTGTGGGAATGGTTGATGTTTTAATCAAGCAATTTCGCATGTTTCAAAATACCTGGGTATCCTTAGGAGCCGAATTCTAAAAAATTCTTTCTAACACACGATTCAGACCCAATTTTTTCCACAATGTTAGGTCTTATGGTTTGGTCTGGGGGAACATGACACAAATCGACATTTATTCTTTTATGGTAATACTCGATTATATAGGTCAGTCGAGAACTAAGAAATTAAAAACGTTTACTGAACATACATAGAGAAACATACATGTTTACTCGCATTCTATAGGATGCCTTGGCTATTTGAAATTTGACAGCACATAGGAGTAGATAATAAAATAACAAAAACGGTTTTATTGGTATAAGAAATCCAATAAAATATCCTCATGAAAACGCTTTAAATTGAAATTAAAGCATACAATGAACAATAGATTCAACGAATAGTTAAAATTAGTTCCATTTAAGATTTAATTCTCGGAATTGTTTTTTCATCAGAGAAATCTTTAAAATTTTGAGATTTTCAACTTTGGCGTCGAATTCCAAAGACATGGACAATGGTTCACGATGGGGACTATTTGGCAATGTCGGCAAACATAGGTTTTTATACCCGTTACTCGTAGAGTAAAAGGGTATATTGTATTCGTGCAAAAGTATGTAACAGCTAGAAGGAAGCATTTCCGACCCTATAAAGTATATATATTCTTGATCAGGATCACTAGCCGAGTCGATCTAGCCATGTCTGTCTGTCCGTCTGTCCGTCTGTCTGTCTGTCTGTCTGTCTGTCTGTCTGTCTGTATGAACGCTGAGATCTCGGAAACTATAAAAGCTAGAGGATTGGTATTTGGCATGAAGATTCTTGGAGTTCCTACGCAGCGCAAGTTTGTTTCCAGAAGGTGCCACGCCCCCTCTAACGCCCACAATAGCTAATATACGATTTTAAAAATTTAAATATTTCGGAAAAGTAAAAATGCAGTTTTGTTGTGCTTATCCAAACCTATCGAAATGTAGAAGAAATTTTTTAAATCGGACCATTCGTTAAAAAGTTATAGCTGATCAAAGTTTATATCTCCATCTCCCTCGCACTCCCTTTAGCCGAGTGACGGGTATTAGATAGTCGGGACACCAACCCGACTATAGCGTTCTCTCTTGTTTATATTCTTAGCTATACCGCGGCACCAGAAGGTGATGGAAAATAATTTTGTATGGGACTTTTACTCAGGACCACCCAAATATCATGGAAAACTTGAAATGGTTCGTGGTAATTTCACAAAGTTTAATTTTGGGTTCCTGTGTTATCTGTAAAGATTACAAATGATTTGAAAAAAAAAATTAATAAATTTTTGATGCACAATTTGTGTAACACAAGTAATATTTATTACACTAGTTTACAGCCAAAATGCTCCCCAGCAATTAATGGCAAATTGTGTTAGTGTTGGACCCCTAGATCACGAAAATACCACTAATTTTTTTTTCGATGAATTAAAGATTTTTTAAAGTTAAAAATGTTAAGTTTTGGACTTTTTTCGAATTTCTTCTTATATCTCGGCGGATATCCACCCGATTGGGCCAGTTTTCGTTTTGTTTTAAAGTCAATAGATCAGAACTTAACTTTGCCATACAGATCAATATGATTGGATAAGTAATGGCAGCGCAGCAGCTCGACAAAGATGAAAAATGTGATTTTTGGTCGACTGTAAGTCGGCTGTATATATCGAAAAAACTCGAAAAAATCCGTAGAAAACTATCAACAAAGTAAAGGAAATATCGATTTATCACCTCACTATCAAAGGGTCGAAATTTATAGCTCAGAGAAGCTGGGTCGGGTTAAATTAAAATTTTGAATTTTGAATATGGGAATCGTTTGTCCACCGTTTGTCCACGTTTGACCACCCTTTGGATTTTTGAAAAAGTCAAAACTTTAGAAAATACACCACTTTTTCGTTTTCATGGAATTTCAAAAAACTTAAAAGTTGAAATTTTCAAATTTTTTTCATGGAATCGTTTGTCCACCGTTTGTCCACGTTTGACCACCCATTAGTTTTTTTTGTCCACGTCCAGTTTCAAAAATATGGAATTTCAAAAATTTTCGAAAATCAAAAAGTTGAAATTTTCAAATTTTTTTTCATGGAATAGTTTGTCTTCCGTTTGACCACCCTTTAGAATTTTGAAAAAGTCAAAACAAAAAAAAAATACACCACTTTTTCGTTTTCACTAAATTTCGAAAAACTTAAAAGTTGAAATTTTCAAATTTTTTTCATGGAATCGTTTGTCCACCGTTTGACCACCCTTTGGTAGTTTGAAAAAGTCAAAACTTTAGAAAATATTCCTATTTTACAGTTTTTGGCCACCACTTACAAATAATTAAAATCCCCTTAAGATTTTCAACAATAAACTGCAAAACTCTTAGAAATAGTTTAATTTTACACTTTATTATCGGCATCGATACTGACCGGTTGTGTTTTATCTGAGCTCTTGAAATTACCTTTTAATCGTGGTTACACCGAACGTATATAATCCTAAAATTGGAGAATATCATTCTAAAACCCCGCTTAACACTTCACGCATCGTATATAAACATTACAACGCGCCAATAAGCAGATTTAATTGAATTTCAATTTATCAGCTGTAGCCACAAAAGGGCTTTGTGCTTTGTTTTTGTTCTCTATCGCCGTTTGTCGCGTCTGTTATTTACACCCGCTCGCCAATTGCTCTCTCAAGTGTCCTAACGGTCCTCTCTCCGTGCACTTCACTTTGAGCGCTGCGTCTCTCTCATCGCCTTGCTTGCTCTGGATTGAATTGGCTCTCCGAATCGACGGCTCTCCCATCAAGTATTCTAACGGTCCTCTCCCCGTTTACTTCGAGTGGGTCGCCTCTCATCGCCTTGCTTGCTGCGGATCTTCGAATTGGCTCTCCGAATCGTCGGCTCCCCCATAACCGTATATGCCACTATCTGGTGTTCTGCACGTCTCTTTAATCTCCCACTGCCTGCTCTTCTCTTAGCTGCCTGTTAACTGCACAGTGTCCCAACATTCACTAAAATGAGTGTCGTCATCTGTTCCGCAAAGAAATGCGAGTTCAATGGTGTTATCATTGGAGATAATTATTTGTCTTGTTGGCTTTGTGACAATTGCGCTCATGTAAAATGCGCAGGAATGGGTCAAAACGGCCGTGTGGTTGATCTGATCTTGAAGAGATGCGGCTTAACTTGGTTCTGCCCTACCTGCCTGGTACTTACTCAGGAGATGAAAGCCTTCATGAGGCAAACAAGGAATGCTCTTGCAGAATTTCGTAAGCAGCTGACCAGAAGCTTTGAAATCTTCTCAACTATGGAGACGCAATTTCTCGACTGTAAACTGCTTAATGAATCACCAAAGCGAAAGATTGCGAATAATAATAAAATTTCGCTTCAAATTCCATCTCCCTGCACTGCTGCAGTTGGTATTCCGTCACCTATTAGTGCGAGCCTGAATTCAATCTTGGCTGTCAACAACTCAACTGGACCTGGCACATCGGGATTGCAGTCTAGTTTCGCCTTCAACAACACCTCACCTGGATCGGAGCCTGGAGCATCTGGATTGCAGCCTAACCAAAATACCGGTACGACTGTAGAAGGCTCTTTAACTCCTCAACAGCTAGTACCTGGCCCTGGCTCACTACATTCAAACCGAGATCAGGCTACTACAATCGCACCGACTGCTAATCAACCCCTCAGTGCTATGCCACTATCAGGTGTGGCTCCCAGATCCAATACGGCGGATCTACCCCTCAGGGGCATTGCACCTAATAGGTCTGTCTTTGTTTCTCGTCTCAATCCGGAAGCCACTGCTGATTGTGTTAAAAACTACCTGTGCCAAAAATTGGGCGCACAACCTAGTAGTATAAGTGTCTTTAAATTTAATTTCAAACAACCACGTGATATCTCTTCTTTCAAAATTACTCTTCCAGAATCTATGTTTTCTAAATCTTTAGATCCCACAATTTGGCCGGAGCACACTATAATGCACGAATATATCCGCAGAGGCGCATCTCAGGATCCCAATTCTGTTGAATCAAAAAACTAAATCGCTCAATATCTGTTGCTTATCAGAATGTTCGTAGTCTGTTGGGGAAACTAAAAAGAGTTTACTCTAACAGCACCTTGCTGGATTTTGACATTATTGCTATAACTGAAACGTGGCTCAACTCAACTGTTTATGATCAAGAAATATTCGTTAACAAGTTTTCTATTTACAGATTAGACCGCCCAACTCGTGGTGGGGGCGTTCTAATTGCGGTACTAAACTCTCATTCTTCTGAACTTTTTCCTTATGATAATATTCACAGCATTGAATTTATTGCAGTTAAAATTACTACCGATAAATGTAATGTATTTCTTACTTGCTCCTACATACCCCCTGGTTCTGATCCTGCTATTTATCTTCATCACCTTTCAGCTATTTCTGTCGTTTCTTTATCTGTTGGTGACGCCGATCAACTTATTGTCTTGGGTGATTTTAACTTACCTCATCTTTCATGGCTTCCTAACTCAGACTCTAATATTTTATTCCCTGAAAATCAACATGAATTTGTAGATGGGTTAACTAATTTGTCACTTGGACAAGTTAATTCCATAAAAAAATTTAGAGAAAGGATCCTTGACCTAATTTTTGTTAGTGATGTGTCTGTGGCAAACGTTTCCAGATGCGATCCTGTGTCCACACCGGAAGATTTGTACCATCCCGCTCTATGTCTAAGCGTTGATATAAATTTTGAATCTACGAATCAGTCTGCCCCACAACGCGTTAAGTGTTTTAGGAAAACCGATTATATTGGATTAAATTCCCACTTGGACCGTCTAAACTGGTCGACCTTATACTCTTTCACTGACCTTGATAGCGCAGTTCTTTGGTTTAATGAATCGGTTTGCTCTTCCTTAGATACCTTTGTCCCCGAAGTTTCCGTTGGAAACTCATTAAAGCCTCCTTGGTTCTCTAGGCATCTGTCCTACCTCAAAAACACAAAATCGCGTCTTTTTAAAAAATATAAGAAATCAGGGTCCCCCTTAGATTTTTCCCAATATGTTATTGCCCGATCTAATTTCGTTGTATCTAATAATCAATGTTATGCTGAGTATATCGCTGAATGTAGACAAAATATTAGATCTGACCCTAAAAAATTCTATTCCTTTGTAAATTCAAAAAGAAAATCTAATGTATTTCCGCCATGTCTCCATTTGGGTAATCTTTCAGAATCTTCCGATACTAACATTTCTAACCTCTTTGCAACTTTCTTTCAATCTACATACTCTTCTCTCACTTATAGCACATCGACTAGTTATCCATACGCTTTGCCTCACATTAATAATATCCACATCCCACCTTTTACAATCAGTGACGTTCTAAATGGCATGTTGACTATTGACGAGTCTTTCTCTGCAGGTCCTGATAAAATTCCGAGTTGCATAATCAAACAGTGTGCAGCATCTCTTTGCGGCCCGATCACTTTTCTATTTAACCTCTCACTGCAACTGTCATTCTTTCCAAGTATTTGGAAGACATCTTTTTTAATCCCTCTTCACAAAAAAGGCTCTAGAACTGACGTTGGCAACTACCGAGGTATTGCCAAGCTGTCTGCGATCCCAAAGCTTTTCGAACGTCTAGTTACCTGTCAGATTCAGCATATGTGTAGTTCAATTATCTCAACATCTCAACATGGATTTGTTAAAAAACGTTCTACTTCTACGAATCTTCTCGAATTTTCGTCCTTAATTCATAGCAGTTTTCTCCAGAAAAAACAAACTGATGTCATATTCACCGATTTCAGCAAGGCGTTCGACTCGGTTAACCACTCTTTACTTCTTCATAAACTATCTCTAATTGGATTTCCTCCCTACTTACTTGATTGGATTTTGTCATATTTGTCGAACAGATCTCAACGTGTATTGTTCAAAAACGAAGTATCTTCTCTGGTAAATGTTACTTCAGGCGTACCACAAGGTAGTCACTTGGGACCATTACTATTCATTTTGTTTATTAATGACCTCCCACAGGTGATGTCCCACTGCACCATTTTTATGTATGCGGATGACGTGAAAATCTGTATGTCGTTTTCTAATTTAAGTTCACATCTTCTTATTCAGTCTGACCTTAATAATTTCCAGGCTTGGGCCTCAACAAATTTGCTATCACTGAATTATTCAAAATGTAAAACAATGTCGTTCTCCCGTACTGCTGCCCACACAACCGCGTACACTCTTGGAAACTCCTTATTGGAGCGTGTGGAGAAAATTAATGATCTTGGTGTCTTGTTCGATCAAAAACTTTGTTTTAATAGCCTTATCTCAGTTATAGTCACTAAAGCTACCGGCGTCTTAGCCTTTATTAAGCGTTGGGCAAAAGAGTTTAATGATCCGTATACAACTAAATCGCTATACATAAGCCTAGTTCGCCCAATATTGGAGTACTGTTCTGAGGTATGGAATCCACAATATGTATACCAACAGAATTTAATAGAATCTGTTCAAAAACAATTTTTAATATTTGCTTTGCGCAACCTTAATTGGGATCCTGATCGGCACTTACCACCTTATTTGTCCAGGCTAAAACTGATTGACCTAAACACTTTAAAACACCGCAGATTTTGTAACGGTGTAATATTTATACACAAACTGCTTAGCGGTGCGGTGTATTCTCCAACTCTGTTGAGAGATATCAATATTGCAGTCCCCTCAAGATACACTCGTGCCTTCCGTCCTATCCGTCTACCAATTGTGAGATCTAATTTTTCCCTTCATGAACCATTCCGTGTTTTATGTTCTAATTATAATTTAGCTTATCAATGTATATCTTTTAAATCTTCTACTGATTTTATATCCTCCCAAATTTATTGTTACCTCGATTCACTAAACGTATAAATGTATAAATTGTTAAGTTGTTAAGTTAGCTGTCCATAGTTAACTATAAGCCAAATAAATATTATTCATATTTCGATCGTTCTTATAAAATAAAAAAACTAGCGTCAATCTCTTTTTTTTCAATCCCTTAAAGCCAAACATTTTTAGTTTATCTATTAGAATTAAAAAAATTGGCAAACAAAATTGCTTCCCACAAAAAAAACGAACTTCGTAAACTTTATAACAATTTATTAATTTTTATTGTTCACTAGCAAGGTGGGCCGCAGTTTCGCCCGCGTAAATTAATATTGAAAATTACGCAAATATGTATGTATGTACCTTTACTACTTATTTAAAATTTAAAAAATTCCCAAGATTAGCCTAAAAGCCGAGAAATCATTTTATCAGAACTTTGTTTCTTAGTTTTCACAAAAACAACAGTATTATGTCCTACACACATATAACACTAGTTTACAGCCAAAATATATAAACGCTGGGACCCATTTTTTTCGTTTACTATTGGGTCACTAATCACGATGAAAAAAATAAAAAAATTTTCCAAAGAATCGTTTTGGAGATATTTGAAAAAGCTAGGTTTTTGAGCACTTGTTTTATTAAATGTAACAGTTCTCAAAAACCGATGGTCCAAAATCCAATTTTGAGAAATGATCAAAATAGTGCCATGTAATGTATGTATACTTGATTCAAAGACATTTAATTTATTTTAAAAAAAAATCGAGAAAGAAAATCTTTTGATTTTTTCGGCAAAAATATGGTTTTCGGTCAACACCCAGCCCCATTAAGAATCATCCGAAGCTAGAGCTTGACTTTATATGTCGGTTCTTACCAAAAACATTTTTATTTTTGCATGTTTTCTTGCAAATATAGTTATTTACAAAGCCACTGGTTTTAAAATGTTAAGTACTTAAAAAATAAGAAATACACCTCTTACAGCGACCATCCATAACATTTTTGTGCTTCGGATGATTCTTATTTTTGTCGAAAAATTCAACAGATTTTCTTTCTCGATTTTTTTTTTAAATAAATTAAATGTCTTTGAATCAAGTATACATACATTACATGGCACTATTTTGATCATTTCTCAAAATTGGAAATCGCAAAACAGGCGACTTCCCCTGAAAAACATTTTTGGTACCACTGCTGACTTGAGATGACTTTGAGTCATATTACTAAAGTAAGCATATCTCCTAGAATGTTCTCCCGATTGGCCAATATTCGGCCTCAACTTTTTGGGACTAACGGCCCTTTAGATCTGCATACTCAAAATAATTTAAAAATATTTATAAATATTATTAAAAAATTATCAAAAACTAGCTATGAAAAATAAAAGCCAAAAATGAAACTTTTTTGAAACTTTCAGACGCTATATGTCCATCAATTTCGGTCCGATCACAAAGCGCCATACCTTTTCGGAAAGGTACATCTATTTTCTTTCGAAAGGTGCCAAATAAAAATTTTTTGGACCATCGGTTTTTGAGAACTGTTACATTTAATAAAACAAGTGCTCAAAAATCTAGCTTTTTCAAATATCTCCAAAACGATTCTTTGGAAAATTTTTTTATTTTTTTCATCGTGATCAGTGACCCATAAGTAAACGAAAAAAATGTGTCCCAGCGTTTATATAGAAAAAAAATCAAAAATTGTAAACTAGTGTAAAATTACACAATTTTGTCAAACAGTCCCCTTCCACAAAAATTGTCAATTCTACCAATTAAATAGTTACTTTCACAACAACAAATACACAAATTAGCAAGGACACATACACAAAACAAAAACAAAATACACGTAACTATTTTTTATAGTTACGTAAACTATCCATATAGGTAAATTTTACAATCAAATTTTTTTGTGTGACTTACTTAAAAAAAATAAAAAAAAACTTTCAAAAACAACCATTGTGTATTTTTTTTAAATATTCCCAAAATTCCTTTGGATTGTTTGCATAAGTTATCCGCTGGACAAAACAGAAACAAACTAATTCATTTTTTTGCCACACATGCTTAGACTAAACAAAATGAATAAGGTAAGAATTTGATGAAATTCAGAATCAATTTTACCTGATCACATTTACATGTTCACCATATCGCTTGTTAAACTCTTTTTCAACTTCGAACAGTTTCTAATATTGGTAAGATTAATTTTTGATTTTAAAAAATTGAAAAAATTATCCTATGTGTTCACGCCAAAAAGGCGTTTAATTTCTGGAGGCAGTGTCAAGCGGCAGTTTTCTCCAGATGTCCACATCTCGCTTGCTCGCACTGCCCTTCGCTCTCCCTCTCCAACTCTAAGCTAAGCTTCTACCTCTTCTTGGATTTTCACCAGCAGATTCGGTGGCTTAAACCGCTCCAGATAAGTTCCACTTCTTACTATTATTTGCCGGTCATACAGCCAGTTGTTCGATCCCCATTTCGTTCAATTTGTTGTATGATTTCTAGTCCAAATCGAAAAGCGTTTAAATCCGACGCAACGGCATTTAATATATACTCCAATTCCTTTTGTTTGTGAGCAGCAATTTTTCCATTTTTTCCGTTCCCGAAATTTCGTACACTCGAAATTATCACATTTCCAAATCCTTAGTGCCAAAGTTTTTCCAATATTGTGCACATACAAAACAAATAATTAACAGTTCCAGTTACACACGCCCATTTTTATATTTTATTTTAAAAAATATATTCGTGTTCTATAAATTCCAAGTGTGTGTAAAAAAATATAATCCAGCCACAGTGAACATTTCAAATTCA
The DNA here is from genome assembly GCA_037075205.1 of Drosophila prostipennis. Taxonomy (NCBI): domain Eukaryota; kingdom Metazoa; phylum Arthropoda; class Insecta; order Diptera; family Drosophilidae; genus Drosophila; species Drosophila prostipennis. Next base: position 218,699 of record JBAMCJ010000877.1, read on the forward strand.
AAGTGATCCGCCGAAATTGGCAGCTTTTGTTTTTTACTGTGTTTTCCTGCTGAGTGCATATATTTTTACACAATAATTCCAAAATACAGTCCACTTCGACTACTATTCAAATACAGTCCACTTCAACTACGATTTCGAATACAACCCACATCAACATCGTTTTTCTACGATCAATCCCAAATTATTTCCAATTCTAAATACAAAGCTTAAATTTCTATAAATTTACACCGGCAATTACATTGTGCAGCAGACAAAATATACATACATATATACAGACATAAATCGCAAAACTCCCGCAATCGGTGCCATTTCTCTATCCAGCTGTTCGCTGCAGACATACATACATACGTATTTGAAGTCTCCTCAATTCCCGCAATCGGTGCCCATCCGTTATCCATACGTTATTACATACATACGTACATACACGAACTCTTACATATTCCGAAACGCACCGTGGTTCCAGAGTATCCAAAAAATAACGAATATTATTTTTTCGAAATATATTAGGAGAAAAAACCTATTTTATATACATACAATATAATTCCTACTGAAACAAGTAAAGAAAACTTCTATCCGATTCCATCCGTACAGTGTGACCATACTTTTGTTAAAATATTATTTAATTATTGAAATAATATACTTTTTTTAACTTATTCCAAAAAAAGTCAAAACCATTAAAAATTCTACAACATATTCAAGTGTGACCGTATATCCTTACGGATTTTTAATTGGTTCCTAAAATTCCAATTCGCTGTTAAAAACTTATTAAAATTCTTCATTCATTTTTTTGTGTCATCAATTTCAATTTGATTTATATCCGTTATGGCAACCGCAGCTTTAAACCGTATTATTGCCACAGCTGACCGTCTGAGCCATTTTCAGGCCAGCATCAGCAGTCCAGATAGGTTGATTCCAACCGCATCCGCCTGCAAGGTCCGTCGCGACCAAGTCCAAGCTTTATGGCGTAAAGTGGAGGACGCATACGACGTGTGTTTAAAGTGTATTGTGGCGGCAGGCGAAAGTGCCTCAGACTTAAAATCCGACCTCAAATTAAAATACTTTCAAACGTACGATACATATACGCTCACATCCTCGAACAAATCGAACAGGACTCCTCCCAATCATCTCAACCTCCAGCATCTTCTCCCCAAAATCAAATTTCGTTTGGCTGTCAGCTTCCTCCGATCGATACGGAGATTTTCTCAGGCGATTATCTTCGCTGGCCGACTTTCCGAGACCTTTTCACGGGGATCTACATAGACAATCCGAGTCTTACGCCTGTTGAAAAGCTGTACCATTTAAATGCCAAAACCAGTGGCGAAGCTCATGATATAGTTTCCAAGTCCCCACTCACCAATAATGGCTTCCGCTCAGCTTGGACAAATCTAATTGAGCGTTTCGAAAACAAGCGATTTCAGGTGAACAGCCACCTAAAAACATTGTTCAATGTGCAATCCATAGCACAAGAGTCTGGAGATGCCTTGAAGAAACTACAAAACACCATTCTGGGTTGTTTAACTGCCTTACATCTCTCTGGAATTAAAATTGAGAATTGGGACCCTATTCTAGTCTACATTTGCTCCACAAAGCTACCAAAGCTCACGCTCTCATTATGGGAGCAATCTTTGCGTAATAAGGTTGAAATTCCTACTTGGCTAGAGCTAAATTCCTTTTTAACTGAGCGCCATCGAACACTAGAGGCCGTCGATAGTATCCGGTCTGATAATTCACTCAACGTCCAGCCCAAAAAGACACATCGAATGGCAGAATTGCCAAGAATAAATTCATTCACTACGAGGGTAGTGCCGATACCCAAAGTTTGCGATCTGTGTTCAAAGAAGAACCATCCCGTGCGTATATGTCCACGCTTCCTAAAAATGACGGTGCATGATCGTTCAGCCTACATCCGCGATAAACAGTTGTGCTCACATTGCTCAGCGCAAATTTTTAACACTCATGAAAATCGCAAATTGTCCACTCAAAAACAATGTACAAGAAATACCTCCTACCAATATTTCATCCGACTATTGCGTTCCTTATACCGCCTTGGATGGCAGGCGTTCCCGAGGTATTAAATCCTACCAATGCAGAGTCTGCCAAAAAATCCATCCTCTACGGAAATGCCACCGCTTTATGACGCTAACTGCCGAACAATGGAACCATGCAGTACAACTGCATCAATATTGCAAAAATTGTTTGGCCCACCATCATTCAGAAGGATCTTGCCGTAGCGACCATAGATGCCACAAGTGTGGAAAGGACCACCACACTCTGCTACACAAGGACCACCGATCTTCGCTTCCAACATGTCCCTGAGCCGACTATCCTGATGTTCTTGCTACGCAAGGGGGGAGGGGGGGGGGGGGAGAATGTTCACGCCAAAAAGGCGTTTATTTTCTGGAGGCAGTGTCGAGCGGCAGTTTTCTACAGATGTCCACATCTCGCTTGCACGCACTGCCCTTCGCTCTCCCTCTCCAACTCTCCCGTAACTCTCCGCTCCGCTCTGGAGTCTTTAAGCTAAGCTTCTACCTTTTAGTTTTCAAGTGTTAGTTATTTTCCTGGGACTCATCATCTTCACCAACCAAGCCACCCCCGCCCCAACACTATGCTTGGCCTTCTATTCGCAAATATGAAGGCGATAAGTTTAGGCTGGATCTTATTTCATCGGTCCTTCAAATCAAAAACTTTTAATTTTGGCCGTGTTACCTTGTTAAACCTTTTGCTCTTTTTTAATTGTCCCTGTATTTTTGTTTAAAAAAGAATACAATTTAAAACTATTTAAACGGAGCTGTTTACTTCTTTGTAAAAACCTAATTAAATATTTACCTAAGAATGTAGTAAAGGTAATTTTATTCCCATTGGTAACGAAAGGCTAAATAAAAACCACATAATCTTGTCGATTTTTCTATCGGGGAGTTTGGACGGTAATCCACAGTACACAACGTTTATAAGGGAAGCCAAGCAGTGTCTATAAACTTTATAGCATCAAGAAAATCAAATTGAAATCAAACGCATTGTAAAATTATTATTTTGGTTTTATGTTGTGGAAATGCAAATTAAATATTCTTTTAGAAAAAGGATATCAGTATTATCTTGAATTTGAATTTGAGCGAATCCCAATTTCTTGGTCAGCTGCAATGCACACACACAAACGTACAACATTTTCATTTGCTTAAACAATGTGAGGCACGTGTAATAAGGAGCAAGAGAATCAATTGGTTTGAATATTTAATGTTCTTTTAATATTATCAATGCGATTTGAATTTTAAATCACAAAAATCGGTTACAAAATGTCTTAAATCTGTTGTGGAAATGTAAATGAAATATTAGCAAAAGGATATCAGTATTATCTTGAATTTGAATTTGAGCGAACCTCCTTAGTCAGCTGCGATGCACACACACAAACGTACACACGCATATATGTATCCAATGGCTGTGTGTGTAAAATACGCATTTTTTTGATATATACATTTCGTGCGTGTGTGTGTACAATGTACACAAAAGGATATCAGTATTATCTTGATTTTTTGGATATACATATTTCGTGCGTGTGTGTGTACATAGCAGAGCGAATCATTGTTTATTTTTGTTTATTAGAAATCCAAAGTTTGTAGATAACTCAACATTTGAAAACAAATGAAAAGATTTGCGATATAATCGATTTTTTAACCGCGCATTTTAAATTTTTTGTGACTGTGGTATTTTTATTTTTATCTGCACGGTCACACTTAAAGTGCTACATATACACATTTACGACTTAATGCAAAGTGCCCCTGCAAGCAAAGAGGCGATATTTCTATCGCCTATCGTCCAGAAGTCACTTCCTAGTAACTTCTGGAAGATAGAAACACGACAGAACACATTTTACAAGAACAAAATATACATCTATCGCGAAGAAGTCACTTATGGAGGATAGAAATACGATAGAACACATTTTACAAAAACAGAAAGGGTCACGATCGTGGAGAAGTAACTTCTAAGACACTTCTAGGCGATAGAAATACGATAGAACACCTTTTACAAAAACAAAAAGGGTCGCTATCGTGGCGAAGTAACTTCTAAGGCACTTATGGACGATAGAAGAACGATAGAACACATTTGACTACCTAAAATGGGTTGCGATCGTGAATCGTATACCTGAAAACTACCCTTTTTTTCTGTGACATACGCACTTTTTTGTTTTGAATTCAAGCGTCAGTTTGTTATGAGATTTCTTTGTGATCAGTGCGAATTATTCTGAATTTCTGTGTTTGTGATGAAATGCGGAGTGAACATGTTACCGGTTGAAAATTAAAATGTAAATGAAAAATTCTTGTAGCAAAAGGATATATCCTGATATATATCAGTTTTATCTTGAATTTGAATTTGAGCGAATCTCAATTCCTTAGTCAGCTGCAATGCACACACAAAGCTTGAATATTTATTTACATAAAAAATAAAAGTGTTTGGCGAAAACGATGTTCAAAGGAAACTCTGGGCAAACCGAAAACTTAACTATACGCCACTTATTTGAATATAAAAGGTAAATACCTTCTCCGATTTTTATGGCACAATATTAATTATTTTTTTGTTGTTTTAGAAATTTTCATAGACCACGGAACTGGAATTAAATTAAATAATACAACGCAATGTTTTCCTAATTATATAAGTTAACTGTGGTCAATTTCGGCTCCGGACGAAATTGCTGACCTAGCAATGGGCCGGAAGCTCGTGCACAGCGGCAGACACTGTATATTTGCGTGGCCGCTGTGAGCTTTGTTAGCTTTAAGTTTAGCCCTTAAGTTCAGTTCCGATTTTTACTTCAATAAAGTAAGAGCACAAGCTCCACTGATCAAACTCCGGCAACCGCCGTTAGAATCTATTAATTATCACTTGTCTGAGTCTCTAGGCCAGCAGGTAAAGAAAGGCAGTATCCTTTCTACCCTATTCATCCTAACTCTTCAGCTTGGAGACCACGGCCAACCGGCCCACATATTTATCAGCTTGGAGACCACGGCCAACAGAGCCACCTATTTATGAGGAGCGCCCTGGAGCTGCACGATTACAGTAACCGCTGCGTGGGATCCCATTCAGAGAATATTAATTATAAACAAGAGAGAACGCTATAGTCGGGTGGGTGTCCCGGCTATTAGATACCCGTTACTCAGCTAAAGGGAGTGCGAGGGAGATGGAGATATAAACTTTGATCAGCCATAACTTTTTAACGAATGGTCCGATTTAAAAAATTTATTTTACATTTCGATAGGTATTGATAAGCACAACAAAACTGCATTTTTACTTTTCCGAAATATTTAAATTTTTAAAATCGTATATTAGCTATTGTGGGCGTTAGAGGGGGCGTGGCACCTTCTTAAAACAAACTTGCGCTGCGTAGAAACTCCAAGAATCTTCATGCCAAATACCAATCCTCTAGCTTTTATAGTTTCTGAGATCTCAGCGTTCATACGGACGGACAGACGGACAGATGGACAGACGGTCATGGCTATATCGACTCGGCTAGTGACCCTGATCAAGAATATATATACTTTATGGGGTCGGAAACGCTTCCTTCTAGCTGTTACATACTTTTGCACGAATACAATATACCCTTTTACTCTACGAGTAACGGGTATAAATACTAGTGACTGCTGCGCGGGACCCCTCCAGGGAATAGTTAACTACGAAATCCCAGTGACGGCTGCGTGGGACACACTAAAGAAAATAATTGGCGCTCAACTACCGGGAATTTTTATTTTGACCCTTCGGCCAAAAAAATTTGTACGTCTTCCACAAAATTTTATAAATTCGGACCTCTATATAAAATATATAAAACAAGCATTAAATTTTATGACCTCTATAAAAAATATATAAAACAGGCATTACATTTTGTGGCTCCACTTATCGCAAGGAAATACGATCCCCAAGCTTTTTGTCTTCGTCTTTGTGTCTTTGTGTGTGTAGAGCTTTGCTTACGCGCGCGAATTTCTGTGCGGTTGAATCCAGCTGCACATGAGTAATCCGTTTCTCGAATATAGAAACAATAGGCAAGACTCCAGCGACTCAGAGTCTGAGAGTGAAGGGCGGATCCACAATTCAACTCCGATACTCAGACCCCCAGCCCCCCCTACAGAAATGGATGCCGATCAGCTCCAAGGTCCAGGCCGTCGTTGCAAATGCCCTTGCAGAACAGAGGCGAGGGAGCAAGCGCTTATGCAACAAATTGAGGAATTGGCCAGGCGAGTAACGGCAATCAACGTCCCGCCAGCTTCAGCCCAGACCCCTCAGATAGGCATATGTCTCCTGGCGGCAGGCGGCCGTAGCGACCTATCACATTTTTAGACGATTCGATGGCAGCTCTCGCCATTACCAAGCTGTAATAATCATTAGAAGCAAGGTTAAGGGCTCAGGGGCCCGCCGACGCGGTGTTATCGTCATTCGGGACAGTACTCAACTTCGATGCGATTATAAGTCTTCTCGATTTCACATATAGCGATAAACGCCCAATGCATGTCATAGAACAGGAAATGGGCACCCTAAGGCAGGGAAATCTCTCACTGTTACAGTATTATGATGAGGTAGAGAAGAAACTGACCCTCCTCACAAACAAGGCCACCATGTCGCATGACGCTTCGGCGGCCGAAGTCCTGTGCGTAAAATTCCGGGATGCTGCCCTTCGAGTATTCATCTCGGGATTAAAACGCGGCCTCACAGATGTCCTCTTCTCGGCGAAGCCCAAGGACATGCCAACAGCACTTGCTTTGGCTCAGGAGGTGGGGGCAAATCACGAGAGATATTCTTTCGCGGCCTCTTTTGCAAAAAGCCAGGAGGAAAAGGATACAAAATAATATCCAAAGGCGCAAGAGCGTCAACAAACCCCTCGTCAAAATAATATCCAAACAGGTGCTGCCAAAAATCCCTATTTCACAAAGCAGCACAAAGTTTAAGTTCACCCTGCCCCACGCAGTGGCTCGTCTCGTGAAAATACTGCCGAACCCATGGAGGTTGACCCTTCGTTTTCCAAAATACTCAAGCCTTCTCAGGCACCGGCTTACCAAAACAGAAAGCCGGCCGCATCCGATCGATCGGGCCCGCAAAAAAGGCAGAGGGTCAACCACGACACGCAGAGCGCGGGCGAAACTGAGGAAGAATACACCACCGCAGCCTCCAGTGCAGCGGCCAAAATCGATGATGACGCCATCCTAGAGTACGACTCAGATGTAATAAAATTTTTAGGGGAAGATCCCTGCTACCCGTCATCGGACGAAGAGTAGCGGGGACTGATATGAGATTCCTCATCGACACGGGCGCGTCAAAAAATTTCATCCGACCTCACAAAGGATTGAAAGGCGTTCGCCCAGTAGGCTCCCCATTCACCATTCATTCAATCCATGGGGGTACGACTATCACAAATACCTACCTTTTTCATACTACCAGACTTGAATACATTTCATGGAATAATCGGCCTTGTCCTATTAAAACAGGCAGGGGCATCACTCTGCTTAGCTTCCGGCCACCTAAAATGGGGCACCGAAGTAGAACAGATTGATTTCCATACGTGCGCTGATGTAAACTTCACCAACGTGAATTGCTCAGATGCACCGCCATTGGCAAGAAACGCGTTTTTAGAAATGCTAAAGACCAGGAAAAGGGTCTTTGCAGACCCTAATGAGGCTTTACCTTACAACACATCGGTGGTAGCTACCATCAGAACGGTTAGTGAGGAGCCCATATACGCGAAATTATACCCATACCCCATGGGGGTAGCGAATTTCATCAACGAAGAGATTGACGATCTGCTCAGAAATGGGATAATCCAGAAGTCGGTATCCCCTTATAACAATCCGATATGGGTTGTGGATAAAAAAGGGACCGATGAGCTTGGAAACCGGAAAATGCGACTAGATATTGACTTCCGCAAATTAAACGAAAAAACCGTGTCCGACAAGTATCCCTTGTCCAATATAAACATGATATTAGGCAACCTTGGTAATGCAAAATATTTCTTAACGCTGGACCTCAAGTCCGGCTATCACCAAATAATACTCGCAGAACGCGACAGAGAAAAAACTTCCTTCTCAGTAAATGGGGGAAATACGAGTTCCGCAGACTACCGTTCGGCCTCAAAAATGTAGGCAGCATTTTTCAGAGGACCATCGACGACATCCTACGGGAACAGATCGGCAAGTTCTGCTATGTTAACGTTGACGACGTAATCATTTTTTCGGAAGATGAAAACTCCCACGTCAGGCACGTAGATTGGGTTCTGAAGAGCTTGTACGATGCGAACATGAGAGTATCGGCAGAAAAATCCAGTTTTTGTAAGAAAAGCGTGAACTTCCTTGGGTTTATAGTCACTTCTAACGGTGCTACAACAGACCCAGAGAAGGTAAAGGCCATACAAGAATTTCCGGAACCTAAAAGTGTTTTTGAGGTACGATCATTACTAGGCCTAGCCAGTTACTACAGATGTTTCATTAAGGACTTCGCAGCAATAGCAAGACCTATATCGGACATCCTGAAAGGGGAAAACGGAACAGTTAGTAGACACAGGTCACGAAACATTCCGGTTCAGTTCTCTGAGGCGCAATAACAGGAATAACAGAAACTACGAAATATTCTGGCATCCGACGACGTGATGCTAAGGTATCCCGACTACAAAAAGGCATTTGATCTAACGACAGATGCCTCGGCCTATGGCATTGGGGCAGTATTGTCCCAAGAGGGACGCCCAATAACAATGATCTCAAGGACATTGAAAGACAGGGAGATTAATTACGCCACAAACGAGAGGGACCTCCTAGCCATAGTTTGGGCACTGGCCAAGCTGCGGCACTATTTGTATGCAGTAAAAGATATAAACATCTACACTGATCATCAGCCATTGACATTCGCAGTATCGGAATCCAATCCGAATGCGAAAATCAAACGATGGAAAGCTCGCATCGACGAGTCCGGCGCTAAAATGTTTTATAAGCCCGGAAAAGAGAATCTCGTCGCGGATGCCCTATCCAGACAGCAACTTAACGTTGTGGAGTCGGAAGAAGCTCATTCGTGTGCGGCTACTATCCACAGTGAAGTGTCGCTCACACACGCCATCGAAGCAACAGAGAAGCCACTGAATTGCTTTTAGATCCAGATAACCCTGGAGGAAGCACGCTTCCCGTCTAAACGCACCTTCGTGCTCTTTGGAAATAAGAGACGGCACAACATTAACTTTACAGGCATGGAGTCGCTGCTAGAAGAGCTCGCGGACACCATAGTCCCCAGGGGCGTAAATGCCATTCATTGTGATCTGCATACGCTAGCAATGGTACAGGATAAATTGGTCCGGCAATTCCCAGCCACCAAATTCTGGTATTGCAAAAACCGAGTGACAGACATTTTTGCAGTCGAGGAGAGACGGGAAATCATTACTGCCGAGCACAATAGGGCACACAGATCGGCACAAGAGAATGTCAAACAGGTGCTCTCCGAATATTATTTTCCTAAAATGACTAAATTGGCCAACGAAGTTGTCCAAAATTGCAAGACCTGCGCAAGGGCCAAGTATGATAGGCACCCTAAAAAAAAGAAATCGGCGAGTCACCGATTCCATCCCACGCAGGGGAGATATTGCACATTGATATTTTCTCAACAGACAGGAAATACTTCCTGACAAATTTTCAAAGTTCGCAGTCGTGCAACCCATTTCCTCTAGAACAATTGAGGACCTAAAACCAGCGGTGCTACAGCTAATGAATTACTTTCCAAAGGCCAAAACGATCTATTGCGACAATGAACCTTCTTTAAATTCGCATACGATCTCGGCCATGCTGACTAACCACTTTGGGATTGGTATCGCAAATGCACCACCCTTACACAGTGTATCTAACGGACAGGTTGAACGCTTTCACAGCACCCTGATAGAACTCGCTAGATGCATTAAAATTGACAAAGGTATAACTGATACCATAGAGTTGATTTTACTAGCCACTGCCAAATACAACAAATCAATTCACTCGGTCATTAACAAAAGACCAGCTGATGTTGTACAGACGAACTCGGAAGATTTACAGATAGAAATTCGGAAAAAAATAAAAAGCGCCCAGGACGCGTTAAGAAGCCGGGAAAACACATCCCGGCAGAATAAGTCTTCGAGGTTGGAGAAAAGGTATTGGTAAAATCCAACAGAAAGCTAGGAAATAAACTCACACCCTTGTGTGAGGAGAGAGCCGTAGAAGCGGACCTGGGGACCACGGTCCTCATTAAGGGGAGGGTGGTCCACAAGGACAATCTCAAGTACTACCACCAACGATGTCCTCCATGTTTTTTTTATTACACTTTCAAGCCACTTGGCGCATATTTTTTCTAACTTTAAGATTCATAGCCGCGGGCATAATTTACTTTAAGTTCATTTTATCGGTGGTGGGAAAACCCTCTATAAGCATAGAAATAGCTAAAGTTTAATTTCACAGGTTCGGACCCATACTTTGCATATTCCTGTCCTTGACGTCGGCTCACATTACCGATTACTCGCAGGCCAAGTACATTCCCATCGTAGATGGTGAAATCCTAGTTCGCTTACGTTACACATACAGCGAACCTCTCAGAGTATGGGCGTGTAATAGAGGAGACAAACAACATGATTGATATGTTTCCACTATCCCACATGCAGAAGCTTCTAAGCGTGGATACCGCTCATCTACAAGACTTGTTAGAATCGTTGGGCGGTCATCACAGAGTAGCTAGGAGTTTGGATTTCTTGGGATCAATGCTAAAGGTCGTAGCAGGAACACCGGATGCCGGTGACTTAGAGAAAATCAGATTTACCGTAATGAAGTTTGTCGGGTCACGCAGCCGCAGCAGCTAATTAACTTGTAAATCCGTACTCTTATATCAATTGCATCACGAAAGGCATCTCTCTCTATTTATGTCTCCCATTTGTTGTATGCTTGCATTTTTGGGCCCAGCATTCGGCTGGCTGACCCTTCGTAAACTCAGTATGAATTCTGATCTCGATCATAAAACGCGTTCTCGTCTCGCCTGCCTTACTCTTTCGATAATAAATTGTTAACAAGCATAAACCAACCCAGTTTTCTTATTTTCGTTTGCATTAACTAATAAAAAAGCTTATTAGTTCAACATTGGTGACCCCGACGTGATTCGTACAAAAACAATATTAAGTGCAAATCACATAAATAAGTATATTTATTGACTTTTCGTTGTTGCGGCTGCGGTGCATTGGCGGAGCCAGAAATCATTTGTCGAAAAAATAAAGCCTTGAATGCAGTGAGCGCTATAAATAAATAGCAGTTTTGTGTTGCCGAAATTTGCATAAAAGGCGAAAAATTAGTTATACATTGGAGCGCACATAGCCAAGTAACGGGCCGTTATTTCTTCGTTTGCTTTGCGCTCATCTTCCCGCTGAAACCGAATTTCGGGCATTTCGTCTGCTTGTGCCGTTGTTGTTGTTGTAGCCATGCCTACGGGAATTGCTGGAGATGCTACCGCTGATGAAAACAGGGTGATATTTTTAAAGCGCAAGGCAACTGCTTTATTTAATAGAGTGGAGCGTTTAGTGGATTCCCTTTCAAGTGCGGCGTTAACTTCATGCGATGAATCCGGGCTCCACGTGAGGTTGGAGCTGATTGAAGAGCTTCAAGGAACATTTAAAAAGGTTCTCGGTGAGCTCGAAGAATTGGATTTCGAGGAAATTGAAAGTGATTTGAGTGAAAAATTTGATGACATTCTCGTAACTTTGAAGACATCTGTTCGATCCGAAATTTCAAAGCGCGCCTCACAGCTCCTTTCGCACTCAACTCTTGCTGACGGCATCACTCCCGGAGCTTTCGGCCTCCAGCAGCGTCAGCCTCGACATAGGGCAACATTACTGCCTCCACTTGAGCTTCCAAAATTCGCTGGAGGTTATGCAAATTGGTCTGATTTTTATTCTATGTTTACCACTATCATAGATAGTCACCCTGATCTCACCAACATAGAAAAGCTGCAGCATCTACGATCATGCCTGAGGGATACTGCGTTGGAAACTATTCGCTCGCTGGAAATTTCGGATGGCAACTACGCAATTGCTTTGGATTTACTGCAAAATAGATTTGATAATCGTCGTTTGGTTTTTCAGGCACACATTACTGAGATCCTGGGAATAAAGGCGGTGCAGAGTGGTTCCGTTTCGACACTTCGGGAGCTGTCGGATAAATTCAACGCTCATATCCGCGCTCTTAAGGGGCTGGGCACGACGGAACAAATCGCAGGATGCATCATCGTCCAAATCCTGTTCCAAAAATTGGATCCGGCAAGTCAGGCCAAGTGGGAAGAGCGTTTAGAGGACCCTGCCTTCGTCAACTTAATTCCTACTTGGGAGTCAATGGCATCATTTCTGGAGCAGCGGTGCAGGACGTTGGAGACGATGGATTTCGCCATGGCAAACTATGCGCCGGGCATTCAGGTGGGAAGTAACAGAATACCCAATACGCGTAGATCAGCATTTGTTGCCTCGAATTCGAACCCTTGGATCTGTATATTCTGTAATGATGCAGGTCACTCCATTTCTTATTGCCAGAATTTTAAAGCCCTGTCTCCTGCGAATAGGCTTCAAGAAGCAAAACGGCTCTGTCTTTGCATAAATTGTCTTAAGGTTGGTCATCAAGTTAGGCAGTGCAATTCCAGTAATTGTCGTGCATGCGGATCGAAGCATCACACCCTGCTTCACATGGGAAACTTAGCTTCCCTTTCTTTACAAGAAGGAGCACCGCTTCAAGAAGCAATTCCGTCTGCCTCACCATCTGCACTGCCTTTCACCTCGACTGCTCTCATTGCACAGGATTTTAGTAATGATATTGTGCTCTTAGCAACGGCAAGCGTATTAGTAAAAAACCGCTCCGGAGTTTTCGTTCCCTGTCGAGTTCTACTCGACTCTGGCTCCCAGCTGCATCTGATAACGTCCCGATTCGCAAGCCAGCTTCAAGTAAAGAAGATAAAATCTTTAGCATCTGTTACTGGAATAGGAGATTCCAGTTTTGTGACGGATGGTCATTCGGTTAATATTACGGTTCAGTCCCGAACTTCCGATTACTCAGCCAACATTACCGCGGTGATTGCTCCGAACATCACAGAGCGGCAGCCTAGCTTCAATGTCGACATCGGCAATTGGAAAATACCTAAAAATATTCAGTTAGCGGACCCCAGTTTTTATACTCCCCAGCGGGTGGACCTTTTAATCGGAGCCAGCCTCTTTTACGAGATGTTATGCGTTGGCCAAATTAAGCTTCCACATGGATTACCCCTACTTCAAAAGACTCGTCTGGGTTGGGTTGTTTCTGGAGGTTATGGCCTCTCCAATGGCTCGTCCTTATTGTCGTCTCAAGAGTTACCCCTCGCTGGCAGGGAGAATAGTTTCGATCGGTTAGATGATCTTCTTCGACGATTTTGGGAAGTGGAAAGCTGCGCCGAGCCAATCATACGCGCTACTAAGGAAGAATTGGATTGTGAAGCACATTTCGTAAGACACGTTGTTCGTTTGCCAGCTGGGGATTATTCTGTTCGTTTACCTGCCAAGCTCAATCTAGACCTCTTGGGAGAGTCCTACCAGCAAGCTTATCGAAGATTCTTGTCCCTAGAGAGAAAGCTAAATCGTCAGCCAGCCTTGAAGGCTCAATATGGAGCATTCATAAAGGAATACCTCGATCTAGGACATATGTCATCAGTGTCTGCCTCTGACAGCGGGTTGTGCCGATACTTCTTGCCTCATCATTGCGTCATAAAGGAAGATAGCTCCACCACAAAGCTCCGCGTAGTTTTTGATGGATCGGCGTCCAGCTCCTCAGGGTATTCTCTCAACGATGTTCTTATGGCAGGCCCTGTAATTCAGCATAAGCTGTTCCAGATTCTTCTTCGATTTCGTTCACACCCGGTAGCAATCACAGGAGACATCTGCAAAATGTACCGCTGTGTTAGGGTTCAGCCTGAGGACAGCTATTTGCAATGCATTTTGTGGAGGGATTCCCCCCAGGATCAATTGCGGGTGTTTAAGCTAGACACCGTTACCTATGGCACGAAGCCAGCATCATTTCTGGCTGTGCGAGCTATGCATCAGCTGTCAGCAGACGAGCATACAGAGTTTCCGCTTGGGGCTGAGGTCATTCGTCGCGATTTTTATGTGGATGATTTGATATCTGGAGCCAAATCCAAGGAAGAAGCAGTCATCATTATGGATCAAACATCAAAACTTCTAGCCAAGGGAAAATTTAAGCTTAGAAAGTGGTGCTCGAATGTGTCAGCTGTTTTGGAGGGAGTTGCAGACAAGGATAAGGAGTCTTATTTGAAGTTTGATGATGGAACTGATTTTGCAAAAACCCTAGGTCTCGCTTGGGATCCAGTTTCTGACCAATTACTGTTTTCCTTTTCGGTCTTACAGTCAGCATCAAGACCTTGCAGGCGATCTGTCCTGTCTGCAATAGCGCGATTTTACGATCCCCTCGGGTTGGTTGGACCTGTGATCACAAAATCGAAAATATTCCTTCAACAACTGTGCAAGGAGAAGTTATCTTGGGATGAAAGCCTCCCGGAGTCACAGAATACGGAATGGAGTGCTATATGCACGAGTTTTGGTCAAATTAAGCATGCGTCATTTCCTCGGCTGGTTCTTTCTCCAAACTCTGAGAGTGAGATTCATGGGTTTTGTGATGCCAGCATAGAAGCATATGGTGCCTGTGTCTACATCGTTTGCAACGGCCGATCTCAATTGCTTTGCTCAAAGTCAAGGGTAGCCCCCTTAAAAACACTCACTGTGCCCAAGCTGGAGCTTTGTGGGGCTGAACTCCTGTCTAGACTCATCGCGGAAGTTGCTGGGACTAAGGCATTTGAGGGAAAGTTATACTGCTGGAGCGACTCTGCTGTTGCGCTTTCATGGATCCGAGACGAGCCCTCCAGGTTCAACATTTTTGTAGCGAACCGAGTAGCTGCCATTCAAGAGCTAACTGAGTCAGTAGAGTGGCGATATGTTCCAACTTCTTTAAATCCAGCTGACATTCTTTCCCGAGGTGCTTTTCCTGCTGAGCTTAATGACTCTCCTTTGTGGGCGAATGGACCAAAATTCCTTTGTGGCTCCAAAGCTGACTGGCCGGACCCAATCATGGCTGAAAGACCAACGCTTGAGGTTCGCCGAAAGATTTTACTGATAAAATCTCCATACGAAGACATAGTGGCTAATTCAAAATTTGCCAATTCCTTCGCCGCCCTTCAAAGAGTTTTCGGATACGTCTACAAGTTTAGTAATCGCATCCGTCGCCCTACGCTCACGGTGTCTGATCTTCAAGGCGGTACTCGGCTGTTGCTTCGTCTGGTCCAGCGCTCACATTTATGGGACGACATCAAATCGTTGCAGTCAAAGGGATTGGTGCACCCATCCAGCTCTATCGCATCTCTTTCGCCATTCGTTGATCAATTTGGGATTCTTAGAGTGGACGGCCGGCTAAAGAATTCTTCGCTGGATTTTAATGGGCGCCATCCAATTATTTTACCACGGAGTCATTCGGTCACTGCTGCCATTATTACTCACTTTCACGAAAGCAATCTGCACACTGGACCACGGGCGCTACTCGGCATAATTCGATCCCAATATTGGCCTATTGGGGGGAGGAAGACGGTGATGAAGGCAGTAAACAAATGTATTAGATGCTATCGAATGAAGCCTCGACTAGTGGAGCATATAATGGCGGATCTTCCAAAGGAGCGACTCGATGGATCTCATGCATTCGAAGTCACTGGCATTGACTTTTGCGGACCATTTCTCTACAAGTCAGAAGTGCGAAGTAAGCCTCCAGTAAAATGCTACGTTTGTGTCTTCATTTGTTTCGCCACAAAAGCTATTCATTTGGAGTTGATTAGGGATCTCTCTACAGTGTCATTTCTACATGGCCTTAAACGATTTATATGCACTAGAAGAAAGCCACGGCAGATTTGGTCTGATAATGCAACAAACTTTGTCGGAGCTCGCAATGAATTGCTCGAACTAAGGCGCCTATTCCTCAGCAATGATCATCAGGAAGCTACATTGGACTTTTGCCTGGCGGAGGCCATTGATTGGTGTTTCATTCCTCCTAGGTCGCCTCACTTTGGCGGTCTTTGGGAAGCGGCTGTGAAGATCGCTAAGCATCATTTTTACCGCGCTGTTGGCACTGCTGTTTTAGCCTTTGAGGAGTTGCGGACCCTGGTGTGTCACATTTCGGCGGTTGTTAATTCTCGACCGTTAGTCTCGATTTCAGAAAACCCCGCTGATCTGGATGTGTTAACCCCAGCACATTTTTTGAATGGTGGTCCGCCTTCATCTTTCGTCGAGCCAGATGTGACCAGTCTCAACTTCAATCGCTTGGATGGATGGCAACGCGTGGCCTACTTGCAGCAGATCTTTTGGTCCCGATGGAAGGAAGAATACCTAACACTTCTGCAGCAGCGCTCCAAGTGGCGCACCCCCAAACCGGGCCTGGTTGTTGATGACTTAGTTCTGGTCAAGGACGAAAACTTGCCTCCCATGAAGTGGCCCCTCGCCAGAGTAATTGAGCTGCTGCAACGCCATCTCGTTGCTCGAGTTGCCGTTCTGAAGACAGCGTCAGGAGTGACAAAGCGAGCAGTGAACAAGCTATGTCTGCTGCCCCTTAAGGATGATGTTGAAACCCAGGCTTCCAACGGGGGGAGTATGTCGGGTCACGCAGCCGCAGCAGCTAATTAACTTGTAAATCCGTACTCTTATATCAATTGCATCACGAAAGGCATCTCTCTCTATTTATGTCTCCCATTTGTTGTATGCTTGCATTTTTGGGCCCAGCATTCGGCTGGCTGGCCCTTCGTAAACTCAGTATGAATTCTGATCTCGATCATAAAACGCGTTCTCGTCTCGCCTGCCTTACTCTTTCGATAATAAATTGTTAACAAGCATAAACCAACCCAGTTTTCTTATTTTCGTTTGCATTAACTAATAAAAAAGCTTATTAGTTCAACAAAGTTAGTCGAGTCAAGCTATAGACAGATTCAAATTAACACTAAAATCCAAAATCAAATTAATCAGTTAACCTCTACCGTCAATTCAGCCAAAAACTCACAAGTAGACACCGGACATTTATACGAGACACTGCTTGCTAGAAACCGAATGTTGATGACGGAACTACAAAATTTGATGCTTGCCATAACCCTTGCCAAAATTAATATTGTTAGTCCGAATATTTTAGATCACGAAGACTTAAAAACAGTTTGGCTTGAGGAACCCACCAACACACCTATAGGAGATCTTTTGTCCGTCTCGTCTGTAAAGATTCTGCAGTCCACTAACATTTTACATTTTATCATAAAATTCCCGAAAATCAAACTAGCCTGCAAAAAGATTACAGTCTTTCCAGTCGCCCATGGTGAGACAATGTTGCAAATAAGAGACAACGTCATTGCCGAATGCAGCGGAGAAATTTACGCCATTAAAAATTGCTCCGTATCACCGGGGGCCACGTTCTGCCGCCTGGCTTCTGAAAGTTCATGCGCCAAGGAATTGCATGCCGATGGGGTAGCACCCGTTGACCTATGTGGACGAGGGAATTATAATTATCAACGACAGATCGGCCAAAGTTCGAGTGGACAATGGCACGGAAACCTGGACTCATGGCACACACCTCATAACCTTTGACAAACAAGCCACGGTAAACGACACACTCTTCATTAACCACCACAACACCCGGAAGAGAGCTCCAGGGACAGCAAGTCTCCCCCTGTTGAACATCACCGCCAGCAGATGTCCTCAGCCTCCCGCATCTTCACCGCCTGAGTGAACGGAACTTAGAGTTCATCAAGGAATTCAGAGAGGAGATAAACAACAATCAGACAAGTCTCGCAGCAATTATTGCAGGAGCAATATGCTGCGCACTCATCTGCATCGGGCTCACATTAAGGCGACTTATTAGGGCAAGAAAATCCGCAGGCCAAATTAGAAAAATTATTGCTGAATTACAAAAGGCCGAGGGCGGCCTTAACTTAGAAGGGGGAGCAGTTAACTGTGGTCAACCCGATCAAGATCATTGACCGCAGTTACGTCGAAAACAATCTCCGGCCGAAATTGCTGACCTAGCAATGGGCGGGAAGCTCGTGCACAGCGGCAGACACTGCATATCATATTTGCGTGGCCGCTGTGAGCTTTGTTAGCTTTAAGTTTAGCCCTTAAGTTCAGTTCTGATTTTGACTTCAATAAAGTAAGAGCTCAAGCTCCACTGATCAAACTCCGGCAACCGCCGTTAGAATCTATTAATTATCACTTGTCTGAGTCTCTAGGCCAGCAGGTAAAGAATAGCAGTATCCTTTCCACCCTATTCATCCTAACTCTTCAGCTTGGAGACCACGGCCAACCGGCCCACATATTTATCAGCTTGGAGACCACGGCCAACCGGCCCACATATTTATCAGCTTGGAGACCACGGCCAACCGGCCCACATATTTATGAGGAACCCCTCGAGCTGCACGATTACAGTGACCGCTGCGTGGGATCCCATTCAGAGAATATTAATTATAAAATACTAGTGACTGCTGCGCGGGACCCCTTCAGGGAATAGTTAACTACGAAATCCCAGTGACGGCTGCGTGGGACACACTAATGAAAATAATTTATATTTCAACAAATGTGTTGAAAGAATAAAAATGAAAAATGAGTACAAAAAACATTTTTTCCTTTTAACCATTTTGGAATTGGGAAAGGGTCTTCTAGGTATCTTCTACAAGTGTCTACTGATTAACTTCCAGAAGTGACTTCCGCGATAACGCATTCGGATCGCCGAAGTCACCCCCGTCGGGAAGAAATGTTCCACTACGGCGACACATCCCGAAGTCACTTCTGAGTGACTTCCAGAAGTGTCGCGAAAGTCACTTCTAGAAGTGACTTCGGCGACACTTCTAGAAGTGACTTCGGCGACGCTTCTAGAAGAGCCGCCGTAGTGGAAGTGACTTTCGCGACACTTCTGGAAGTCACACAGAAGTGACTTCGGGAAGTGTCGCCGTAGTGGAACATTTCTTCCCGACGGGGGTGATCCGAATGCGATATCGCGGACGATCGTTTTCATCTTCAAGACGTCACTAAATAGTGACTTCCGCGATAGAAAATGCTTGCAGGGGCGCCAGCAGGACATACATACATACATATGCGGAGGCCGTGACGTCACATGCGCACAAACAAATTGAAAAATATTGGGGACTTGGTTCAGGAGGCTGAATTTCCAAAAAATTTAAATGCAGTTAGTTGCGGCAATGCCATAAGATTATGATCATAATTTTTTTAAACCATTTTAACAACATTTATAACAGAGAATTGGCAAAAGAAGGAATTAAAAAAACGAATCGAATTTTGGGGCACTTTGGGGTCGTTTGTTGTTTTAATTTGTACCTCACACGCGTCTCCTAATTATTTCAGAATTAATTTGATTTTTCTAGATTTTTAGAAATTCTTAGAAATTTGCTTCTGACTATTTTTTATTTGTCCAATTATATTAGTTTAGATAATAAATATACCACACACATTGCAAAAAGTGTTTGGACCATTTCAACAAGTGTATTCTTGTATCTTATTCATTATTTTCTTCCCTTTTTTTCCTTCTTTTTCTCAAATACGTACTCTTTTTTTCGTTTTTGATGAGGCAGTACCAAAGCATGCAAATAACTGTTGACCGTTTTTTTCCTTACGCTCTACTCCCGAGAACAACCGAAAACAAGAGAGAACGCTATAGTCGGGTTGGTGTCCCGACTATCTAATACCCGTCACTCAGCTAAAGGGAGTGCGAGCACTGTAGTCGGGTTGGTGTCCCGACTATCTAATAAACGTAACTCAGCTAAAGGGAGTGCGAGGGATATAAAAACTTTGATCAGGCATAAGTTTTAAACGAATGGTCCGATTTAAAAAATTTCTTCCACATTTCGATAGGTATTGATAAACACAACAAAACTGCATTTTTACTTTTCCGAAAGATTTAAATTTTTAAAATCGTTTATTAACTATTGTGGGCGTTAGAGGGGGCGTGGCACCTTTTTGAAATAAACTTGCGCTGCGTAGGAGCTCCAAGAATCTTCATGCCAAATACCAATCCTCTAGCTTTTATAGTTTCCGAGATCTCAGCGTTCATACAGACAGACAGACAGACAGACGGACAGACGGACAGACGGACAGACGGACAGACAGACATGGCTAGATCGACTCGGCTAGTGATCCTGATCAAGAATATATATACTTTATAGGGTCGGAAACGCTTTCTTCTACCTGTTACATATTTTTGCACGAATACAATATACCCTTTTACTCTACGAGTAACGGGTATAAATAGCATGCCCCTTCGTTCTCTCTCTGCTCAGCAGACTTCGTTTCCTTTCGTTTTGGTTTTCTGTTTACGTTGAGCTGTTCGTGAGACGCTCGGTTGCGAACATCGTTCAGTGAGAGATACGAATGTCGCTTGCACAGGGAGACTTATTAAAAGACCGATCGACTGAAAAAGTCATCGCAAAAAGTCTTTTTTCCCGAATACAACTATACGAGGTAGTCCCGTCGGCTGCCTGATGCTTCGGCTTTTAATCTGTTGACGTGCTTGGGCAATATCTCCCTTTCAATCGCACGTACTATCAGTGTAGCTAACAGTTCACTACCGACGGGACTGCCTTGTAAAATTGAACTGTGCACACACACATGCGCAAAAGACTTTTTGAATCGTCGCACAGTGGCGCCTTTTGACTTTTTTTTGGTAATAAATCATAATTTTTGAACCAGTGAAGATAATTGAATGATGTAAACGGCAAATGATAGATAATTGATCCACCTTTCAAATTATTGCTTGAGACAGGGAGTGGGCGTGGCAGATGCGTACTTACAAATCGGCAAAGTCAGAATTTAAAAACAAATCCATTTTTTTCCAACAAAAAAAAACTTTTTCTAAAAAGTTTTTGTTTTTTTTAGTTTCTTTTGTTATGTTGTAATTTTAAAAATTATTAAAGAAAAACATATGGGGTTTTAAAAAAAAATTTTATTTTTTTTTTAAATGTTGTTTTGTTTAGTTTCTTTTTTTATGTTTTAATTTTTAAAAACTAAAAAAAAAAAAAATTAATTAAAGTTTTTTTAAAAAATTTTTTTTATATTTCATTTTTTTTTTTAAATAATGGTCACAATTTGGTAAACTTGGTAAATCCAATAGACCTAAAATTTCTGGACTATAATTACTAGATTCTAACTCTTTGACAAGGTTGTGATTCCATGACCCTAAGAAACAGTTTGGATTCGCACATACTAAATTGAATGCTTAGGCAGCGTAAGTTGTTTTGAGCTGCCAAAAGTGGCTATTTTCATTTCTGAATAATTTTTAAACGTGATTTTTTACAGTAACATAATACAATAACAAAATTTAAGGAATCTCAAGGGCTATACAGTTTGAAGTTTTAAAGGAAATCGTTAGAGCCGTTTTTCAGAAAAATAAAAAAAGCTAAAAAAAAAAAGTTTTAAAAAAATTTGTTTTGTGCATATGTTTTTTGAAATAATTTTTTTTATTTTCCGTCAAAGTTGGAAAAAATGGAAAAAATTGACGTTTCGCAAATAACGCATAACTAAGAGATGCGGCTGGCAAACTGCAATATGTTTTACTTTTTTTTACTCTTAACTAACACACCAATCAGTGGAAAAAAGAAGCAAAGCGATTCGATACCTAGTTTTTAAGATATATCCCCCGGAAGTGCGAAAAATGACCTAAAAACTGTGTGTTTTTTTTAAGTGAAAAATTGTTCAACTTTGAAAATGCATATCTTTTACAAAAATTTTTTGATTTGAAAAAGGGTTACATGTTTGCAATAGTGGATCAATTAGTGTCGATTGGTATGGGTCGCAACTTTCTAGGACAAAGTCGAAAAAGTGATTTATTGCACGTTTTTTGGCCCGAGGCGCCACTGTGCGTCGGCTGAGTGCGAGCAAAATTTTTGTACGAGCAATTCAATCGGTTGCTCTCTGATTTATTGCTTAAAGTCTTAAAGAAAAACAGTTATTTGGGGACCTCACGAATCGGTCAACAGTTATTTGCGAGCTATGGGCAGTACGTATTAAAAAAAGCATGCTTTTGTGAAGTTAAGGTTAGCTACTTTTTAAGAATGAATTGTCCAAATGGATATTACTTATTAAAAATACTCTCAGTCATAACGCAAGTGTTTTTATATTTTTTAAAGAATTTTAAAAAATTAAATTTATTTTTATAATTTTCTAGCTTTTAAATATCTGATTTAGCTATTTTTTGACCCGGCTGCCATCACCACTAATTTTTGTTTACATGGCTCTGTCAACCGAAAAAAGTTGAAAAATACGAACTTTAAAAATCCACCATAAATCCAATGTAGTGACGAAGCGCACCAGGAGAGTGTGCGAAGGCGACTACTATATATACACGAAGAAATGAAAATCTGCTGTGATAGTCCGATCGTAATGAGTAATACACCAAATTAAAGGTATTGCTAAAACTTAAAGGATTGCATACCAAGACCTCAAGAAAATCAATTGGTTTGGGAGGGAGAGCGGTGAAAGTGTAAAAGTGAAAATTTAGAAATTTGGATCTGTTGGGGCCGGTGGGGATAAATGCCCCCTCGCAATGTTTTAGTTGTGTTCCTATTGAAAATACCCGTCGAATGAGGGGTCATATGATAAAATCCGACGCTCCGTTCAAAAGTTATTGCCAAAATACGATTTTCTTCGTCTTCCCAAAATGAAAATTTAATTCTGTTTGTCAGTTTGTCAGTTTGTCCAAAACATGTTTTTTAAGTTTTGAAAATTTTATATGACGTTCATCACATCGATATAAAAAACTTTTGTTCTACCACTTTTGGAAAAACTTTAGCGGGAAAACAGCTATAAATAGCTAAAATTCGGAAAGCCGTAACTTCTATACTACTAAAGCTACAGACTTGTGCTGCATCTCGTTTGAAAGGTATTTTTAAATGCTATAAACGCCTTCTATATGCAATTTGTGTAAATATAATAGTTAAAAAGATATGAACAAAAGAAAATTTTTGCCTTTTTAATTTTTTTCTCAAAAACGGCTCTAACGATTTTCCTTAAAACTTTAAACTGTATAGCCCTTGAGATTCCTTAAATTTTGGTATATACCACATTACTGTAAAAAGTCACGTTTAAAAGTTATTCTGAAACGAAAATCGCCACTTTTGCCAGCTCATAACAATTAATGCTGCCTAAGGGCCGTTCATTTACGAGCCGGACAGATTTGGGCCAAAAAAAATTTTTACATTTTTGATTTGCCTGAAAATTTTTTTTACATGTTCTATTCGGAAAATGAGCAATCACGTGTATCAGGATTTGTCCGAAAAAAAATTATTTTTTTAGTTAGAATTTCTTAAAGTTTTCCAAAAATTGACAAATTTGAAAAAGTACCCTCTCATTGAAAATCTTTATCTCCGGTTATATGAATCCGCGTGACTTCATGTGTTTTGATCTAATTCTTCTAAAACCTCTTCTTTAAAAAAAAAATGTTAAAAAAAAAAAGTTTTTATTTTCTTAAAAATAAAAACAAATTAAGATTCTAAAAAATTTTGTATTTACATTTTTTTTTATAAATCAATATATGCGCCATATTGTTAGTTACAATCGATTTTTGTAAACAGTTGGAGCCATTTTTAGTTTTTAAAATATCGAATTTTTTTTTAAATGGCCTCTGCTTTTTTTTATGAAAACACGTTGCAGCAAGTAGGGCTACTCTCTCACTCTTATCGGATCCTTATGGAATTCATGTTTTCTCATCGTTTACTAGTCCTTTAACAATTTTTAATGATTAAAAGTTAAGTTTTAAGTGTTTTAACAATTATTGAATGACAAAAAGTAATTTTTTAATCTTTAAAAAAATTACAATTATTTATCTAACGTGCTTAGAAGCATTAAATTTTGGATGTGCATATCCAAACTGTATTTTAGGGTCAAGGAATCGGTAAAATTGTTTTAAACCGTTCCATTATACAATTATTAACTTTAATAAATAAAAAATGAATAAATAAATAAATAAATAAATTAATAACTAAGTTATATGGGGATGACTTTTGGTCATGGTATGAGGTATACTAATATGTAAATTAAACCCAGGGTATAAATTGTCCCTTTAAAAACTTCTGATATCAAACAAAAACACCTCTTAACGAGGTAAAAAAATAGTGACGACCGCACCTTCAACATACAAAAGATCTGATATCATATTTTGTGACGAAAAATAATTTTACATTCGAAAATATAAAAACACTTTCTAAAATTTACTTTTTCGGCACGCTACAATAGAAAATGTTCGTGTGGGTAAAATCTTATAAATTTGTCTGAAGCGGGCCGAATGAGTAAATTTTAGAAAGTGTTTTTATATTTTCGAATGTAAAATTATTTTTCGTCACAAAATATGATATCAGATCTTTTGTATGTTGAAGGTGCGGTCGTCACTATTTTTTTACCTCGTTAAGAGGTGTTTTTGTTTGATCCAATTTTCCATGAATTTGGGCCATACCCGGCTTGTTTTATTTGGTAGGATGTAAACTTTAAGTTGGTACCCATTTTGATTTTTCAACGGTTTTTTTTACGATATATATACAGCCGACTTACAGTCGACCAAAAAACACATTTTTCATCTTTGTCGAGCTGATGCGCTGCCATTACTTATCCAATCATATTGATTTGTATGGCAAAGTTAAGCTCTGATCTATTTACTTTAAAATAAAATGAAAACTGGCCCAATCGGGTGGATATCTGGCGAGATATAAGAAGAAATTCGAAAAAGTCAGAAATTTAACATTTTAAACTTTAAAAAATCTTTAAAAAAAAACTGTGTCATCGAAAAAAATAATTAGTGGTATTTTCGTTATCTCGGGGTCCAACACTAACAGAATTTGCTATCAATTGCTGGGGAGCACACCAAGAATATTATTTTGTAAACTAGAGTTATCTAAACCGCTGCTCCGATCAAGATGATTTTTGGATCATTAGCTATTCCTTGGCCCAAATGCTTAAGTTTAATTTTTCAAGTTTTTAACATTTTTTAAGTTTTTTTATAAATTTATTTAGATTTTGTAAGTTATTGAGTTGCATTTTGTAGGAGCCTGCCGAGAGAGCGGATGCCAAGAGAGCGACGGCCGAGAGAGCAACAGCCAAGAAAACGGATAAGGGGGAGGGGTAGTGCTGTGTAGAAAAGGGGAGGGGAAAAGGGCAATTTAAGTTTAAATTTGTTTTGGATTTTAAAAACTTAAACTGCTGCTCCGATCAATATGATTTTCAATCAATAGTCAGTTCTATGGATCAAATGCTTAGGTTTTATTTTTCAAAAATTATTTTGAATTTTGTAGCAGAAGTAAGAGACCTATTTAATTTATTATTATTTATTTATTATTTATTTATTTATTTCGCCAACAGACTTCATGCCCTTTACTGGCTACTTAACTAACTCTTAACTAGTTACTAAATCTAGAAAAATATAATAACAGTGCTTTCTTATTGCTATCCCCTGACGAACTTGGGTCCAATCGCATGCTAAGTGGCAGACTGTTGAAAAGATGTAAAGCTCTGTAAATAGGCTCATTTAGAGCGTAATTCGTTCTATGTGTAGGGATAAAAAAGGTTCAGTCGTTCTTAGAGCCCTACTAGGCACGGATAAGCTAATAATATTTAGCAAAATAGGGCAATCAATTTTGCCGGAAAGTAGGTCTAATATAAAAAGCAGTGCAATTACACTCCTACGATCTTGTAATGTTGCAAGCTGTACAAGGCGACACCTAGCAGCATAGGAAGGAGTGGGATCACGGAACCGGAGGCTTTGCAGGGCGAAACGTAGGCAAAGCTTTTGCACTCGCTCTACCCGATGAATATACACAAGTCCAGTCGGATTCCAGGCAAATGCCGCATATTCTAATTTAGAACGCACAAATGAGAAGAATAGGGTAAGCTTAGTGTATGGGTCAGAGAAGTGAGTTGTGTTGCGCCTAATGAATCCGTACATGACATATGCTTTAGGAATGATGTAGTTAATATGTTCAACAAAGAGAAATTTAGAATCAAAAACAATTCCTAAATCCAGGCACTCGTTTTTTGTGGCAAGGAGATGAGCATTAATGGAATACGAGCAGATTATATTGTTTATGCGCTTGCTGTATCTTACTAAAAAGCATTTTGAAAAATTTAAGGGAAGCATATTTCGGGAGCACCAATTACCTAATCTATTTAAGTCATTCTGGAGGAGTAGACAGTCTACAGTTGAATTAACGGACTTGAATAATTTGAGGTCATCTGCAAATAATAGAAACTCAGAGTCATGTATGGATTTACTTATATCATTTATAAATTAAATGAATAGAAAGGGCCCCAAAGCACTTCCTTGAGGGAGGCCAGACGTTGCCACATACGGGTTCGAAAAAACTCCATTATTTTCCACTCTGTATTCTCTATTGGTTAGGTAGGACCTAATCCAATCTAAGATTAGAGAGTGGAATCCCATTTTTTGAAGCTTAGCTAATAAAGCAGTATGACAGACTTTATCAAAGGCTTTGGCAAAGTCAGTATAGACTACATCTACTTGGTGATGATTCACAAACGAATTTATGCAGAAGTGATTGAAGGTTGCTAAATTAGTGGTAGTCGATCGTCCTGGCATAAATCCATGCTGGTTAGGGGTAATAGTGCGGCCCACAAGAAAGTTAAGCTGCCTAGCCACAATGCGCTCAAACATTTGTGAAATGTTGCTCAGCTTGGCAATTGGTCTGTAATTAGATATGGAACTTTTTACTCCTGATTTGAGAATTGGGGTCACTGTAGCTAACTTCCATCTATGAATGAACATACCACTGGAGAGGGACTTGTTAAAAATTATTTTGAGGGGGTCACATAGAACATCAATACAATTTTTTAGGATAAAGGGAGAAAGGCCATCGCAATCCATACGTTCTGAATCATTAAAGCTCGCGGCAGCAATATGGCAGTCAAAGTCTGACACATTTAGATTTCCTATATTTAATAGGGAGTCGATGGAAAGAAGCGTTTCATCATCATTCCAAGACGAAGTTGGCTCGAAATTGGATGAAAAAAATTTAGCAAACAAGTTAGCAACCTCCATGTCCGAGGAAGCCAATTCACTATTAAGAGACATGTCGGAAGGAATGTTCGATGTTCTTCTTTTGGAGTTTACAAAGTGCCAGAAGGATTTGGGATTCATACGTAATTTACTTTCAACATCTGACAAGTATTGGCTATAAAGAAATTTGTTTAAGAATTCGAATTCACGCTTGTGCAGCTTGTATCTTTCAAGATCGGCAGGGTCACCGCTCTCAAGGTAACGCTTGTAGAACTTTTTACGGAGATTTTTGTATTTTTTGAGCCCCCGCGTATACCAGGGTAGTTTATAAGAACTTTGAACTCTTTTTTAGCATACCTACTAATGATAAGAGAAAGCACAAAAATAAATTGATCATAGCTAGCTTCAACATTAGCATGCGAAAGGCTATCGACCCAATTAATATTAGAAATATCATTTCGAATAGAATTTAAACTATTAGCACTTATATACATTAAAGGTGTGAGTGATTTGTTAGCTGAATAAATATGACATGTTATTAATAGTAATAAAGGGTGATGATGGGCATCACACTCTGAGAGTCGAATATTACTGAGTCAAAATCTGCCAAGTGGGCCACCCCTGATCCGAAGGTCCGATTTTCATCAAACTTGTTGGCTTTTCCTGTTCACAACGACAATATAAGAACTTCATTTGAACGGTTTTGCGAAATTTTAAGTTTTACCGGAGTTATAGAGGTCACAATATGGTATTTTTGCCACTTTTTCGAAAAAGTTGCACTCAGTTTTTATTGCATATCTTTGGAACGGTATGAGATATCTTTATGATGTTTTCACTAATCAATCAAGAATTGTATTAGCTTTTTATAAAAAAATATAACAATTTTTTAAAACTTATTTTTCTATAAAAAAAATAAGAAAAATTTTGTTCAGTGAATTTTTTTCAATGTTCTTCACCAGCTACTGAGTTCAAAACCATTTAAAAATGAAGTTTAATTCATCATGAAGAAGATCCAAAAAAAAAAAGAGGGGCCCGGCCAAAGGTTTTTCGCAATACCTAATTTTCGGTGGGCGCACAGCGGTTTCCCATACAAAAACGACTTGCTCGTGAAAATTCGCTGGTCAACACATGCCGTAGCGCGCGTAGCGTCAGCCGACTGCAGCCGTCAATGAGAAACTTTTTGTCGTTTTGTATGGGAAACCGCTGTGCGCCCACCGAAAATAAGGTATTGCGAAAAACCTTTGGCCGGGCCCCTCTTTTTATACCCTTGCAGAGGGTATTATGATTTCAGTCAGAAGTTTGCAACGCAGTGAAGGAGACGTTTCAGACCCCATAAAGTATATATATTCTTGATCAGCATGACTAGACGAGTCGATCTAGCCATGTCCGTCTGTCCGTCTGTCCGTCTGTCCGTCCGTCTGTCCGTCTGTCCGTCCGTCTGTCCGTCTGTCCGTCCGTTTCTACGCAAACTAGTCTCTGAGTTTTGAAGCTATCGGGCTAAAATTTTCCCAAAAGTCTTATATCTATTGCAGGTCGTATATAAGTCCGAACGAGCCGGATCGGACAACTATATCATATAGCTCCCATAGGAATAATCGGGAAAAAAAATGTAAAAAAATTACATCTTGGGTGTTTTTGAACCTAGAACCTCCTACTTTTGGAAATGTCATTTTTTATCTAATTCTGAATTTCGAATAAAATTTTTTCAAAATCGGACGACTATATCATATAGCTGCCATAGGAACGATCGGAAAATTGGTGATTAATAGGAATGATCTGCAAGGGTATATAAGCTTCGGCTGGCCGAAGCTAGCTTCCTTTCTTGTTTTTTTTTGGATCTTCTTCGTCATGAATTAAACTTCATTTTTAAATGGTTATGAACTCAGTAGCTGGTGAAGAACACTGAAAAAAATACACTTAACAAAATTTTTGTTATTTTTTTTTAAGAAAAAGAAATTTAAACATTTTTTTGTATTTTTTTATGAAATGCAAATACAATTCTTGATCGATTAGTGAAAACATCATACAGATATCTCATACCGTTCCAAAGATATGCAATAAAAACTGAGTGCAACTTTTTCGAAAAAGTGGCAAAAATGCCATATTCTGACCGCTATAACCCCGGTAAAACTTAAAATTTCGCAAAACCGTTCAAATGAAGTTCTTATATTGTCGTTGTGAACAGGAAAAGCCAACAAGTTTGATGAAAATCGGACCTTCGGATCAGGGGTGGCCCACTTGGCAGATTTTGACTCTTAAGTTATTACTGTTTGGGCATTGTGTGTACACAAGTATATTCACAATATGGTGAATAAAGAGGGCCTGGGCAATCTGCCGGGCACTTTGGTTTTTCCTTAGGTAATTCTTTAGCTAATGGTGGCAAGGTTTTTCCATCCAGTTCTCCAAGTACAGGTATTTTATAATTTGTTTCTGGTACTGGAGTCTGTTCCGGATTTGGTATTTCCTTGTTTACAAATTTTTTTAGGAAGTCCAATTCAGAGTGTAGCTTGCAAGCTTCTTCCCATGTGTGTTAATGCTGAAATCGAGCCGATATCAAAATAGAAGTAAGAACGCCAAATTTACGTGCGCACACGACAAACGTATTTTATTGAGTGAATCATACAAAGCATCATAGAGCGGGAGAAACAAGAAGAAAAAGGAATAGGAGAAACTATCGCTTAGAGATGTGCAAGTAGAACGATATAACTTGTAAACTTCAACACTTCTTCTCAAGTTAGATTGTTCCTTACAATTTTTCATTTAAACCAAGCGACTTTACAAAATTATTATGCTTTTCTTTCTGTAAGTTTTTAGTAAAGATGTCTGCTACATTTTCGTTGGTGGGAACATATTTTATAAAAACTTCTCCTCTAGCAATAACCTCGCGAACATGATGATACTTGATGTCGACATGCTTGGTCCTTTTGTGATGTACAGGATTCGATGCAATCTGCTGTGCGCTTAAGTTGTCGCCGTTTATCTCGATGGGCTCTGCGTTCGGATGAAATGCTATTTCTTCTAGTAGACGACGCAGGTAGATTGCTTCTCTAGATGCAGTGGATAAAGCAATGTATTCAGCCTCGGTGCTGCTGAGCGCGACTAATCCTTGCTTTTTGGATTCCCAGGAGAAAGCTGATCCACCCAGGTAAAAACAGTACCCAGAGTACGATTTTCTATCCAAACTATCGTTTGCCCAGTCTGCATCGACAAACGCATGCAATCGTTGACCAGTCTTGTGATAGTGTAGCTTTAAGTCGATCGTCTTCGAGAGATATCGCAAAATGTGTTTTGCGCCAGACTCATGCTCGACATGTGGGTTGGAGTTTCGCTGTGCTAACTTGCTTATAGAGTGCATGATGTCAGGACGCGTTGAAATAGCCAAGTACATTATAGATCCGATAAGTGACTGATAGTCAGTTGTATCCACTTCAGCACAGTTGTCACTATCGCACCGAATTTGAAATCCAGGGTTTAACGGCGTTGAAACAGATCGGCACTGATTCATGTTGTACTTCTCAAGTAGACATTTAATGTACTGCTTCTGACACACAGAAATTGTACCACGCTCGCCTTGTCGCTGTATCTCCATTCCAAGAAAGTGATGCAATGGACCATTGTCATGAATATCAAAACTTTCATGCAACTTCTTTTTGATATTATCCAGATCACTCTTTTGCGAACAAGCTATTATAATATCATCGACGTATATGGCTATCAAATTGTACGAATTCTGACTTATTTTCTTATACAGACACGGTTCACTTTTAGTTGCCTGAAAGCCCAATCCTTTTAAAGTGTCATCCAGTGTGCTATTCCAGGCCCTGCCAGACTGTTTGAGGCCATATATGGCTTTGTTAAGCTTTAACACGCGGTTTGGATGTTGATCGCTGACGAAATTCTCTGGCTGCTTCATATATACTATTTCGTTCAATTTACTGTTCAAATATGCATTTGAAACATCCATTTGATGAAGGTATAGCTCCTTTTCTGCTGCTACTGCCAACAAAAGCCTTATGTTCTCATATCGAATGACGGGTGAAAAGGTTTCGTAGTAATTTATTCCATATTGCTGGCTGCACCCCTTGGCTACAAGTCTGCTCTTAAACCTTATGATATTTCCTTCAACATCACGCTTAACTCGGAACACCCACATGGATCCTATAGCTTTTGCACCTGAAGGAAGATCTACCAAAGACCAAGTCTTGTTTTCGATAAGGGCCTGATATTCACGTTCCATAGAATTTTGCCACTTAGACGAATGCATGCCCGTTAGTGCCTGTTTTACTGTGTCGGGCGTCTCAATGTCGTGATAGCTTACAATATTGTTGACCATATTGTACTCTTTTCTTGGCCTACCTCGCTGGCCAGTGCGTATAATCTTGGGCCTACCTGGACCACGGTGAGCACGTACACTATCAACGGGGCTGCTTGGCGGACTGGCATTAGCTTCTTCAAAACTCTCGAACTCGTCGTCATCAGAGTTTTGCTCATCTGGGTCTGGATACACGCCCTCTGGAACTGAGTTCTCCGCGTTGATTTCTTCTGGAGCTGCTTGTGCTACTTCTGCTGCGCCGACATCTTCTGAAGCTGCTTCTTCTTCTCCAACTACGCCCTCTGCTGCACCGACTTCTTCTGAATCGGTTGCGGCTTGTGGAAACTCTAAGATAAATGAAGTAAAATCATTAGTGCTTGCCTGCTGATTACCCGATACTTCTTCGCCCTCAACAAATTTGACGTCCCGCTTTTCCACGACTTGTCGAGCCTCATTGTCGAATAGTCGATATGCCTTGGCGGTGAGCGAGTAGCCGACGAACGTGTACTCCTTGCCCTTAGCACGAAACTTGTGGTGATGCATCTTATCCAGTGCATATACGGGTGAACCAAAAATCCGTAGATGCGCGACCGAAGGCTTCTTGCCGCTCCACTTTTCCATAGGGGTGATCCCGTCGAGCGCCTGCGATGGAGATCTATTTCGTAAGTAGCTTGCAGTTGCAACAGCTTCTGCCCACAATGGCTCCTCAATGTTTTTGTGCAGCATCATACTGCGCGCCATCTCAACAAGCGTTCTATTCGCTCTTTCGGCCACACCGTTTTGTTGCGGGGTGTATGGCACGGTTAATTGTCTCTTAATTCCACACTCACGCAGATATTCGTCGAACTTGTGGTTTATATACTCCCCGCCATTGTCACTGCGAATCGCTTTAATGCGCTTTTGTGTTTGATTTTCAACTAGCTGTTTAAACATTTTGAACTTTTCAAATGCCTGATCCTTGGTTTGCATAAAGTAAACAAACACTCGCTTTGAAAAATCATCGATAAAGGTTATAAAGTACTTTGCGCCACTTATCGATTTCACATTTATCGGTCCGCACACGTCCGAATGAACTAGTTCCAAAATGTTATTTGCTCGCGCTTCACTTTTTTTAGGGAATGGCAAAACACAAATCTTTGATTTGTTGCAGGTGTTGCAATTTATTTCAGCCGGAATGTTATTCACGTCAATGCCTTTTACACGTTGATTTACTATCAGTTCCTTAAGGTTTCGAAAATTAAGGTGACCATATCGATTATGCCACACGACCGCCTTTTGTTGCACTGAGAACAATCGGTTCACGTTTAAGTCACTGAACAAAAATAAATTGTTTTGCAGTTGCGCCCTTAATATAACAGCTCCATCTTTTGCCGTTACTGTTGCGCGATTTTCTATAAAATGCACGGAATGCCCATACTGCATTGCTTTGCTAACGGAAAAGAAATTCATTTGTAAATCTGGCACATATAACACGTCTTGCAATGTTATTTCACAATCGCTGGTTTTTATTTTGATGTTTCCTTTGCCAGGCGATTCAATTATTTTGTCCGCTGCTAACATAACTTTGTCTTTTTCTTCGACCAACGAAACAAACGCACTTTTCACACAGCACATATGAGAAGTTGCCCCACTGTCCAGGCACCAAGTCTGTTTTGTTATGTTCTGCTGATTCACAGCAGCAAAAACCGAAAACGATAATCTTTCATTGCTTCTCTCTTCGCTTTGAAATTTGCCTTTACCATCTTTTCCTCTTTCTCTACACTGTGCCGCTTTGTGGCCACGTTTGCCACACACGAAACACTTTCCGTTGAATTTACCGTTTTCCTTTGCATGTGCGTTTTGTTTTTCGCTTCCCGATCCAGCGTAATAAGCGTGTTGCTTGCTGTCCTTCTCATTTTTCTCGTTCATTCTTTCGGCCTCTGCCAAAAGTTTGATCTTTAGTGATTCAAATACCGGTAGCGAATCTCTTGTTTCCATAGCAACAACAAAATGTTCATACTCCGCACTTAAACTTGACATTAGAATTATCACTTTTAACTCCTCGGGTATTTCGACGTTCACTTCGTTTAATTTGTCAATTATTTCCACGAAATTGTTCAAGTATTGGACCATGCTTTGATCTTCCGAGTATTTCGAATTTAACAGTTTTTTAAACAACAACACTTTTCGAAGTGGTCCTCTTGAGACATACACCTCGCGCAACTTGGCCCATGCTGCTAGCGCTGAGGTTGCATTTTTCACATAACTTAACTGCGACACATTCACATTAAGAATTATGCATGCCAATGCCTTTTCGTCCATTAAGTTCCATTTGACAGCTTCCTCGGGTGTTGACTCGCTAGTCAACTTCAGCTTGCCACTAACGATGCCCCAAAGTTCTTGGTGTACCAGAACACTTCGCATCTGAATACTCCACACATCGTAATTCTGATCACTTAACTTTTCTATTTGATACGCACTCATCTTAGTTTCGCGAGACTGGGCCCATAACCAATGTTAATGCTGAAATCGAGCCGATATCAAAATAGAAGTAAGAACGCCAAATTTACGTGCGCACACGACAAACGTATTTTATTGAGTGAATCATACAAAGCATCATAGAGCGGGAGAAACAAGAAGAAAAAGGAATAGGAGAAACTATCGCTTAGAGATGTGCAAGTAGAACGATATAACTTGTAAACTTCAACAATGTGGGTTCTGTTTCGGAAGTTAGTTCCTGCCTGATTTTGGCTATTCTGTTGAAGGCTTTCTTTCTTAGTCCACCTTTCCATGTTTTTGAGAAGAATAAAAAAATAGTTTGGAGACGAGAGAAAAAAAAAATTTTCTGTTCTTGGGTTTTTTTTTATTTTTATTATTATTATTTTATTTTAATCTCAACCCTGTCCAAGTCGTTGGCTCTGCTGATGTATCTTTTCTTGATCAATTTATTATGTTTAATATACAATGTCAGCATGAATTGAGCAACGCTTGTAATTGTAAGAATTAATAATAATAGCCACAGAGCATTAAAATCTTCTGTGTGATCTACTATTTTAATATCATTTACAACATTGGCCTTATTGTCCTTAGACTGGGTGTCGTCCGAACCGAACCACCCCATTTTAATTTTTATTTAATATTTTCAAATATGTTCAATTTATATTCTGTGTTTATCCCTAAAGATTATAAAATGAAAGACCGATTTTTAAGGGGATACGACCACAGCCCAAACCGTAAGAGCTATAGCAGCCAAATTTTTTCACAGTATGGCATTGGGGGCGTAGGCGCCCACTAAGGTCCAATATGTCCCCCAGAGGCCCCAAACAGCTCCAACATCCATATTTTGAGCAAAAAAAAAGAGATTTTTTAATGCTTAACTTCTGAAGTGGTTGGAATTTCGAAATTTGGAGTTTGCAGAATTTTAGGTTTTGAAAAGGCCTAATTGGAAATCTAAAAGAAATTTCGATATCCCCCATAATTTGGGGGCTACGTTTAAAATTAACTTTTCGATTTTGAAAATCTAAACCGCTGCTCCGATCAAGATGATTTTTGGATCATTAGTTATGCTTAAGTTTAAAATTTCAAGTTTTTAACATTTTTTTAAGTATTTTAACGAATTTATTTAGATTTTGTAAGTTATTGCGTTGCATTTTTTGGGAGCCTGCCGAGAGAGCGGATGCCAAGAGAGCGACGACCGAGAGAGCAACAGGCAAAACAACTGATGAGGGGGAGGGGTAGTGCTGTGAGGAAAAGGGGAGGGGAAAAGGGCAATTTAAGTTTAAATTTGTTTTGGATTTTAAAAACTTAAACTGCTGCTCCGATCAATATGATTTTCGATCAATAGTCAGTTCTGTGGATCAAATGCTTAGGTTTTATTTTTCAAAAAGTATTTTGAATTTTGTAGCAGAAGTAAGAGCCCTATTTAATTTCCGTAATGGATTAAAATAAAAAATTACTACAAAAGCAAAGCCAAGCTCCAAGTTAACTATTCATCTTAAGATTCGAACTCTTGACCAAATACGTTTGTACATATGTATGTATATTTGGATATGTTTTGATTTGCTTACAATACATGTGCAATACAATACATACACACAATGGGTGTGTATGTTTCTACTTGAAAGTAGATAAGGTGTTTAAATACAACAAAAATTAATAATTTCCTTTCAGGCAATGCAAAATTTGTCGAGTTTAATTAAGGCCGTCAGCCGTCGGGTACGCAGGGGGATCAACGGGGGACTCGTCCCCTGCCGTAACTGTGTGCACCGATGGTAGTGCGACTATACTCTCCCCGTGAGGGCGGCTGGAAGCAGGTCCATAGTCTAGCTATGACTATGGATGCTGACGAATCGTAGTCGGGCGGACCTGGGCAGGTCTTTAAAGTGCCTCCCCTCAAGTCAGGCGTGTCAAGCGACCCGTGCCCGCTGACTTTCAGGTTCGCAGCTGAGGGGTTAATCCAGCTGTGTTTTAACGGAGCCTTCCCAGGGCCGGGCAACCCTGGGTCGGAAGTGGCCTTGCCGTGGCTTTGGGGCGGAGTCACGGTCGACTTTTTCATAGAGCCCCAACAACCCTCAGGCCCGCCGCGCTTGCCTGGTCGAGCAACGCGGGCGATCATGTACTGACAATGAAACCCAACACCGTAGCTTCGGACCTCACGGGGAGGTTAAACCCCAAACCGATTCCGCTACCGTCGAGGTAGGGCCGCGAACACCCAGTCAGGGTGCTCCGGCTCCGATGGGAACGGAAGGGGCTGCTAAGACCAGCACCCCACTAGACAACAAGAACAACAACCCACACAGCAGCGGAACCCAGCCGGGTACCAGCAAGGCAGCCACCGTTACGCATCAGCAGCGTAAGGCCAAGGTCAGTCGGGCCCGTTTTATTCTCGGCAAGATAGCCAAGAATGAGGCAGAGGGCAAGACTGACCAGCGCGATGCGGAGGACAAGACTCGATGCCTTGCGGAGATCGCAGAATTCGAAGAATACATGAGGACGCGCCCGGAGGCCACTGTAACAAACACAAAAAGGGACCGCTCGCATGAGGCAAGCGTGAGCGCACCGAAACGGGCAAAGGACGCACAGGGGAGGCCAAGACCGACCTCCTTTGTGAAGAAGGCCAAGAAATTCAGCGACGTAGCCAGAGACAGCCTCGCGATGGCACTGGTGGACGACCTGCACGACGACGGACGCCTGCTGTCGGAGAAGTGGGAGGAGATCGAGGTCAAGGTGGCCGACATGGTAGCTGAAAGGCTATCAGCCGTGCCAGACGGTCCGATCCCCTCCTTCGACTCGTCGGACATGGTCAGAGGGCACCGGGTGATCAAGTGCGATGACTCGTTCTCGAGGACCTTCCTGGCGGAATGCATATCCAAGATTGGAAATGCATGGGACGGCCTTAGCATTAGGCTCGTCCACGCCAGGGAGGTTCCAAGGAGGCCGCGGGCTCGCATTTGGTTGCCAAAGGGGCAGACTGACCAAGGAAAGGTGCTGTCGCTGCTGAGGGCTCAGAACCCAGAAGTGCATACTGAGGACTGGGCAATACTCAAAGTAGAGAAGGAGATGAAGACGAGCCAGCCGTTCCTCTTCCTCATCAACCAGCGCTGCCTGCCGCAGCTTGAGAAGGCCGACTACACCATCCGGTACGGCCTACGGAAGGCCAAGATCAAGGTCTTCCTGGCAGAGCCGGATGATGTTCTCGAGGAGGTCGATGACACCAACAAGCTGTTGGATGACCTGGTCATCGACGACAAGACCCCAGACATAACACCCAACACCGATGCCTAAAGTCGTGCAGATTAACCTGAAGCGCAGCATGCATGCTTCAGCCAATCTTGCAGTTCTTCTCAGTGAGAGGAACATTGACATAGGCATCGTTCAAGAACCATGGACGCGAGACAGACAAATCTCGGGTCTAACACAACAAGGATATAAACTCTTTTATACTAACTCGACAGGTAGGCCGAGAGCAGGTATTATTATAAAGAATAACTATAACGCACTTCTATGCCCCAATCTTAGCACACCGGATCTAGCAGTTGCCAGATTCGTGGCGGCGGATGGGACATCGATGGTGATAGCCTCATCCTACATGGCCCATGATGAACCGGCTCCACCTGAGCCAGTCATCAAGCTGCTGCAATGGGCGGAAGATACTAAGACAACCCTGGTGCTCGGATGCGACGCTAACGCGAGGCACGCACTATGGGGAAGCTCGGAAACCAACGAAAGGGGTGAGTCTCTTTTTGATAATATTATCTGCCGCAACATCACCATATGTAACAGAGGTAACACACCCACCTTTATATTCCCAAGCACAAGGGAATTTCAGGGATGGGAAGAGGTGTTAGACCTCACTTTACAGACAGAATTTAGTAGATATAAGGTTGAAAAGTGGATAGTGTCGAAACAAAATTCCTTTTCAGATCACAGGTACATTTTCTTCGAAATTTCGATTCCGATTAGCAAACCGGAACCGAAACGTAACCCCCGTAGAACAAACTGGGACAAATTCGGTAAGATTGTCTACTCGAAAGTTAGCAACAGAAGAATACGGGTACAAACCTCTACGACGACCCTGGACAAGGAAGTAGAGGACCTAACAAACATTCTAAACAATGCATATAAGGAAACATGCAAGGTTTCATACTCTAAGAAACAACACCCTTTATGGTGGACCAAAGAGCTTGGCACTCTAAGAAAGAGGGCAAGAAAAGCCTATAACTCCAGCTATGCTAC
This sequence comes from Drosophila prostipennis, assembly GCA_037075205.1. NCBI lineage: Eukaryota > Metazoa > Arthropoda > Insecta > Diptera > Drosophilidae > Drosophila > Drosophila prostipennis. Next base: position 256,787 of record JBAMCJ010000877.1, read on the forward strand.
CAAGGAATGGGAGCCATACAAAGAAGCACAAAAAGCATACAAAAAAGCGATATACGCAGCCAAGAAAGACTCTTGGAGGACTTACTGCGAATCGCTAGAAGGTATAAAAGACTCGGCTAGACTAAGCAAGGTCCTTGCTAAAGGGTATAACAGCCCAACTCTACTACACAAACAAGACGGATCAGCGACTACAACGGTGGAAGAATCCCTAGAGACACTAGTGGATACACACTTTCCAGGCAACCTTCGAGAAAAGCCAGCACCTACTGAAGGTCAGAGGGCTCATCAACCAACACACACAAGGGATATCATAACCATTGAAAGAATCAACTGGGCGATAAACTCTTTCGACAAATATAAGAGTCCGGGGCCAGACGGCATTTTCCCGGCAATGCTTCAAGCAACACAGGTCAGCATCAGTAGGTGGCTGCAAGCCATTTACACGGCTTGCATCAGACTAACACACATACCGCTTCTATGGAAGGAAGCCAAAGTTGTATTTATACCAAAACCAGGAAGAAGAGGTCATATCCTAGCAAAGGATTACAGGCCGATCAGCCTTACCTCATTCCTAATGAAAACGCTGGAACGAATGATCGATATTCATATCCGGGAAAACACCGAGAAGCAGCATCTATCGGACGCTCAGCATGCGTACCGAAAGGGCAGATCGACAGAAACGGCACTACACGAAGTAGTTTGCCACATAGAAAAATCGCTACATTTTAACCAATATACAATGGCCACCTTCTTAGATATAGAAGGTGCGTTCAATAATGTGAACGCCGAATCCATACTGAGCTCCCTCAACTCGATCGGCGTTGAAGGAGACATCAGAGCTTGGATCGGAGTTATGCTCACGAGCAGGACGATAACAGCCGAACTGAGTGGCACTTACCTCACACGCTTTGTGAAGAGAGGCACACCTCAGGGCGGGGTTCTATCGCCACTGCTCTGGCTCATCAACATGAACGACATATTGAGAGAACTCAATAGCGGAGGAGTAAAAGTAGTAGCCTACGCAGACGACGTAGTGTTGCTAGTATCAGGACCATTCCCAGATGTCATTAGTAATATAATGACGGGGGCCCTTAACCGACTAAATGAATGGGCAAAAACCTGCGGACTAGGTATAAACCCGAGTAAAACCGAACTGATGCTCTTCACGCGAAGAACAAAGATCCCAACGTACAGCAAACCAAAAATAGATGGAATCGAACTCGAGCTATCGGATAAGGCTAAGTATCTAGGAGTGATACTAGACCCGAAGCTCTCGTGGAAACTGAACATCACGGAACGAGTAAGAAAGGCCAGCATAGCATTCTACTCGTGCAGGAAAATGTTTGGCAAAAACTGGGGTATACACCCTAAGATAATATTATGGCTTTACACAGCAGTGGTAAGGCCAATTCTCACATACGGGGCACTAGTCTGGTGGCCAGCCCTGACAAGAGCATACAATATTGCCAAGCTGACAAGAATACAAAGATCAGCTTGCGCAGGAGCTACAGGGGCATTAAGATCATGCCCGGCTGCCGCGTTGAACACTATTCTGGATATAATGCCGATAGAACTTTTCATAAAGGATACGGCAGCGCAGAGTGCGGCCAGACTGAAGGCAAGTAATTGCTGGAAAGGCTACCACACAGGACACTGCCGTATCTTAGAGGACAACAACTATCTGGCAAAGAACAAGACGGATTATATGACAGCGGAGATAAGATTTGGAAACGGATTTACGACTACCTTTCCAACGAGGGAAGACTGGGAGAATGACAGAGTAACCGGACAAGATGAGGTATCACTCTACACTGACGGCTCCAAGATGGACTGTGGTGTAGGGGCTGGAATTTTCGCTGAAAGCTGGGGGATTGAATCGAAATTCCACCTCCCAGAATCAGCGACAGTTTTTCAGGCTGAGGTACTTGCTATTTTAGAAGCAGCCAAGCTTTCGATTCAGCAATGCCTCAGGAATACCAAGGTACGGATATACTCGGATAGCCAAGCGGCTATCAAATCTCTCGCAGCAGCAAGAACCAACTCGACACTAGTAGCCGATTGCAAGTCGGCTCTTAACATACTAGCAACAAACAACCATGTACAGATAACATGGGTGCCAGGGCACAATGATATACCAGGAAACGAAAAGGCGGATGAACTTGCACGAATGGGGTCGGCAGACGACTCCTATACAACTAGTCTACCTGAATCCCTTAATACAGTCCAAGCAAGGATTCACGAACACTACAAAACACTAGCTAGTAAAAGTTGGTCAGAAAAGCAGGGTCTCAGGAGATCAAAGCTCTGCTGGCCAACCATCAATAGCAAGAGAACTCGAGAACTAATATCCAAAAGCAAAAGGGATATTAGAAGGATCACGGCACTCATCACAGGCCATTGGGCCATTGGCACGCAAGCCATGAAGATGGGGCTTCCGTACAATGCTAATTGCAGGAGCTGCAAAGAAACAGACACACAGGAGACACCTGAGCACATGATGTGTCATTGCCCAGCACTAAACCATATCAGGGCGAGATACTTCGGGGCGTATCAGCTGGAATCATTGGGAGAAATAGGAAAGCAGAGGATAACTGCAATCCTAGGTTTTCTAAATGATGCAGGCTGGTACTGAAGAGAACGCGGAGACAACAATTTACGAGGGTGTGGATCAAAACGGAGCTCAGCTCTACTTGGAGGCTCTCAGAGAGGACCTCACCACTTCTACCTACCTACCTAAAATTAATAATTATCGATCAAATGTGGAATCGGAAAATAATAAGTTACTTCGCTACTTTTGTATTGGTGGCCAATCTTTTCGTGTGTGTACAAATGTTTTCGTTTCATTCAAAACAAAAAATTTGAAAACAACAAATTCCAATTTACAAACACGTATACAAATTTGTGCGCAAATTAAAATTGCATTGATAACATTGTAACTGATAGAAAGTATAAAAATGCACTACTTTTACTTAGATCACATTCATCCCTAAAGATTATAAAATGAAAGACCGATTTTTAAGGGGATACGACCACAGCCCAAACCGTAAGAGCTATAGCAGCCAAATTTTTTCACAGTATGGCATTGGGGGCGTAGGCGCCCACTAAGGTCCAATATGTCCCCCAGAGGCCCCAAACAGATACAACATCCATATCCGTCTGTCCGTCCGTCTGTCCGTCTGTCCGTCCGTTTCTACGCAAACTAGTCTCTCAGTTTTGAAGCTATCGGGCTAAAATTTTCCCAAAAGTCTTATATCTATTGCAGGTCGTATATAAGTCCGAACGAGCCGGATCGGACAACTATATCATATAGCTCCCATAGGAATAATCGGGAAAAAAATGTAAAAAAATTACATCTTGGGTGTTTTTGAACCTAGAACCTCCTACTTTTGGAAATGTCATTTTTTATCTAATTCTGAATTTCGAATAAAATTTTTTCAAAATCGGACGACTATATCATATAGCTGCCATAGGAACGATCGGAAAATTGGTGATTAATAGGAATGATCTGCAAGGGTATATAAGCTTCGGCTGGCCGAAGCTAGCTTCCTTTCTTGTTTTTTTTTGGATCTTCTTCGTCATGAATTAAACTTCATTTTTAAATGGTTATGAACTCAGTAGCTGGTGAAGAACACTGAAAAAAATACACTTAACAAAATTTTTGTTATTTTTTTTTAAGAAAAATAAATTTAAAATTTTTTTGTATTTTTTTATGAAAAGCAAATACAATTCTTGATCGATTAGTGAAAACATCATACAGATATCTCATACCGTTCCAAAGATATGCAATAAAAACTGAGTGCAACTTTTTCGAAAAAGTGGCAAAAATGCCATATTCTGACCGCTATAACCCCGGTAAAACTTAAAATTTCGCAAAACCGTTCAAATGAAGTTCTTATATTGTCGTTGTGAACAGGAAAAGCCAACAAGTTTGATGAAAATCGGACCTTCGGATCAGGGGTGGCCCACTTGGCAGATTTTGACTCTTAAGTTATTACTGTTTGGGCATTGTGTGTACACAAGTATATTTTTCCTTAGGTAATTCTTTAGCTAATGGTGGCAAGGTTTTTCCATCCAGTTCTCCAAGTACAGGTATTTTATAATTTGTTTCTGGTACTGGAGTCTGTTCCGGATTTGGTATTTCCTTGTTTACAAATTTTTTTAGGAAGTCCAATTCAGAGTGTAGCTTGCAAGCTTCTTCCCATGTGGGTTCTGTTTCGGAAGTTAGTTCCTGCCTGATTTTGGCTATTCTGTTGAAGGCTTTCTTTCTTAGTCCACCTTTCCATGTTTTTGAGAAGGATAAAAAAATAGTTTGGAGACGAGAGAAAAAAAAAATTTTCTGTTCTTGGGTTTTTTTTTATTTTTATTATTATTATTTTATTTTAATCTCAACCCTGTCCAAGTCGTTGGCTCTGCTGATGTATCTTTTCTTGATCAATTTATTATGTTTAATATACAATGTCAGCATGAATTGAGCAACGCTTGTAATTGTAAGAATTAATAATAATAGCCACAGAGCATTAAAATCTTCTGTGTGATCTACTATTTTAATATCATTTACAACATTGGCCTTATTGTCCTTAGACTGGGTGTCGTCCGAACCGAACCACCCCATTTTAATTTTTATTTAATATTATCAAATCTGTTCAATTTATATTGTGTGTTTATCCCTAAAGATTATAAAATGAAAGACCGATTTTTAAGGGGATACGACCACAGCCCAAACCGTAAGAGCTATAGCAGCCAAATTTTTTCACAGTATGGCATTGGGGGCGTAGGCGCCCACTAAGGTCCAATATGTCCCCCAGAGGCCCCAAACAGCTCCAACATCCATATTTTGAGCAAAAAAAAAGAGATTTTTTAATGCTTAACTTCTGAAGTGGTTGGAATTTCGAAATTTGGAGTTTGCAGAATTTTAGGTTTTGAAAAGGCCTAATTGGAAATCTAAAAGAAATTTCGATATCCCCCATAATTTGGGGGCTACGTTTAAAATTAACTTTTCGATTTTGAAAATCTAAACCGCTGCTCCGATCAAGATGATTTTTGGATCATTAGTTATTCTATGGCCCAAATGCTTAAGTTTAAAATTTCAAGTTTTTAACATTTTTTTAAGTATTTTAACGAATTTATTTAGATTTTGTAAGTTATTGCGTTGCATTTTTTGGGAGCCTGCCGAGAGAGCGGATGCCAAGAGAGCGACGACCGAGAGAGCAACAGGCAAAACAACTGATGAGGGGGAGGGGTAGTGCTGTGAGGAAAAGGGGAGGGGAAAAGGGCAATTTAAGTTTAAATTTGTTTTGGATTTTAAAAACTTAAACTGCTGCTCCGATCAATATGATTTTCGATCAATAGTCAGTTCTGTGGATCAAATGCTTAGGTTTTATTTTTCAAAAAGTATTTTGAATTTTGTAGCAGAAGTAAGAGCCCTATTTAATTTCCGTAATGGATTAAAATAAAAAATTACTACAAAAGCAAAGCCAAGCTCCAAGTTAACTATTCATCTTAAGATTCGAACTCTTGACCAAATACGTTTGTACATATGTATGTATATTTGGATATGTTTTGATTTGCTTACAATACATGTGCAATACAATACATACACACAATGGGTGTGTATGTTTCTACTTGAAAGTAGATAAGGTGTTTAAATACAACAAAAATTAATAATTTCCTTTCAGGCAATGCAAAATTTGTCGAGTTTAAAATTAATAATTATCGATCAAATGTGGAATCGGAAAATAATAAGTTACTTCGCTACTTTTGTATTGGTGGCCAATCTTTTCGTGTGTGTACAAATGTTTTCGTTTCATTCAAAACAAAAAATTTGAAAACAACAAATTCCAATTTACAAACACGTATACAAATTTGTGCGCAAATTAAAATTGCATTGATAACATTGTAACTGATAGAAAGTATAAAAATGCACTACTTTTACTTAGATCACATTCATTTATTATATACATAGCTCTGCCACAAGCCTTCTGATTCTCGCTCCTGAAGGATCTTCTATAAAGGTTGTTTACAGAAAGGTTTTCCAAAAAACGCACCAATAAGAAAGTCCTGACAACCGTACTCCAAACTAATTTTAAGCGAACGAAGTCGCTCCGGGTACAGCTAGTAAATATATATTCGCTTCTTCTTTTTTTTTGTTGTTTTTTGTCTTTTTTTTTACAATTAATATGACTTGTGCCTATTCATGTTGTTTAATTTTTTTTTTTTTTTTGGGCCGTCTTCGTATACAGCTCAAAATTACAGAGTTTTCATTCTTATTCTTTTTTTTTTGCTTATATTAATTTGTTTTTTTTTTTTTACAATTTTTGGTCCTGCCTTTCAAAAAAATTTCTCTTCGGGCCGTCTTCTTGTACAGCTCAAAGTTTTAATAGTTTCTTTTATTTGTATAATTAAAAAAAAAAATTTCTGCAGACATCGGTCCGGATTTATTTCCATCGTTGGTGCAGAAAGATTTGCCTATTCTTTCCGCACTTGGTGTCTTCTCTGCTGCCGTTGTCCGGGGCCTATGGGCTCAGGCGGCGCCGGTGCTGGTCCTTGCACAGGCAGTGATTTCGGTGATTAATTTTGGTTTTTTTTTTTTTGTATTATTTCATCATCATTTTTTTTTTTGTTTTTGTTTCCTTTTGGCCCTTTTGACTCGGGCGGTGCCGGTGCTGGTCCCGCACAAGCAAAGATTTCGGTGATTAATATTTTTGTTTTTTTTTTTTTTTTTGGCCCTTTTGACTCGGGCGGCGCCGGTGCTGGTCCCGCACAAGCAAGTCCTCGATCTCTTGTTTTTTTTTTTAAGTTTCATAATTATTGTTTGTTTGCACTGCTTCACATTGATTTTTAAAAATAAAGCTCACAAAATAAAATCATTGCAGATTTGCATAACTCGACCAATTTGAAACTCATCGGTGTTCTTGATTTATTATTTTTTTTTTTAGCACTTTCCAAGGTGATAATTGTTATTTTGTATTTATAGAGGCGTACATGCCAATTATATTTTTTTTTTTTTAGTTTCACTGTCACGGCCGCCATGTAGATCCATAATTATCCCGTTCAAAGTTATAACACACACACTGGTATACTAAATTTAATGTTTTTATTTGTATATAAACTTGTCACTTAACACATTACATTATTACAAATAGTTCACCCCCTTTGTAGGAGTTGTTGGTCTTTTGGTTAGGAGTTTTAGACTGCTCTCTATTGATTTCCATAACTCCTTCTTAGCTCTCAATCTGGGGCAGCGCTGTCGGTCAAGCCGGCAGCGGCGCAGCGGATTTATGTATTAGCCTAATTTCATATAAATCTTATACATATCTGAGAGTGGTTCTCAGAGAGGGAATGTTATGTGCACTTACATTTGGATCAATTTGTTGCTGTCGCCAAGCTGTGGGAACTGCCGACGCAGCCGCTTATCGCCCGCGGAAGGCGTGCGCGATCGGATTGCGTTTGCACTTGAAGAGTGCTGATCCTGCGCTCTTAACACTATCTCTCCCTGAAGATAATCATCATCCTACCCTCCAGCTGGGGTTTTCAACTCAGTAAGAGCTTCAACAAGGCCAAGGCTAAGATTATCCACAGCTTTTGCATTCCTTATCTATAATTGATTGGTCATACCTAACAGATGTTCCTGTTGCGGACGGACATTATGGTGTCCTTTACAATTTTTTTGATAAATGCGTACCCCTTTCTATGTTATAAAGCTAACATTTTTTTTCATATTCAAATTATGTTTAGTCTTACTATTAAAACCCGTTTTAAAAAAAGTTCAAAAATGTGAGTAGAGTGACTAGTTAAAAATTTTTTGTGTTAGTGGTGCTATTATTTTTTTCACAGCTGTACCCGGGACAAACCATGTTTCTGAGACGCAAATAACATCCAAATTGGAACGGACAAACATATTTTTAAATTCATCCATTTTCTTAGTTAGTCTTTAAGACCCGTTTGTTTGTTACTTAAAATGTTTATCATTGCATGACTGCTTGTCCCTGCTGTTCCCATATAGGATTCATCTCCCATATTGTTTTTTCTGTATAGTATGCAAACTGTGGCGCGCCGTGGAAAAACTCCGTACAGCTCTCCGTGGTTTACTCGTCAGCTTTCCTATCTAAAGAACAAAAAATGCAGACTCTTCATACGTCTGGCTCGCAGACGGACTTTGCCAAATATTCTGTAGTCAAATCAGACTACTAAAACATAATTCTGAATGTTAAATAAACTTCCTTGCACGTTGTAAAAGTGACTTTAAAAGTAATCCAAATCTATTTTATTCATTTGTGAACGTCAAACGAAAATCTCAATGCTTTCCTCCATCCATGTTTTTTAATTCTGTTGTCTTTTCCGATGAAAACGGTATTTCTAACTTATTTGCTGATTTTTTTCAATCAACTTATACAAAAGCTGATAGTGGCAAAGATTTTAACTATCTTCATCTGGGCTCAATTTTTAATCCGGTTATTCTTGAAGCTGATGTTCTCCAGGGCTTAGAGAAAACTCTCTTTTTCAGCAGGACCTGATATGGTCCCTAGTTGCATTCTAAAAAATTGTTCAAATTTTCTTTCCAGTCCTCTAACAATCCTTCTCAACATGTCGTTAAATCAATGTAATTTTCCGTCAGCTTGGATGGAATCTTTTATTGTTCCTCTGTTTAAAAAAGGTAATAGGTCTCATATTGGTAACTATCGTGGGATTGCTAGGCTCAGTGCTATTCCTAAAATTTTCGAAAAATTAATAACTTGTCAATTGCAGCATCAATGTCTGTCGCTTATTTCCCCATGTCAACATGGCTTCACCAGGTGCCGATCTACTACCACTAATTTGCTTGAATTTACCTCATTAGTAAAACGTGGCTTTCTTCATAAGCAGCAAACTGGTGTTATTTTTACGGATTTTTCCAAAGCATTTGACTCGGTAAACCATGGTCTACTTATTCATAAACTTACACTTATGGGATTCCCTCCAAAGTTGTTAAAGTGGTTACATTCATATCTCACTGACCGCTCTCAGAGGGTGAAATATAATAATATAACTTCCAAAACTATAAATGTTACCTCCGGGGTGCCTCAAGGAAGTTATTTGGGACCCTTATTAGTTGGCTTTTTGATAAACGATGATACCTCAAGCTATAAAGTCCGCCACTGTTTTAATGTTTGCTGACGATGTTAAACTGTATTTGTCCATGTCATTACCTGCTTCTTGTTCCCGTCTTCAATTAGATCTTGACTATTTACGGACTTGGTGCAAACTCAATAATTTATATCTTAACTATTCTAAATGTAATTTTATGACATTCTATCGTCTTAATCCGTGTATGTATTCATACTCTATTGACAACAATGTCCTTCAACGTATTTTTACAGTACAACCTGGGTGTTTTATTTGAGAATAAACTATGTTTTAATGATCACATATCACTAATCTAAACTAATATAAGTGTTCCAATAAAAAATGGGTAAGTGGTAAATTCCTACCAGAGCGGATTGACATAAAAATCTAGAAAAATCAACATAATTCTGAAATAATTAGGAGACGTGTGTGAGGTACAAATTAAAACAATAAACGACCCCAAAGTGCCCCAAAATTCGATTCGTTTTTTTTTTAATTCTTTCTTTTGCCATTTCTCTGTTATAAATGTTGTTAAAATGGTTTAAAAAAATTATGATCATAATCTTATGGCATAGCCGCAACTAACTGCATTTAAATTTTTTGGAAATTCAGCATCCTTAACCAAGTCGTCAATATTTTTCAATTTCGTTTGTCAGCATGTGACGTCACGGCCTCCACATTTGTATGTATGTATGTTCTGCTGGCGCACTTTGCATTGAGTCGTAAATGTGTGTATGTAGCATTTTAAGTGTGAGCGCAGGAGAAAAAATAAAAATACCACAGTCACAAAAAATTTAAAATGCGCGGTTAAAAAATCGATTATATCGCAAATCTTTTCTTTTGTTTTCCAATGTTGAGTTATCTACAAACTTTGGATTTGTAAAAAACAAAAATAAACAATGATTCGCTCTGCTATGTACACACACACGCACGAAATATGTATATCCAAAAAATCAAGATAATACTGATATCCTTTTGCTAAAACAACATTTCATTTACATTTCCACAACAGATTTAAGACATTTTGTACCCGATTTTTGTGATTTAAAATTCAAATCGCATTGATAATATTAAAAGAACATTAAATATTCAAACCAATTGATTCTCACGCTCTTTATTACACGTGCCTCATATTGTTTAAGGGTCATTCCATGTGAAACGTGACAGGCCAATTTGGGTCAAATCTCAGAATCAAGCGAAACTTTTTTTTTCGATAGAGGATTGAAATATAAGAATGGGTTTTTTTTTTTTTTTTTAACTCTTACCGTTTATTATTAAAAAATATTTTTTTAATTAATCTCCGATTAAAATTTTACCACTTTGTGAAGAATTGATGAAGCAATATGGGGATAATTTTTTTATTCGGAAACCGCGTGTATTCCGGCGTACAGAAGTTTTCTAATTTTAAATTTTCTTAAAAAATACTTAATTTTAAATTTAAAAATTTTTAAAAATATTTTTCTGAAAGATATTATGATATGCCACAAAGTGGCATTGGAATTATTAAAATAACTTAAACGAGTCTCAAGTGCTGGATATCTTAAAAATCGGAGCTTAATTAAAAAAATATTTTTTAAAAATAAACGGTAAAAGTTAAAAAAAAAAAAAAAAAACCGATCCTTATATTTCAATCCTCTATCGAAAAAAAAAGTTTCGCTTGATTCTGAGATTTGACCCAAATTGGCCTGTCACGTTTCACATGGAATGACCCTTAAACAAATGCAAATGTTTAAACAATTTGATTCACGGCGTCCCCCACCTGTCTTCTAAACCAATATAAGTCTTCGAATAAAAAATGGGTCAGTGGTAAATTCCTACCAGAGCGGATTGACATCAAAATCTAGAAAAATCAGCATAATTCTGAAATAATTAGGAGACGTGTGTGAGGTACAAATTAAAACAATAAACGACCCCAAAGTGCCCCAAAATTCGATTCGTTTTTTTTTTAATTCTTTCTTTTGCCATTTCTCTGTTATAAATGTTGTTAAAATGGTTTAAAAAAATTATGATCATAATCTTATGGCATAGCCGCAACTAACTGCATTTAAATTTTTTGGAAATTCAGCCTCCTTAACCAAGTCGTCAATATTTTTCAATTTGTTTGTCAGCATGTGACGCCACGGCCTCCTCATTTGTATGTATGTATGTTCTGCTGGCGCACTTTGCATTAAGTCGTAAATGGGTGTATGTAGCATTTTAAGTGTGACCGTGCAAGGGAAAAAAAATAAAAATACCACAGTCACAAAAAATTTAAAATGCGCGGTTAAAAAATCGATTATATCGCAAATCTTTTCTTTTGTTTTTAAATGTTGAGTTATCGACAAACTTTGGATTTGTAAAAAACAAAAATAAACAATGATTCGCTCTGCTATGTACAGTGTATGTCATTTGTGAGGAGTTGAATAACTCATCACAAATAGCAGCAGCTAAAATAACGGATGGCCGGCCGCTTACCAGTTACGGCGAATTACCGTAGTAGCGGCGCGGCGAAGAGAGTTTGGAGAGTGAGAGTTTGGAGAGAGAACTCTGATGAGGAGAGTTTGGAGAGTGAGAGGTTGGAGAATAGATAATGGAGAATGAGAGTTTGGAGGATCTAACTCCGGAGAGAGAGAACTCTCCCAAAGAGAGAGTGGAGAATGAGTACGGAGAGTGAGAGAGTGGAGACTCCGCGGGCAGAGCCAAAGTGCCGTATGTGCAAAAGGGAATAACGGAACGGCACCGGACTTTGGACTCTGCCGTGAACTTTGGACCAGGAGGACAAGTGCCACATCTCAGCAACCGAGCGGCACACAGGCGTGCCACATGCAACATATGAATCAGCGGGACGGCAGCAACGAGCAGAACTACAAATTAAGGCCGTGCGTGAAGGACAAGTGGGTCAAACAGGGACCACGGACTTTGGACCCGGAGTGGAGAGATGCCGCGGGCAGAGCGCACGAGGGACATAACGGTACCCGGAGGCCCTATATAAAGCCGCCGGGCACTGGCAACTGGATCAGTCGATCACGAGGAATCAAGCCGTCAAGATCAGTCAAGATATCAAAGTGAATAAGTCAGTCAACCAGTGCCAAGTAATCTACAAGTGAGAACACAAGTCAAGTCGTCGGAAGCAGCGCCGTGGGAGCCTACAAGGAGCAAGATCGCTACGTCGAGACGTTCGGGATTGGATCATCAGGAATCTCCGAATTGAGACACAGGTAGCTGAGGTCCGGAGGGCATCACACGGCTAAGTCAAGGCAAACTGTTTCTACTCCTGTACGACTAAGGCCTCGCATTGCGCCTGGCGTGTCCCTCAGAGTCGAGCAGTGAAGTCCTGCGACAAGAGATCGTGAACTCGGGGCGAGAACCGTAGACAGGTTATCATTTCAAGGCGCTGTCCTAGAGTGAACAGGCCAATTGTCATCTCAAGGCGCTGTCCTAGAGAGAACAGGCCGTTGGTCATTTCAAGGCGCTGTCCTAGAGAGACCCAGACCCCGAGTGTTGCGAGCCAGAAAGGGCGAGCGTAGGCCGGTTATTATTTCAAGGCGCTGTCCTAGAGAGAATAAGCCAGTCGTGATCTCAAGGCGCTGTCCTAGAGAGAACGGACCGTTTGTCAGTTCAAGGCGCTGTCCTAGAAAGACCCACGGTTGTACGAGCCCGGGACTGGCGTGTCCGTAAACCCAAGTACCAGAAGCCACGCTACGTCCAACCACACAACCCGCGCATCCCGGAGCAGAGCATCGGACATCGAGCTACACGGAAACGTCACGAACGAGCTAGCGGGTGAGGCCAGGGTGGAACGTTCGTTTACACCAGGCGTAAAGCAAGGTGAAGCACTAGGCAGCTTCCAGGTGTCCACCTAGACTGTCAGCGCGATCCGAGCAGGAGCCTAGTGGGACCATCCGGGACAGAGCAAGGGACAGGCGGTTGTGTGTCTATAGGCGTTGCCCTGTAGAGCGCAGCTCCTGTTCACCCTAGTCTGAGAACGGTGACGCTTCCCTAAGCCCGCACGGCTGATCTCCTTGCGAGTCCGAGGCGCTACAAGTAGTCGTCGAGTCAACGCGTTAGAGACGAGCATCGCCGAGCAGCTACAAGGAGCTACAGGGAGCTACAAGACCGGAGCACGGAATCAACGAGGAAGGCAATCACCGAGGCGACACATCGACGTGCAGAGACGAGCACCACTAGGAGGCACCAAGGACCACGAGTGGCGACACCAAGGCCAACCGAGCCGTCAAACCCGCTGTAATCATACCCGCAATAAACCCGATTCGAACCCGTGAATTCTGTGCTTTCTCACTGATCTACTGGGCGGTCACGTTTATATAAATTTGGTGGGACGAACACATAACTTCTCTGAGCTAGCCGCACGAATCTCGTAGCGAGCAGACATACAAAATCAGTTCGTTACATCTGGCGCCCAAAACGTGATTGTCCCAGCAGTGAAAGCAACATAACGCAGAATGGGGAAGAAGTGGATTTACCGCCTCAAGACAGAGGATTTTGCCTACGTCGCAGAGAGGCTACACATCGCTCTGGAGGGAAGAACAGACGACAAAAGGAAGGCATTGTCAGAATACCATTCTGAGACGGAGAACGACCCGAAACTTGCCGGGATCTGGGTCGAGCTAGAGGCAGCATACACCGAGAAAACAGCCCCAAGCATCACATTGACTCCCGCCGAAGGGGAGGACCTATTGGCAAGCCTGAGCATCGACAACATGCAAAAGGAGGCACAGAAGAGAGTGCCGAGCCCGGAAAAGAAAGAGATAGAGCGCGTACAGAAAACAGCAACCTCGGTGCGGAGTCCGGCTCCGACACCCAGCCAACCAGATTATGCAAAGGTTGCGAAACAAGTCCGCGAATGGTCATTCAGGTTCGACGGCGTTGAAAAACCATTCGAGTTTCTGGAACAAGTGGAATGGTCCGCCAACACATACGGCCTGGACCTAGACATGATTCCCCGAGCGATGCCGGAGTTACTCACCGGAAAAGCTTTGAAATGGTTTATTTCCAATAATAAACAATGGAAAACCTGGGCAGAATTTATAGAAAGTTTCCACACTTATTTTCTGCCGAGAGACTTCTTTACAAAGTTGTCGGATCAAGTCAAGCGGCGGAAGCAAGGGTATTGCGAGGCTTTCAAGGATTACATGATTGACATGCAGACGTTGATGAGGCCACTCAATTATTCCCCGGAGGAGACGCTAAGCATCATCAAGGAAAACTGCACGCCGAACCTTAGAATCTCCCTAAAGGCCTATACAGTCTCGGACTTGGACACGTTGATGATCCTAGCCGATGAGTATGAGGATCTGGAGAGGGAGCGAGAAACATTCGCACAGGAGAACAAATTCTCAAGAACAAAATCGGCAGCTCCGGCGCAAGCTATGTGCAGAAGGTGCGAGGACATCGGCGATCAGGAACCTCGAGGGAACAATCAGCAAACACCAACACAACAGGTCCATCAGCTGCAGCCAACCAACGCCCCGAATAACGGCCAATGGACACCACCACAGCAAGGCCAACGGTATCAGGCAACCGACGCAGCCTATGAAGGCCAATGGACACAACACTGGCAACAGAGACAACCAACCCAAACCGCATGGAGGCCACCAAACATAACCCAGAGGCCACGAGGGAGTACCCACATCGCTGAGCCCCAGGAGGCCTGTCGAAAATGTGGCGGATCCGGACACTGGGAACGCGGTTGCCGAAACCAACGGTTGATATTCTGCTGGGTGTGCGGCAAAGTAGGAATCAGAAGCGTCGAGTGCTGCCAACGGACGGGAAATGGCCAGCGATCTCAGCCGCAGAGAGGCGGAAGGGGATCGCAAAATGCTACCTCTCCAAACTAACTGGCATGCTAATCGAGGAGGAGCAGCAGTTGTCCGCAGCGGTGACGATTGGTGGAGGCACGTACAAAGCCACAATCGACACCGGGGCAACAGCAAGCTTCATAAGTGAAGAACTGGCGGACAACCTTGCTGCCCACGGAAAGATTACGAGGACAAGACGGCAAGTTAGGTTGGCAGACGGCAGATGCGGCGGAATCAACGCACAGCTCGATGTGGAAGTCGAATTCGGAAACAAGCGACTGACCATGAGCCTGCTGATACTACCAGGGGTAGTGGATTCATTGGTGTTGGGATGGAACTTTCTAACACGAGTCGGAACCGAGATAAAGTGTGCTGGACACGAAATAAAAATACCAGCCAGGAATCGACACAATGGATGGCTCGAGGAGAAACTATCAGTGGCAGTCATGCAAGAAACAAGCGAGGATAACGACACAACGAGATTCCTGGAGGTAGAGCTGGCGGACTTCAATACCATGACGGGAACATCAAACATGGCAGAGCACCAGATCACTATGAAGGACGACAAACCTATCAAGCAGCGATACTACCCCAAGAATCCAAAAGTTCAAGGGGAAATCAATGCGAAGGTAGACGAGCTCCTTCAAATGGGGTTCATAGAGCATTCAAAGAGCCCATACAGCTCCCCCATCGTGATGGTGAGAAAGAAGACAGGCAAATGGAGACTATGCGTAGACTTCAGGCAGATCAACGCGAAGTCTGTAAAGGACGCCTATCCCATGCCCCGCATAAACTACATCCTTGATCAGCTAAAAGAGGCGCGGTACATCAGCAGCTTGGACCTGAAGGATGGATACTGGCAAATCCCACTGGAGGAAAACAGCAGGCAATACACGGCTTTCACAGTGCCAGGCAAAGGGCTATTCCAGTGGAGGGTAATGCCATTTGGTCTACACTCGGCGTCCGCAACGTTCCAACGAGTTCTGGACCAAGTAATCGGACCCGAAATGTCACCGCATGCATTCGCCTACCAAGATGACATTATAGTGATTGGACGCACGCTGGAGGAACACACAGAAAACCTAAAAGAAGTGTTCCGACGCCTAAAGGATGCAAACCTCAGGATCAACCCGGAAAAGTGCCAATTTTTCAAGAAAGAGCTGCTGTATCTAGGACACCGAGTGACTAGCGAAGGAATTGGTACAGATCCGGAGAAAGTAGCGGCCATCGCCGAATTGGAACCACCCTCAACCGTCAAAGAACTTCGGCAATACCTGGGAGTAGCGTCGTGGTACCGCCGATTTGTGCCAGATTTTGCCAAAATAGTCAAACCATTGAATGACTTATTACGCAAAGGCAGTAAATGGGAATGGACACAAGAGCACCAGATGGCATTTGAGGAAGTTAAGGCTAGACTTGTGGCAGATCCGGTATTAGCATGCCCGGATTTCAACAAAACGTTCACCCTGCAAACGGATGCCAGCGACTACGGAATCGGAGCGATATTAACCCAAGACACGGAAAGAGGGGAAAAGGTCATATCCTATTCAAGCCGGACGCTCAACGGCGCTGAGAAGAACTACTCAACGACGGAAAAAGAGTGCTTGGCAATTGTCTGGGCGATCCGAAAACTCAAGCCGTATCTGGAAGGTTACCACTTTAAAGTAGTAACCGACCATATGGCCCTGAAGTGGCTCAACAGCATAGAAAGCCCTTCAGGAAGGATCGCCAGATGGGCCCTGGAATTGCAGCAGTACGACTTTGAGATAGCGTACAGGAAGGGACAGCTGAACGTGGTGGCAGACGCTCTGTCTAGGCAGCCATTACCCGAAACGCTTAGGGGCATAAAGGAAACATCGGCGGCGGAAGCTTCAGCAGCGTGCAGTTGGTTTCAAGAGATGTGCGACAAGATAAGGACCCAACCGCAAAAGTACCCGGACTACGTTATGGAAGGCGAGAATCTGTACAGGAGCATACCGCATAGAGCGGGCAGTGAGGACGTTGTCACATGGAAGATGTGCGTCCCGAGAGCCCTACGAGAAACGGTACTGACGGAAAACCACGACTCACCAGCAGCTGGGCACGTAGGAAGCCGAAGGACAATAGCACGTCTGGCAGCCCGATACTACTGGCCAGGTATGCATAGAGACGCCAGAGCCCACGTAAGGAAATGCGAAACCTGCATGAGGTTCAAGCCGAATCAAATGCAGGCGGCGGGAAAAATGCTAACCCAAGTGCCAGAGGAACCGTGGGCCACAGTATGCGCAGACTTCGTTGGACCCCTACCGCGATCGAAGCACGGCAATTCAATGCTACTGGTGCTCATAGACAGGTTCTCTAAATGGACGGAACTAGTGCCGCTGCGCAGTGCGACAGCCGAATCGCTTAAAAAGGCGTTTAGGGAGCGTATAATTGCAAGGTATGGGGCCCCGAAGGTGGTTATAACGGACAACGGAGTGCAGTTTGCGAGTCGCATTTTCAAAAATTTTCTGGCGGAAATGGGTATCAGACAGCAATTCACCGCCCCCTATACGCCGCAAGAAAACCCGACGGAGCGGGCAAATAGGACGGTAAAAACAATGATTGCCCAGTTCGCAGGACAAGATCAGAGAACATGGGACGAAAAGTGGCCGGAGATCATGCTGGCCGTCAACTCAAGCATATCGGAATCCACTGGATACACCCCATCGTTTCTTACGCAAGGCAGAGAGCCACGACTACCGAGCGCCCTTTACGACAGAGAAACCTTAGGCACCGGACGGGCCACGGAAACCCCGGATGAAAACGCCGAGAAACTACAGGAAATCTTCGAGATCGTAAGGCGAAATCTAGAGAAGGCCTCCCAGGACCAGGCTAGATATTACAACCTAAGGAGGAGGCAATGGACGCCGGTGGTGGGCGACGTGGTCTGGGCTAAGGAACACCACCTATCAAAAGCTGCAGAAGGGTTTGCAGCAAAATTGGCACCTAGGTATGACGGGCCCTACCAGGTGGTAGATTTCGTCTCACCGGTGATCTGCAAAATACGGAACGTAAACACAAAGAAGGAACGGACCATACATGTAAGCGAGCTCAAACAGCAACAAACACAAGACACAAGCGAGCAACACCAGCAGGCAGACGCAACTGAAAAACAACAACATTGGAAACTCCAAGGAACCGCCGAGGAAACTCCAGGGAACCGCCGAGGAAACTCCAGGGAACCGCCGAGGAAACTCCAGGGAACCGCCGAGGAAACTCCAGGGAACAGCCGAGGAAAACAGCAATGCACAAGGAAACACAAACACAAACGGCTATTCCGAGATAAACCGCACAGGGACTCCGACTGCGAGGCCACAGGGTTCTTCTCTACTTATCCCGAAGAAAGGGGGGAGACGGTACAGCTTTGGGGCTATACCGTCGCCAGCTGAACATTCCGAACGTAAAACAAGCACAACCAAATCACCGAAAAACCCTGAAATGCAAACAAAAGTGAATGCCGGTCCAGCTAAATCGGCAACTCACCACGGGTAAACAAACCCTTCTGCCAGCGCAACAACCTACGGCGCAGCCGCAGCCGAGCCTGTTAAGGGCATTGACCTAAAAACCCAAGGGCAATGAAGGGCATAGTGGCAGCATCTGAAAAGAGAGGGATGAATAAGGAAGGAATCACAAAAACAAATCCAGTGAAATCGACACTTACAGAACAATTGTGCAAATTCACCATGAACTAGGGACGGGGGCGCCTCGATTAGGCGGTCGATTGGCACATACGATAGTGCGATCGATGGGCAAAGCAAAATGGAAACATCGTTCATGAGAGATATCGCAGCGATCAGGTGGCAACGCTGCTCCAGCGATATCGATAGTATGAGGTGTCACGCGATATCGATAGGGTATGAATATCGGTTCCGAGCGGAACCAGATCAAAGATCGTCGCGGGAGATTCAAACCAAGGGCCGATGGGCTATCGATAGCCTATGGTTATCGATGCTCAGTGGGGCCAGATCGAGGATCTGCGCGGGAGTTTTGAAAATTGCTGCAAGACGCCGTAGAAACTCACGGAGTTGAAAGCGTCGAGGGAGCGTCGAGGGAAGCAACGAGGGAGCGCCGAGGGAACGAATGCAAGGAATGCCGGAGAGGAGGAACAAGTCCTTTAAATGTTTCCCGAAGTAAGGGGGGAATGTGAGGAGTTGAATAACTCATCACAAATAGCAGCAGCTAAAATAACGGATGGCCGGCCGCTTACCAGTTACGGCGAATTACCGTAGTAGCGGCGCGGCGAAGAGAGTTTGGAGAGTGAGAGTTTGGAGAGAGAACTCTGATGAGGAGAGTTTGGAGAGTGAGAGGTTGGAGAATAGATAATGGAGAATGAGAGTTTGGAGGATCTAACTCCGGAGAGAGAGAACTCTCCCAAAGAGAGGGTGGAGAATGAGTACGGAGAGTGAGAGAGTGGAGACTCCGCGGGCAGAGCCAAAGTGCCGTATGTGCAAAAGGGAATAACGGAACGGCACCGGACTTTGGACTCTGCCGTGAACTTTGGACCAGGAGGACAAGTGCCACATCTCAGCAACCGAGCGGCACACAGGCGTGCCACATGCAACATATGAATCAGCGGGACGGCAGCAACGAGCAGAACTACAAATTAAGGCCGTGCGTGAAGGACAAGTGGGTCAAACAGGGACCACGGACTTTGGACCCGGAGTGGAGAGATGCCGCGGGCAGAGCGCACGAGGGACATAACGGTACCCGGAGGCCCTATATAAAGCCGCCGGGCACTGGCAACTGGATCAGTCGATCACGAGGAATCAAGCCGTCAAGATCAGTCAAGATATCAAAGTGAATAAGTCAGTCAACCAGTGCCAAGTAATCTACAAGTGAGAACACAAGTCAAGTCGTCGGAAGCAGCGCCGTGGGAGCCTACAAGGAGCAAGATCGCTACGTCGAGACGTTCGGGATTGGATCATCAGGAATCTCCGAATTGAGACACAGGTAGCTGAGGTCCGGAGGGCATCACACGGCTAAGTCAAGGCAAACTGTTTCTACTCCTGTACGACTAAGGCCTCGCATTGCGCCTGGCGTGTCCCTCAGAGTCGAGCAGTGAAGTCCTGCGACAAGAGATCGTGAACTCGGGGCGAGAACCGTAGACAGGTTATCATTTCAAGGCGCTGTCCTAGAGTGAACAGGCCAATTGTCATCTCAAGGCGCTGTCCTAGAGAGAACAGGCCGTTGGTCATTTCAAGGCGCTGTCCTAGAGAGACCCAGACCCCGAGTGTTGCGAGCCAGAAAGGGCGAGCGTAGGCCGGTTATTATTTCAAGGCGCTGTCCTAGAGAGAATAAGCCAGTCGTGATCTCAAGGCGCTGTCCTAGAGAGAACGGACCGTTTGTCAGTTCAAGGCGCTGTCCTAGAAAGACCCACGGTTGTACGAGCCCGGGACTGGCGTGTCCGTAAACCCAAGTACCAGAAGCCACGCTACGTCCAACCACACAACCCGCGCATCCCGGAGCAGAGCATCGGACATCGAGCTACACGGAAACGTCACGAACGAGCTAGCGGGTGAGGCCAGGGTGGAACGTTCGTTTACACCAGGCGTAAAGCAAGGTGAAGCACTAGGCAGCTTCCAGGTGTCCACCTAGACTGTCAGCGCGATCCGAGCAGGAGCCTAGTGGGACCATCCGGGACAGAGCAAGGGACAGGCGGTTGTGTGTCTATAGGCGTTGCCCTGTAGAGCGCAGCTCCTGTTCACCCTAGTCTGAGAACGGTGACGCTTCCCTAAGCCCGCACGGCTGATCTCCTTGCGAGTCCGAGGCGCTACAAGTAGTCGTCGAGTCAACGCGTTAGAGACGAGCATCGCCGAGCAGCTACAAGGAGCTACAGGGAGCTACAAGACCGGAGCACGGAATCAACGAGGAAGGCAATCACCGAGGCGACACATCGACGTGCAGAGACGAGCACCACTAGGAGGCACCAAGGACCACGAGTGGCGACACCAAGGCCAACCGAGCCGTCAAACCCGCTGTAATCATACCCGCAATAAACCCGATTCGAACCCGTGAATTCTGTGCTTTCTCACTGATCTACTGGGCGGTCACGTTTATATAAATTTGGTGGGACGAACACATAACTTCTCTGAGCTAGCCGCACGAATCTCGTAGCGAGCAGACATACAAAATCAGTTCGTTACACATTGCTAAAATTTATAATTTCAATTTAAGTTTCTTTATTCCTTCTTTATTTTATTTGTATGAATACCTCTAACAAAAGAATACCAGATTTCAGTATAAATGTATTTGGACCAAAAAAGAAGTTGGTCACTCTAAGAAAAAAAAGCGAAGCCAAGCCGGTCGCAGAAAATTAAGAAATAAAAAGAAAAAGTTTATAAACAATTAAACCGCCTCGAATATTATTTAACAAAGTGGTCCTTCGATCGCAGGATCGATATTTCGACACTAACACCTTAAAATACAGTCCATAACAACACTGCGAATCAAAAATGTGGAAATGGAATCAACAGCAGATTACCAACATTGATTCGTGGAAATCCCAATCGCTCCGAGACGTCCATTTCGCAGTGTATCGAAAATTCGTCACGGAAACCTTAATAAAGAGGCAACTTCGCACCTTTGGAGGCCTTTCTTACAGCGAATCCGAAAAACAGAAACATGTACAGGAAATAGGGAAGGAAATCAGTCCAAACGCGTTGTTGCGAGTCTGTGCATTCTTCGACATAAGTGTGGGTGAGAACGCGACACAAAACGAATTGGCTACAAAAATAGTAGAAGCCATAACGTTTGTCGCCACCGAAGACACTGACGGATCCGATGCTTCAGATCTGACAAAAAAGTTGGTCATCCTGGAACAGATACAAGATGTGGATACGGAAAATGTTGAAATACAGCGAGCAATTTTCAACAAAGAAGACAAACTCAGGGAAATCAAACGCAAACTTACGGAGTCAGAAAACAACCCTTCTTCCGCCAATGAAGAGGAGTTGGCTGAAATGCGTGAATCCATAGAAATGCTGGAAAGAGAATTGAATCTTCTTTTTGCAGAAAAAGATGCACTGGTCAGTAAGAAAAATGTTCTAAAAGCTAAATCTGTTCTTTCAGAGTATTCTGCTAGAAATTCTATTCGATCCAACAACTCCATTCGGTCAGCGATTCAGAATCAGGAACAGCGCGAGCGTACATCGGAATGGATAAGTCGTCACCAGAGCCAAGATCAGCACTCCTTACACAACTTTGAAGAAACTCAGGATTCAAACCAATCAACCACAAAAATGTTAACACAAATGCTAGCACGGCAAAATTTTAGTGGACAGAACTTGGAGTTTGATGGAACATCTGCGCTTAAATGGAAACATTTTATTGCCGAGTTTGAAGCAACTAGCCAACGTTGTGGGTTTTCGAATGGAGAAAATGTTCATCGACTCTCAAAAGCCCTGAAAGGTGCGGCAAGAGCAAAAGTGGAGCTACTGCTTATCGCTGGTCAAGAGCCAAGCAGAATTATATCCATTCTAGACAAAGCATATGGTGGTCCTGAAAACATTGCACTGGAACTAACAACAAAAGCGCACAAAATAAAGAAAGTAACAGAGCTCTCAGATTTTGAAGAATTCAATTGCAACATTCAAAACATTTGCGCCGGGTTAGAACACACAGACAGAAAGCTAGTCGACACCCAAAGGCTTTTGGCAATGGCGATTGGAAAGCTATCAGAGCAATACCTCCGAGATTGGGGCACATTTTTAAAAGAGAAGAAAATACGTGCCTCATTTTGCACATTTCAAAACTTAGCCGATTGGTCGCAAAAACAATCTGATTTAATAAACGATATTGCCTTTTTTTAAAAAATTACTGTAATCAACAATCAAGCGACAGCTACGGAACCGGAACAATTGGAAAAAACTACAACGAGCTCAACAAAGGGTAAACCCAAGACGATGTGTCCCATTTGCAGCGAAGAACGACATGCTCTTACCAAATGCAACATATTTATACCCGTTACTCGTAGAGTAAAAGGGTATATTGTATTCGTGCAAAAGTATGTAACAGGGAGAAGGAAGCGTTTCCGAACCTATAAAGTATATATATTCTTGGTCAGGGTCACTAGCCGAGTCGATATAGCCATGTCCGTCTGTCCGTCTGTCCGTCTGTCTGTCCGTCCGTATGAACGCTGAGATCTCGGAAACTATAAAAGCTAGAGGATTGGCATTTTGCATGAAGATTCTTGGAGTTCCTACGCAGCGCAAGTTTATTTCAAGAAGGTGCCACGCCCCCTGTAACGCCCACTATAGCTAATATACGATTTTAAAAATTTAAATATTTCGGAAAAGTAAAAATGCAGTTTTGTTGTGCTTATCAATACCTATCGAAATGTAGAAGAAATTTTTCAAATCGGACCATTCGTTAAAAAGTTATTGCTGATCAAAGCTTATATCTCCATTCCTCGCACTCCCTTTAGCCGAGTGACGGGTATTAGATAGTCGGGACACAAACCCGACTATAGCGTTCTCTCTTGTTTTAAAATCAGACGTCAAAAAACGCTGGGACATGGCCAACCGACACAAATTCTGTTATTGCTGTTTGAAGTACCATAAAAGCCCATGCAATGAAAGACAGCAGTGTAAAATCGATAACTGCGAGAAATTCCATAATCAGTTACTTCACAAACGGCCAAATACAAATGTCGCACAAAACATAACAGGATGTGTTTCGGAATCCAAAAGAAAAGCATTGCTCAAGATGGTTGCTGTCACAGTCTACGGTCAAAAGGGCTCCAAGGACATTGTTGCATTTTTGAATGAAGGCAGCACATCAACAATTATGGATATGAGTTTGGCTCGAGAAGTCGGAATAGAAGGCGAAAGCAAACCATTCTGCTTCAGTTGGACAGGAGGCGTATATAGATACGAATCAGATGCCAAATCAGTTAGTATAACTATTAGTGCGAAATGTGGTAATAAATACCACCTAGAAGATGTATGGCTGATCAATGATTTAAAGCTTCCATCGCAACAAGTTAATTACAACAAACTAAAAGAACTCGTTCCCAAAAATCTGGTAGATCTAAATAATCTGCAGGACAAGCAACCCATGCTTCTGATTGGTCAACGACAT
Organism: Drosophila prostipennis; assembly: GCA_037075205.1. NCBI lineage: Eukaryota > Metazoa > Arthropoda > Insecta > Diptera > Drosophilidae > Drosophila > Drosophila prostipennis. The sequence continues at coordinate 280,786 of JBAMCJ010000877.1, forward strand.
GCTAATTTAATCAGTACTAGAGGTATTATCAACGGAGACGGGATTCGCCCGATGTTATCTAAAACCAAGCTGGGTTGGGTAATACATGGACCAGTCCAGATTGAATCAAAAGGAGCGAATTTTACTTGCTGCCAAATAAGCGATGAAAACATTCAGCAGATGATCAGACAGCAGTTCAGCATTGAAAATTTCGGAGTTTGTGTTGTTAAGTCAGACAAGACAATTTCAGCAAACGAAAAGTTAGCGATAGATAAGGCGGAGTCATCAATTACTCAAATTGGTAACAATTATGAATTGGGCCTACCCTGGAAAGATGAACAAGTCAAACTACCTGATAGTAAACCGATGGCTATCCAGCGGCTCAAATGTCTTGAACGCAAACTATTAAGAGACAAAGATTTAGCAAAAAAATACCAAGATGAAATACACAAATTATTGGAAAAAGGTTATGCTATTCAGCTAACAGATATGGATGTCTTAAAATCGCCTAAGCTATGGTATTTACCTCATTTTGCAGTTGTTAACCCTAGTAAACCTGGTATGGTCAGACTCGTCTTTGATGCTGCGGCTGAATGCAATGGAACTTCTCTTAACAAGAATCTTCTCACTGGCCCAGACTGGTCAACATTGATCGTGGGCATACTGATGCGTTTTCGATTACATCAGGTCGCTGTTGTTGCCGATATTCGGGAGATGTTTAATCAGGTGCGTATTAAAGACAACGATACAGCTGCACAATGCTTTCTTTGGAGGGATTTAAAAGAGAACAGTCCGATGAAAATATACCAAATGAAAGCCATGCTTTTCGGCACTACTTCTTCACCGTTTTTAGCTCAATTTGTAAAGAATTTCAATGCCAAGAAATATCAAGAAGAATATCCATCGGTAAATAATCGGTAAAGGCTATTATTGCAAATCATTATGTTGACGATTATTTGGATTCCAAACCAAACGCCGACCTACTTATCAACATAATAAACTCTGTAGTAGACATCCATTCAAAAGCAGGATTTGAACTGCGACAATTTCTGTCAAACAGTAAGGAAGTTATGAGTAACATTCCTGAACATCTAAGATCAGCAAAAGAGATTACAATGATCGGGGATAAGGCGGATGTTCAACAAAAGGTACTGGGTATGGTGTGGAATGCCAGCGACGACATTTTTACATACTCCACAAAAACCATGCACCGGCTAAAAAATGAACTTTTAAATGGAAATGCTATACCAACGAAGAGAAACGTTTTGTCGGCTGTAAACTCTTTGTATGACCCTTTAGGCCTCATGACCCCGGTAACAATAAAAGGGCGGATATTGATGCGTGACGTGTGGCAGTCTGGAATTAACTGGGACGATAAACTTAAAGGAGATCTGCTGATCAAATGGAAAAATTGGTTGGCGTCTTTATTATCAATCGAAACCATTAAAATTCCACGATGTTACAGCTCTAATCTCACAAAAGCGGATCGCATCGAATTCCACATATTCAACGACGCGAGTAGCAAGGCCTATTCCTCAGCAGTATACATAAGATGCTGTTATCAACAAGAAGACCGCTGGGACTTTGATGTATCTTTAGTCGCATCAAAAGCAAGGGTTGCCCCAATAAAGCCTGTAACAATTCCCAAACTTGAAACAATGGCGGCTGTTTTCGGATGCCGACTAGCTGAATTAGTCCAAAACGAATTGGAAATACAACCTCATCAGCGTTATTTCTGGACAGATTCAAGAACGGTCCTTGCTTGGATAAATAGTGATAAACGCATGGAAGTATTTGTAGCTAACCGAATTGGTGAAATATGTGAAAAAACGGAACGAAAGGAGTGGAATTGGTTATCAACCAATGAAAACATTGCGGATGTTATAACACGCGACAACATATCAACCCATAAGCAGGAAAAATGGTTTACTGGCCCTCAGTTTCTTCAGAAGCCGTCCTCTGAATGGGAAATAATTCAGCCAGTATTTGAGAATGACAACCACACAGAGATAGTCATGGTTGTTCAAGAAGCTGAACACCCCTGTAACCATTTACTTTCGAGAATATCCACCTATACAAAGTTAATACGAAGCACTGCCTGGATTCGAAGATTTTGGAACAACGTCAAGAGTGACTTAGAAGATCGTAAGCGTGGAAATTTGTGCACGGAAGAAATTGAATGGGCAGTAAACGTATGGTGCAAGTTTGTGCAACAAGAATCCTATCCCGACGATTTGTCTGTACTAAAAACTGGTAAGCGTTCTCCAAAAGCTCGCCTCACAAAATATTGTCTTTTTCTAGATAAGTATGAGATACTGCGTGTGGATAGCAGAATCGGCCGGGCAACGGAAATGTCAGCTTGCACCATAAATCCAATCATTTTAGATGGCAGACATAAATTTACTCAAATGCTGATTCGAAAACTTCATCTTGATGCTCAACATGTTGGTACGCAAGTGGTGGTTCACAATTTTAGAAGTGCATATTGGATGCCAAAACTTAATCGATGCATTAAAAAGACAATTAGCGATTGTGTCTGGTGCAAACGTAAAAAGGCAAAAACAGAGACTCCAAAAATGGGATGGCTTCCGCAGGAACGATTTCTAACTCATGAAAAACCATTCACAGCAACAGGCGTGGATTACTTTGGCCCGTTTTACGTAAAAGCGAACAGTGGAACCCGCGCAACTAAAAGTTTTCGCAAACGATACGGAGTTATTTTCACATGTTTAACTACTCGAGCAATTAATGTTGAAATAGCACATTCGTTAGACACCGATTCCTGTATACAAGCAGTACGAAGAATGATGGCTCGACGAGGTCCAGTAAAAATTATCTGGTCCGATAATGGTACAAACTTTCGAGGTGCAGCAAGGGAGCTACAAGAGGCTCTTGAAGAACTCGACGAAGTTTACATCAAAACATATTTGGCAAGTAATAAAATAAAATGGAATTTCATTCCAGCTAACGCACCAAACTTTGGTGGATGTTGGGAGAGGCTTGTCGGATGTTTTAAGAGGACAGTTGAAGCAGTTATTTCAACAAATGCACATCCGACTGATGAAACCCTGCAAACTATATTTTTGGAAGCAGAATACTTAGTAAATAGTCGACCGTACATACTGGAGTCAGATGATGCCGATGACGAAATCGGATTATGCCCAAACGATATTTGTATACCCCCAAGTTGTGCCCCTCATAGCCCAGGAGAATTCTCAAGCGGAGGATGGGAAAAACGTGCATGGAGAGTATCCCAATTCCTAGTCAATTCATTCTGGAAGCGTTTCATCAAGGAATATCTTCCAAATCTAATACATCGCTCAAAATGGATTAAAGACGTATACAACATACAAGTGGGAGATATTGTCGTAATGAAAGATAATACCCCTCGCGGCGAATGGCCCCTTGGTCGTGTACTGAAGGTGTTCCCTGGAGAAGATGGAGTTGTACGTGTGGTCGACCTGAAGACAACGAGGAATACATACAGACGTCCAGTAAATCGTCTTTGTAAGATCGGAGTCAATAGCAACGACAGTGAGGATCGTGCTGGGAATAGGAGTCCGCACTAGGGGCCGCTATATGTCATTGCTAAAATTTATAATTTCAATTTAAGTTTCTTTATTCCTTCTTTATTTTATTTGTATGAATACCTCTAACAAAAGAATACCAGATTTCAGTATAAATGTATTTGGACCAAAAAAGAAGTTGGTCACTCTAAGAAAAAAAAGCGAAGCCAAGCCGGTCGCAGAAAATTAAGAAATAAAAAGAAAAAGTTTATAAACAATTAAACCGCCTCTAATATTATTTAACAGTGTACATTAAAAGCCCTCATCGCAAAAATTGGTTTGAGAGTGAGAATGTCCTAGCACAAAAATAGTTGGCATCAAACAAATAAGGTAAAAACCTAATAAAATATATTTCATACTAGCAAGGTGGGGCGCAGCTTCGCCCGCGGAAATCAAAATAGAAAATATGTATGTATGTATGTAGAATAGCCACATATATTCCTATACCTTTACTTATATATTAATATAGACAGGTGGGGGACGCCGTGAATCAAATTGTTGAAACATTTGCATTTGTTCAAACCAATTGATTCTCACGCTCTTTATTATACGTGCCTTATATTGTTTAAACATTTGCATTTGTTTAAACAATATAAGGCACGTGTAATAAAGAGCGTGAGAATCAATTGGTTTGAATATTTAATGTTCTTTTAATATTATCAATGCGATTTGAATTTTAAATCACAAAAATCGGTTACAAAATGTCTTAAATCTGTTGTGGAAATGTAAATGAAATATTGTTTTAGCAAAAGGATATCAGTATTATCTTGATTTTTTGGATATACATATTTCGTCCGTGTGTGTGTCATAGCAGAGCGAATCATTGTTTATTTTTGTTTTTTACTGTTGTTAAACGAGGGATTTGAGAGTAATAATATGTGTACTTCATTCAGTAATACGCGCGACACACGCGCTTGCAGCAAAGGACTTAGAGATAGAGAGAACAATCGATTAGAGATGAGTACAATGTGATCTTAGTATATATTGATACCTAAATTTGGTATATTTTAACACTTCCCCTCAAATTTATGTTGAACAATTTCATATTTTACTTAATAGTCATACCCAAACCAATTATACATTCGTTGTGTTTCGAGGTAGATAAACCTTTTGTCAATACATCAGCACGCATCTTCTCAGTCGGGATGTATTCTACGATGACTTCATTGTTTTCAACCAGCTCTCTTATAAAATGGTGACGAATGTCCACATGCTTTGTACGGTTGTGGAATACTGGATTACGTGTCAGGTCACCTGCGCCTTGATTATCGTTAAATATCACGACGACGTCCTGCGTACCTAAGGTTTCCTTCAGGAACAACTTTAGATTAACGGCTTCCTTCGCAGCATCGGATATGGCCATGTATTCGGCTTCGGTCGTTGAGAGTGCCACTGCGCGTTGTTTCCTGGACTCCCAGCTTACTGCTGCGTTTGCAAATATAAATGCAAAGCCTGTGTATGATCGTCTGTCGTCGATGTTTGATCCCCAGTCGGCATCCGCATAGCCAACAAGATTCTTGCCTGTTTTCTTGAATGTGAGTCCACTTTTCTCACTTGCCTTAAGATACCGGAGGACCCTCTTTGCTGCTGTCCAATGCTGTTGAGTAAAGTTACTGTTAAATTGGCTTAGTAAACTTACTGCATGAGAAATATCTGGCCTAGTGCATACTGCCAGATACATCAATGAGCCTATAAGACTTTGATACGGTAAGTCCTTGGTTTCAGGAGATCCTTCTTGATCATTCGACGTCAATTTCTCATTTGCGGCCAATGGTGTTGACACTGTATTGGAGTTTTCCATGCCAAACCGTTTGATGACCTCATTTGCATAACACTGCTGATGCATTTTGATTTCGTGCTTCTCAAGGTTCAATTCCAAGGCAGTACTTCAACAATCCCATGTCCTTCATATCAATCATGCCTGAAAGTTCTGATTTTAATGCTGTAAGTGCCCTCTCGTCATTTGATGCTACCATTAAGTCGTCTACGTAAATTAATACGATAACAAGCATGTCGTTCTTATTTATGACGTACACACAAGGATCAGAACTTAGCGGCTGCAGTCCCAAACTTTGTAGCTTTTCATCAAGCTTTCGATACCATTGCCTTCCGGACTGTTTGAGGCCATACAGCGCCTTGCGTATTTTGCAGACTTTATTTGAAGCATACTTTTTGAGGTCGTCGTTATTTAAGATCGCTTCAAATTCCTTTGGTATTTCTATGTAGACATCCTCGGTTATTTCGCCGTTGAGGTATGCGCTGATAAAATCCAACTGTTGGATTTGCATTCCGAGCTCAACTGATAGGGCCATGAGCATTCGAATGGAACTCATGCGTGCCACGGGCGCGAAAGTTTCGCCGTAGCTTACACCGGGTGTCTGCGCAAATCCTTTGGCGACAAGTCTTGCCTTTCGCCTTTCGATTTGGCCGTTGGCGTGTCGTTTTGTACGCAGGACCCATTTGGTCTTGATGATTTCCGCGTTTGTAGGTCGATCTACCAGAGTCCACGTCTCGTTCTTGTCCAGAGCACGGTATTCTTGAAGCATGGCTGCCTTCCATTCCTCACTATCCAGGCAAGATAGTGCCTCTGTTGCATCTTTCGGGTCGCTCTGCTCACTGAGAAATGCACTGTTTTCTCCCTGGACATCATCGGGTGCACTCTCTTCCATAGTTATCTGCCGCTTTCTGGGGCGACCTCGTCCTCTCTTTGGGGTTGTGGCTAGTGCTGGTACCTGCGTGCGAGCTGTGGGAGTTTCCGGTCTGGGCACCGCCATTTCTGGGACTTCTAGTTTGTTTTCCAATTTGGGTTCTGGTTCTGCTGTAGGGGGAACTTGCAAAAGATTAATTTCGATTTTTTGCTTTTCAACATATTCTTGGTCAACAAAATCCTCATATTGGTTCTCTTCTTCAAATTTGTCAAGGAACCTGACATCTCGGCTGTTGTAAGTCTTCCTTTCAGCTGGACACCAAAGTCGATATCCTTTTGTTTGCGGCTCGTACCCTATAAATATACATTTCTTGCTTTTTGGGTGAAATTTACCTCTTCCTGGTTGCTTGTCCAACATATATGCTACGGTTCCAAATACTTTTAGGTATGTGAGTATTGGTTTCTTTCCAGTCCACAAGTTGTAAGGTATTTCGCCATTTAGGCTCCGGGATGGGACTCTGTTTCTGACGTGGTTGGCAGTTAGAATAGATTCTGCCCAGAAACTTGGAGGTAATCCGCTCTGAAGCATCATGCACCGACCCATCTCAATTAGAGTTCGGTTTTTGCGTTCGGCAACTCCATTTTGTTCCGGCGTGTAGTCGTTTGTAAGTTCATGCTTAATGCCCATTTTCTTAAGAAATATGGAAAACTCGTTATTAACGTATTCCTTACCATTGTCTGTACGCAGCGTTTTGATTTTTCTGCCAGTTTGATTTTCGACGAGGTGCATGTACTCCTTGAACTTTTCAATGACTTCGCTTTTCTGTTTTAGAAAATATATTTCGCACCACCTAGTTTTATCGTCGATGAATGTTACGAAGTATCTGGAACTTCCGAGCGACTTGACCCGCATTGGTCCACAAACGTCTGAGTGTACCAACTCCAGTAGATCACTGGATTTTGAATCCGACTTCGTAAATGGTTTTTTAGATTGCTTCCCCTGAATGCAAATTTCACAGTTTTTCATGTTCTCGTTAAGATTTAGCTTTATGCCAATCACTTTTTCGTTTCGAATCATACTTTTTAAGTCAACTTCGTTTATGTGTCCCAATACTTCGTGCCATTTCTGTAAATCACTGTCCTTGTTTACGGTGCTCACTGCGTTACAAAGTTTTTGTGGCGTCTTTTTCGTGTTTGCCTCTTTCTACTCTTCGTCGTTGCGAATCATTGTGAAATAGATTGCAAGCTTCGTTCTTCTGATGCACTTAATTTGGTTTTTTACAAATTATCCACTTAATCCTTACTACTCTCACTTTACGCGCAGTTTAAGCGTTCTGGGATCATAACCTGTTGTTAAACGAGGGATTTGAGAGTAATAATATGTGTACTTTATTCAGTAATACGCGCGACACACGCGCTTGCAGCAAAGGACTTAGAGATAGAGAGAACAATCGATTAGAGATGAGTACAATGTGATCTTAGTATATATTGATACCTAAATTTGGTATATTTTAACATTTAGAAATCCAAAGTTTGTCGATAACTCAACATTTAAAAACAAAAGAAAAGATTTGCGATATAATCGATTTTTTAACCGCGCATTTTAAATTTTTTGTGACTGTGATATTTTAATTTTTTTCCCTTGCACGGTCACATTTAAAATGCTACATACACACATTTACGACTTAATGCAAAGTGCGCCAGAAGAACATACATACAACAAATTGAAAAATATTGACGACTTGGTTAAGGAGGCTGAATTTCCAAAAAATTATAATGCAGTTAGTTGCGGCTATGCCATAAGATTATGATCATAATTTTTTTAAACCATTTTAACAACATTTATAACAGAGAAATGGCAAAAGAAAGAATTTAAAAAAAAACGAATCGAATTTTGGGGCACTTTGAAGTCGTTTACTGTTTTAATTTTTACCTCACACACGTCTCCTAATTATTTCAGAATTATATATATGGACGTTGATGCACTACGAGAAGTACAAACAAGTGGCCCAACGACACCAAGCACGTGCTTGTTACGCGCGGGGCCCTATTATCAGTTTGGGCAGAAATACGATTTCGCGAGGAAGCAAAAGCAAAAATTATGACGGGACACATAATGAAAATTAAGATACAATTAGGAGTGAAGCAAATGAGTTAAAATATTAGTTTTTAATACCGGGATAGACGTTGAAATGCAAATTAAATGATAAAGGTTGTTATAATTATTACATAGAATGCGAAAGGGCTCGTGCAGACTAAAATTTGATGTACATCGTGGCAAATGAAGAGGATAATAATTACGTGTTAGTCTAACGGGAACATTAAAAGTTAGGCGGCTTACAAGTTCTACAGAATCAATATCACCACTTATAAGATTATGCATAAAAATAGTACCAAGCATTTTTCTACGATTTTCAAGTGTCGGTAAATTAAGCAATAATAATCTACTCTGATAGGAAGGTAGCCTTACGTTTTGATCCCAGTTCAAACTACGAAGGGCAAAAAGAAGAAATTGTTTTTGTACCGACTCTATATGGTCAATGTGCACTTGGTATTGTGGGCTCCAAACAGAAGAGCAATATTCCAATATAGGACGGACAAGGGAGGTGAATAATAATTTGGTTATATAAGGGTCGTCAAATTCTTTTGACCAACGCTTTATAAACCCAAGAACACTCATAGCTTTGTTGACCGTCAGCATTATGTGGCAGTCAAATTTAAGCTTCGGGTCCAGAAGTACGCCTAAATCATTTACTGAATATATACGGTCAAGTGGCAAGTTCTGAAGCAAATAACTTATAAACGTAGGAGTACCCCTATGAAAGGTCATTACGTTACATTTCAGGCAGTTCAAATTTAAGAGGTTATACTCACACCATACTTGAAAATTATCAATGTCTGATTGTAAGCCGAAACCAGATTCTATATTGTGGAATGTCAAACAAAGCTTAACATCATCAGCATACATTAGTACACGAGAATTTGTTATGATAGAGGGAAGATCGTTAATAAACAAAGTGAACAGCAAAGGTCCCAAATGACTGCCCTGGGGCACTCCAGATGTCACGTGGATCATTAGAAACAGCGTTCTTAAATATAACCCTCTGGGTCCTTCCATTCAAATAACTTGAAATCCAAGTTAAAAGATTACATGGAAACCCAAGCAAGTCTAGTTTGAATAAAAGAAGAGAGTGGTTAACAGAGTCAAAGGCTTTACTGAAATCTGTATATATAACGTCAGTTTGCATTTTATTGTTAAATCCATTTATTACAATAGATGACAATTCAAGTAGGTTGGTAGTAGTCGATCTTCGCTTAACGAAACCATGCTGACACGGTGATATTAGCGAGGAACATAAATGTTGCAAATGAGATGTGATAATACGCTCAAAGGCTTTTGGAATTGCCGATAATTTAGAAATACCTCTATAATTTTGGGCATCCGCTTTCGCACCCTTTTTGTGAAGTGGAATAATAAAGGAGTCTTTCCAGATAGTTGGAAAAACTGATGATGAAATAGACAAATGAAAGAGTTTAAGAATAGGTTTGCAAATGGTTGATGCACAAAACTTAAGCACACACCCAGGAAGTCCATCAGGTCCGGGAGAATAAGTTGGCGTTGTTGTTGTTAAATCTCTTAATAGAGAACTTTCGGTAATTACAGGGGAAAAAATACAATTTGCCCTATTTAAGGGATTAGGGTAAGGAGATTTTGACCAAGAAGAGGAGCTATAAGTAGTTTGGAAAAAGTCGGCAAATAGATCAGCAATTTCAAAATCTGTCGATGCCTCCATCGAGTTAAAACGAACCGATGAAGGCAAAGCCGATGACTTACGCTTACCGTTTACAAAGTTATAAAACTGCTTCGGATCGTTTGAAAATTCAAATTTACAACGATTTAAATACATAGAATAGCAATGACTGTTAAGAACGTTAAAATCAGATCGAGCCACCACATATTTCGAAAAATCAGATGGCTTACCCGATATTTTATACTTTTTATAAGTGTTTGATTTAAGATTTTTAAGTCTTAAGAAGCTCATTTGTAAACCAGGGGGGCCTGTTCGGCTTTGGAGGAAGCCTATCAGGAACACATTCATTAAAGAAATTGTTTAGAACGCTATAGAACAGTTCAGTGGCATTTTCGATGTCCATACAATTATAAAAGTCAGTCCAATTATATTGGGAAATCATTAAGTTAAGTTTATTATAGTCACATTTACGAAAACATCTCAATTTAGTTGGAGAAACTAAAGAAGGGAGGGTATCAGGGTAGGGGAGGCAAATTGTCAATTCCATAGTTGGGTGGTATCGGTCTTCTGGTACCACAAGAGCGTCAATTCTAGATACTGTGACTTCAGACGGTTCTGAAACTAACACAAGATCTAATTGCCTATTTAATGAATTTCGTATAAAGCTAACTTGCTGTAACGATAATTCTAAAAGACCATCCACAAAATCATGGGAGGATAAAGGCAGAGCGACAAGAAAGTCAGTAGGAGGGGTCCAAGAAATATCCGGGAGATTAAAGTCACCCAAAACAATTAAAAGGTCCCTATTGGAAAGAAAGGATAGAATAGATTTAATACCAGATAGATGTTGCTTATAAATTATTAGGTCAGAGCCAGGTGGAATATAAGAACATGTAATAAAGATAGACAAGGATTGCAGGGAAACTTTCACACAAACAAATTCTATGTCATTAGGGACATGAGAGTGAATTCTCTCCGAATTTATGGTGGAGGTAACGGCAATTAGAACGCCGCCCCCCCTACGGGAAAGAAAATCGAAATTGTTCGACCGCAATATCCTCGGATGGGAATTTTTCTCTAATAAATTCCAAAACATCCTCAGATGTGGTATCAGGCGTGAATCTTGAAACAAACAATTGCTTCCTTTGTGGAACAACTGAGAGTATCTTACGCCCACCATTAGCAGTCTGAATTTTACTCAGCTGTGAGCCAGAAACGGCACCTTTGGGTACAACTGGGAGTTTCTTTCGCCCCCCAACAGCAGTCTGAACATCACTCGGCTGAGAGACAGCTACGGCGCCAACTGTACCTATGGGTAAGGTCGGCACCGAATTGGTTGACTCCGCCGGCTCAGATCCAGGGACTACACCGGAACTAGCTGTGTCCGTTTGCACAGGCGGTTCACTTATCCCTGTGTCAGCAGAAACTCCTGCAGCTACCAGGTTGGGATTTAAGGTGGATCCTACATTCGCATTTACTGTCGTTGAGCTAGCTTTTTTGCGTTTGGGCGACTCGGTTAATAGTTTTTTTTTATTAAATTGGTCACAAACGGAATTGAACCCGTCATTGAGCTGTTTAAAAACTCGTGAAAGGTTCAATAGACCGTCTCGAGTCTGCCTCATGAAGCTGCCCATCTCAACTGCCAAATCCCTGCAGGACTCACATGTCCACATGAGACCAGTCCGCAGTTCAATGTAGTCTTTAACTCTGCCGGTAAGGGTCTTTAGATGTGGTTGAAAGAGTACAATTATTCTTAGAACAGACGAGAGCCATTATAAGAAACTAAGTTAATTAAAATGAGTAAAAATAAAAAATAAGAAAACGTGAAAAATACCTCGAGTAAATTTGGCACTGGGATCAAATTCACCAAACCCGCAAAAACACAAGAGACGAAAGTATAAGAGCGCGAGATCGCGAATTATATCGAAAACAAGAGAGCGCGAGAGAAAAAGTCTTCAATCGAGTGAGCGTAGCTTGTGGGACACCAACAACTTAACGCACGAACAGTTACAATGTATAGCAAGCGAGAGAGAGAGAGACTATGAGAATAGCACCCAAAAGTCTACAAGAAATTCGGCTGTTACAGAGAGAGTGAAATTACAGTTATAATAGAGCGGCAAAAAGAGAGTAAGAGAGAGAATACAAGAGCCAATTTAGGGAGTGCAAATTACACTAACAAAGCCAAGATATTAAACAAAACTAATGTAAATGTTATAATAACAATAAGAACGTCCCCGATTAACTGGGAGATCTATCAAAACAATAAACACGATTGTTATGTTACACTTTGTTAGTAAACAAACACAAGACCCTGGCGAAAAAGTCACAAAATAAGACAAAAAGTCGGAGCACACAGGTAAACACAACCGATCACAAGCGACGCTTAATCGATGTGATGTTGATTTTTCTAGATTTTTATGTCAACCCGCTCTGGTAGGAATTTACCACTGACCCATTTTTTATTGGAACACTTATATTAGTTTAGATAGCAGGAAGACAGCTGGAGGGGGACGCCGTGAATCAAATTGTTTAAGGGGGGACATCTAGGTAGAATTTTTAAAAAATCGGAAATTTTTTTTTTGTTTAAAAAATTCTTTAAGGTCTTAAAAATAACATACCAAAAGATAGAGTCCGGCAAAAGTGTCGAAGTGTCGAAATTTTCCATTCTGCGGCGATGCCTTACATGTATATCCCGGGCACCTAAAAACTTTAAACGCGTTTTTCTCGAAACCACTTTTTTTGAGGCGGCCGCACACATAACTCGAACAAATCTTAACCAATCGATCTCAATTTTTGACAGTATATTCAAAATACCTATGCCTATCGACAGACGTAGGATTTTTTTTTATTTTGCTTACTTTTTTTATCAACAATTTTGTGACGTTTTTTATTCGAAAAAATTTTACTTTTTTTTCAATCTCTCACCATTTTGCAAAAAATCAATATATCGAAAAAATCCTACGTCTGTCGATAGCTGTTAATATATAGAAACCAACCAATTTTTTTTTTTTTTAAATCAAAAATTAAGGACGTTAGGTGTCCGGCCATGGACCCCCTTCAACAAAAAAGGGCCTACGATGAAATGCTGCACAGCCGCCATTTTGTTTTCGATTTATTCGAAAAAAATTTTATTTTGTACTTCGGACCTAATATAAAAAAACGTAGTTTACAAATTTTCGATTGTCTTCTTCATTTGGCAGAGCAAATCATTGTTTATTTTTGTTTTTTACAAATCCAAAGCTTGTAGATAACTCAACATTTGAAAACAAAAGAAAAGATTTGCGATATAATCGATTTTTTACCGCGCATTTTAAATTTTTTGTGACTGTGGTATTTTTATTTTTTTTCCCTTGCGCGGTCACACTTTAAATGCTACATACACACATTTACGACTTAATGAAAACATTTATAACAGAGAAATGGCAAAAGAAAGAATTAAAAAAAAAAACGAATCGAATTTTGGGGCACTTTGGGGTCGTTTATTGTTTTAATTTGTACCTAACACACGTCACCTAATTATTTCAGAATTATGTTGATTTTCCTAGATTTTTATGTCAATCCGCTCTGGTAGGAATTTACCACTGACCCATTTTTTATTGGAACACTTATATTAGCTTAGATAGCAGGAAGACAGCTGGAGGGGGACGCGATGCCTTACATGTATATCCCGGGCACCTAAAAACTTTAAACGCGTTTTTCTCGAAACCACTTTTTTTGAGGCGGCCGGACACATAACTCGAACAAATCTTAACCAATCGATCTCAATTTTTAACAGTATATTCAAAATACCTATGTCTATCGACAGACGTAGGATTTTTTTTTATTTTGCTTACTTTTTTTATCAACAATTTTGTGACGTTTTTTATTCGAAAAAATGTTACTTTTTTCAATCACTTACTATTTTGCAAAAAATCAATATATCGAAAAAATCCTACGTCTGTCGATAGCTGTTAATATATAGAAACCAACAAATTTTTTTTTTTTTTAAATCAAAATTAAGGACGTTAGGTGTCCGGCCATGGACCCCCTTCAACAAAAAAGGGCCTACGATGAAATGCTGCACAGCCGCCATTTTGTTTTCGATTTATTCGAAAAAAATTTTATTTTGTACTTCGGACCTAATATAATAAAACGTAGTTTACAAATTTGCGATTGGCTTCTTCATTTGGCCAAAAAAAATCCAGAAAATCCCCTTTTTTTTCCCCAGTTACCTAGATGTCCCCACTTAAACAAATGCAAATGTTGCCACGTGTAATAAAGAGCGTGAGAATCAATTGGTTTGCATAGTTAATGTTCTTTTAATATTATCAATGCGATTTGAATTTTAAATCACAAAAATCGGGTACAAAATGTCTTAAATCTGTTGTGGAAATGTAAATGAAATGTTGTTTTAGCAAAAGGATATCAGTATTATCTTGATTTTTTGGATATACATATTTCGTGCGTGTGTGTGTACAAATCAGAGCGAATCATTGTTTATTTTTGTTTTTTACAAATCCAAAGTTTGTAGATAACTCAACATTGGAAAACAAAAGAAAAGATTTGCGATATAATCGATTTTTTAACCGCGCATTTTAAATTTTTTGTGACTGTGGTATTTTTTTTTTTTTTCCCTTGCGCGGTCACACTTAAAATGCTACATACACACATTTACGACTCAATGCAAAGTGCGCCAGCAGAACATACATACATACAAATGTGGAGGTCGTGACGTCACATGCTGACAAACAAATTGAAACATATTGACGACTTGGATAAGGAGGCTGAATTTCCAAAAAATGTAAATGCAGTTAGTTGCGGCTATGCCATAAGATTATGATCATAATTTTTTTAAACCATTTTAACAACATTTATAACAGAGAAATGGCAAAAGAAAGAATTTAAAAAAAAACGAATCGAATTTTGGGGCACTTTGGGGTCGTTTATTGTTTTAATTTGTACCTCACACACGTCTCCTAATTATTTCAGAATTATGTTGATTTTTCTAGATTTTTATGTCAATCCGCTCTGGTAGGAATTTACCACTGACCCATTTTTTATTGGAACACTTATATAAGTTTAGATAGCAGAAAGACAGCTGGAGGGGGACGCCGTGAATCAAATTGTTTAAACATTGGCATTTGTTTAAACAATATGAGGCACGTGTTATAAAGAGCAAGAGAATCAGTTGGTTTGAATATTCAATGTTCTTTTAATATTATCAATGCGATTTGAATTTTAAATCACAACGAGGACGGAAGCTAACTTCGGCAAGCCGAAGTTTTAATACCCTTGCAGATTTCACGAATGAAAACTTGACTAGAAAAGCAACATGAATTAACAAAACAACAAAATATTTTATAATTGAAAAAAATATAATTTTTAAATTTTTCACCCTATTGTTCCTATGGGAGCTATAGGATATAGACGTCCGATCGGCACGCGCTTCTACCCTAATCAAGGTATGCATAAAAGAATATGATTTGGAAAGTTTCATGTCAATAGCTTATATTCTGCGCGAAATATCCTGAAAAACGTCAAATCTTGACCGATTTCACCCTATTGTTCCTATGGGAGCAATAGGATATAGACGTCCGATCGGCACGCGCTTTTACCCTGATCAAGGTACGCACAAAAAATACGATTTGGAATGATTCTTGTCAATAGCTCTTACACTGAGCGAAATATCTTCATTTTTTGAAAGCTATATCCGATTGTTCCTATGGGAGCTATAGGATATAGACGTCCGATCGGGTCGGTTTTCAAACTTGATCTGCGTACACATGTTTTAGGACGACTGTGAAAGTTTGAAGTCGCTAGCTTTTAAACTGAGCTCGCAAACGGTATTGAAACAGACATACAGACGGACAGACGGACAGAAGGACAGACGGACAGACGGACAGACGGACATGGCTATATCGACTCCCCTACTGATCCTGATCAAGAATATATATACTTTATGGGGTCGGAAACGTCTCCTTCACTGCGTTACAAACTTCTGACCAAAATTATAATACCTTCGGCAAGGGTATAAAAATAGGTTGCAAAATGTCTTAAATCTGTTGTGGAAATGTAAATGAAATATTCTTTTAGCAAAAGGATATCAGTATTATCATGAATTTGAATTTGAGCGAACCTCAATTCCTTAGCCAGCTGCAATGCACACACACAAACGTACACACGTATATATGTATCTAATGGCTGTGTGTGTAAAATACGCATTTTTTTTAATATATATATTTTGTGCGTGCGTGTGTACATATCAGAGCGAATCATTGTTTATTTTTGTTTTTTACAAATCCAAAGTTTGTCGATAACTCAACATTTAAAAACAAAAGAAAAGATTTGCGATATAATCGATTTTTAACCGCGCATTTTAAATTTTTTGTGACTGTGGTATTTTCATTTTTTTCCCTTGCACGGTCACACTTAAAATGCTACATACAAGCAATTTATTGGTACACTTATATTAGTTTAGATAGCAGGAAGACAGCTGGAGGGGGACGCCGTGAATCAAATTGTTTAAGGGGGGACATCTAGGTAGAATTTTTAAAAAATCGGAAATTTTTTTTTTGTTTAAAAAATTCTTTAAGGTCTTAAAAATAACATACCAAAAGATAGAGTCCGGCAAAAGTGTCGAAGTGTCGAAATTTTCCATTCTGCGGCGATGCCTTACATGTATATCCCGGGCACCTAAAAACTTTAAACGCGTTTTTCTCGAAACCACTTTTTTTGAGGCGGCCGCACACATAACTCGAACAAATCTTAACCAATCGATCTCAATTTTTGACAGTATATTCAAAATACCTATGTCTATCGACAGACGTAGGATTTTTTTTTATTTTGCTTACTTTTTTTTATCAACAATTTTGTGACGTTTTTTATTCGAAAAAATTTTACTTTTTTTTCAATCACTCACCATTTTGCAAAAAATAAATATATCGAAAAAATCCTACGTCTGTCGATAGCTGTTAATATATAGAAACCAACCAATTTTTTTTTTTAAATCAAAAATTAAGGACGTTAGGTGTCCGGCCATGGACCCCCTTCAACAAAAAAGGGCCTACGATGAAATGCTGCACAGCCGCCATTTTGTTTTCGATTTATTCGAAAAAAATTTTATTTTGTACTTCGGACCTAATATAATAAAACGTAGTTTACAAATTTTCGATTGGCTTCTTCATTTGGCCAAAAAAAATCCAGAAAATCCGCTTTTTTTCCCCAGTTATCTAGATGTCCCCCTTAAACAAATGCAAATGTTGGCACGTGTAATAAAGAGCGTGAGAATCAATTGGTTTGAATAGTTAATGTTCTTTTAATATTATCAATGCGATTTCAATTTTAAATCACAAAAATCGGGTACAAAATGTCTTAAATCTGTTGTGGAAATGTAAATTAAATATTCTTTTAGCAAAAGGATATCAGTATTATCTTGATTTTTTTGATATACATATTTCGTGCGTGTGTGTGTACATTAGGGTGGACTTTTATAAGGTCAACTGAGCTCAGCATCTTAAATGGTAGGTTTCTGTGTCCAAAAAATGTCTGCGAAAACAGAAACTTTTTATATCATCGTTTAGGCGGTGCGCAATGGCCTAAAGTTTCGCTAAAAACTACGTGTTAATTTAGGAATTTACTCCATTCCCTTTCATGTCAGATTTCAAAAGATGTTGAAATAAATTATGGCTAACGAAAGCATTTTTCTAATCGGCAAGCTTAGCCCACAGTCTGGCAATGTAACGACCTTCCCCAGCAAGAGGTCAGTGCTGTCTGCATTGTTTTATGAGACGAGGGTGTTGGGCCGAACCCTGAAGGATAGCGTTCACGGCATCTCGCAAAATTTGGTTGCTACTTGGTCAGGGCAACACATTTGTGCTAGACCAATTCAGCACGTAAGATCCCAAATATTGAATCGTCTTTCGAAAAATCCTTGTGAGGACAAAGGATGCTAGGACAAGGCTGAGACTGCGACGGTGAGATCTGTAGGACGCAGAGATTGAATTGAAGGAAGAAAGGAGCGCCGCAAAGAAATTCACGCAGTGATCTTGAGCCGAGAGGGGCACGACGACGACCGGGCGAGCCGCAACAGCCAGCTGACGAAGAAACCAATTCCAGCGAAATGCTAAACTGAATAAAGTTTTTCGATTTGTCCCAATCGGATATCTTGCATTTTCTTGGGTCACGGGCAGTCACGCAAAACATATTTGGTGGGACGAACACACAATTTCTCTGAGCTAAAAGGGCAAATTGTATTTACTGGAAAGTATTATACAGATAAAAGAAGAATTTTTAAGCCAATAAAGTTTATTTATTTTATTAAATAAATATTATGTTTCTTTTTTCCTAATACAAAAAATGTTGTCGACTTTTTTGCCCACAAATCGGCGAGGTTTGTGGCGCTCACAGTTTTAATGGTAGATAAAGGATTTTAGCCCCAATAATTTTTAAAGATTTAAAGATTTAATTTTAAAGATATCTTAAAAAAATAATTCACGATATGCACTTTTATTTTAAATATTCAGCTTTCGGGGATTTTGTGAACTTCCCCAGAGCTGTGAGAGAAGTTCCCTAAAGTTCAAAACATAGGTAATTTTTGACGTACTGTCAAAGTATAAAATCAAGTCTACGGCATCTAGATAAACATAAAATATGCGTAATAAACTTTAAAGCCATTGCGCACCGCCTAAAACCCATTTTTTTTTAACTTTTTCTTTCTGTTATGTATTAAGGGAAGTAAAAGGCAATTTATAAAAGGCTGAGAGTATGACCTTAAAAATTTCATACAAAATAAGTCCACCCTAATGTAAATTAATATTCTTAGAGTTTAGTGTACATAGCAGAGCGAATCATTGTTTATTTTTGTTTTTTACAAATCCAAAGTTTGCATTTTAAATTTTTTGTGACTGTGGTATTTTAATTTCTTTTCCCTTGCGCGGTCACACTTAAAATGCTACATACACACATTTACGACTCAATGCAATGTGCGCCAGCAGAACATACATACATATACATACATATGTGGTGGCCGTGACGTCAAACACAACAAAATTGGAAAATATTGGGGACTTGGTTAAGGAGGCTGAATTTCCAAAAAATTTAAATGCAGTTAGTTGCGGCTATGCCATAAGATTATGATCATAAACCATTTTAACAACATTTATAACAGAGAAATGGCAAAAGAAAGAATTTAAAAAAAAACGAATCGAATTTTGGGGCACTTTGGGGTCGTTTATTGTTTTAATTTGTACCTCACACACGTCTCCTAATTATTTGAGAATTATGTTGATTTTTCTAGATTTTTATGTCAATCCGCTCTGGTAGGAATTTACCACTGACCCATTTTTTATTGGAACACTTATATTTGTTTAGATAAAGGCATATGCACATTGCATAAGGCCACATACATATATGTATATTACCGCTAATTCGCAAATACCAGTAAAAAGTGTCATAGGAAAAGAATTACCGTATCTTTGGTAATCGTCTTCTCTTTGTGCCAGTTTCGTTTTTGCTGTCGCTGCATACATAATTGCATACAGTTATGTAAGGCCCTTGACCGCAAGTAAGCCCAGCTTCCCAGTGGCGCAATCCGCGTTCGGCCGAAATTGGGTATGGAGATAGAATGCATTCGAGAAGGTACATATATTCGTAATCGATCGTTTCTCCAGCTTCTGGAACGTAAGATTGTAATGGGGCATTGTTTTCGTTTCTCGCTCTCCCTTTCGATCGAGACTTCGGATATCGTTCGGGTCGTATAATTTTTTTCTGTTGCACGTTTCTATGATTCCTTACTGACGGTTTTTTGCTTGCCACGGGTCAGTTGAGTTTTGGAACTTGGCAGAATTTTTTGGCAGAATTATTTGGTGAAATATTGTGGAAATTTTGATATACAAGTATTATATGGTAAGTAAAACTAATCATTCTTAATAAACTGACAACTAATTTCCCACTTTTTCTTAAATATAGAAGCTGTTAAATGAGATGGACTAAGTAGCCGATTCTACATTACATTGGTGCGAGCTTTCTTAATAAAATAAATAATAAAATTATACATTTTAGTTGAAAAAAACCATCTTTTATTTGGTTTTGAATAAACCCTATTTCGTGGTATACCAGTTACTAAAGCATTTGCATTACAACCCTATATACAGGGTAAATCAGTCCGTAAAACGGGTGCATTACAAACCTATAAACCAGGTATCCTATTCAGGAATGCACTTGCATTACAGTCTCATATACTTGGTATGCGACTCAGTAAAGCAAATAGATTACCACCCTATGTATATGCAACAGTATATAGGACGGTAATGCAGCACGAAGTGTGCTCGGCTAGCGCCTACTTTCTCGATTCGAAGTATGCGATTTTGAAGGTATACTAGCGGAAACCGCGGCCAACCTTATGGAATCGTAAACAGTGTTGTGGTATGAAACCGAATGCATTCCGGCTTCGAAGTATGGCGGTCGGAATCGATTCTCGAAGGCAAATTTAATTTCACAAAAAAATACGTTTTATTTTATTTTTGAATGTCAGGTGTTGGTAAGCTGTTTCGGTCAGTTGTTTGGATCAGCTGTGTCGCTCATCTCCTTTAGTCAGCTGTTTCGGTTTGCTGTTTTTGGCACTTTTAATACACAATTTTTGAAATTATTTTGAATGCGGTATTAGCAATAGGTCAACTGTCAGAGGAAGCTCAAGAAACTAGGTAAAGGACTTCAAAAAGTATAGAGAATGTTTCTCGAGGCAAATGAATAGAACCCAGGACAATTTAAGTACTGCGCTTATTTAATTGGAGATCACTAAACGGAGTTCGATTGGTTTGAGTGATTTGGTTTAGAGTTACTGTGGAACATTTCGACAATTATAGCTTTAAAAATTTTTTTGCAATTTTGTTAAAAATGCCTAAACGTTGTGGAGCTTCTGACAGCAATACTTCTATTGTAGAAGAAGCTGATGAAAATTGGATTCAGGTAAAAAGGATATAAATCGTAGAGCTAAAGCCGTGCAAAATAAAAAGATTTCGTTCAACTCTGTACAGTTGGATTGTCGTTTAAGTAAGTAAGATCGTGCGTTTTCGTTACAACTGCAAATTGAGGATGTCGATTAGGGATGTCAAAAATATATCAAAATATCAATATATCCATATTTTTTGCAAAAAAAAATATATTTATATCGTGATATTTTTTTTTAGCCAATTATCACAATATCGATATTTTATTTTTCGATATTATTTGATATTTGCATATCTTTCTCTCATCTTTGTCTCTCATTTGTGCACAAAAAAATGAAGCGTGTTAAAATTTATTTCGGTGAAATTAATAAAACCAAACTAACAGAGTGCAGACTTTGTTTGAAAACTATTAAAACAAGTGGGAATACATCAAATATGTTATCCCACTTGAAAAACAAACACTTTTATGTGTGAAACTAATAAAATAAGTTTTTGTTGTTTTTGGCGACCTGTTTTGTACTTAATGTTTTGTTTGGCTGGCTCAAGGTCATGGATCCATGTAATAAAACACAGTTTTTGTTTCCAATTTTTTCCCAATATATTTCGGTCCCGCATCGGAGTCCGTCTTCAGGGGCTAGCAACAACACACAAATTAAAAACAACGTATAAAACTAATGTTACAAAAATACATACAATTTTTGTTACGCGACAAAAAACGAAAAAATCGAGCGTCTGCCGCGGAGTCAAGAGAGTAACTAACCTACGTATTTTTGTTTGTCCAGTAAGTGTCTGTATATATGTGCGACGTTTTCTGTGTCTGTCTTGAAATTAAGTCGAATGTTTGTCGGTATGTTGATGATGTGCAGCATTTCTAGTGTGAACCGTTTCTTGTAATGTTGTTCTTGTTGTACCACACCCGCTTCATCGAAATTGGGCAAGTGTCGTTCGCTCGCACAGTGGGCTGCAAGTGCTGTTTTTGGCATATTTGAATTATTGTTGTTTTTTATGTCGGATTTGTGGCCCGCTATTCTTGTTTTTAGTTTGGCTTTAGTTGTTCCAATATATATTTTATTGCAGTTTTTTGAGCCGTTACCAGCACACGGAATTTTATAAATAATATTGTGTTTATCAAATATTTCAATTTTGCTTTTCATATTGCTAAATATTGATGCCATTGTTTTTGTAGGTTTATAAGCTAATTGAATTTTGTCACGGTCGTAAATGTTTGATAAGGTAAGGCGTTCGGAGAATCTAGGAATGTATATAAAGGATTTGTATGTTTTGTTTTCTTGTAATTCTGGATGTTTGTGTTTTTTGTTAATATTTTTAATTATTTGATGAATAACCTTCAGTGGAAAATCATTCTTACTTAAAATGTTTTTTATAACTATTTTATTATCTTCGTGGAAAATTTTGTCACTTGTATTAATAATCCGGTTGGCTAGATTCTGTGCTGTGTTTATTATAACATTTCGTGGGTGTTTTGAGTAGTAGCTAATTATTCGTCCTGAGGCGATAGGCTTTTTGTACCAGTTTAATTTTATTTGGTTGTTGATCCGGTGTGCACATGCGTCTAGGAAGGGAAGTTTGTTGTCATTTTCTATTTCAATCGTAAATTGTACGTCTTTATGATATGTGTTTAATATTTTTAATGTATTCTGTATTTCTGTTTCCTTTACAATAGCGAAGAGATCATCAACGTATTTGGTAAGGAATTTTGTTTGTTCAATTGGTTTAAGAATTTCCTCCATAATAATGTCTGCTATTATTGGTGATGCAGGAGATCCCATGGGAAGTCCTTTCAATTGTGTGTATATATCATTTTCCCACTTAAAATATCTGTTTTCTGTAATGCAGAAGCTTAAAATGTCCATGAATAATGTTTTTGGGATTTTTGTGTGTTCTTGTATGTCTTTCCATTTGGACTGTATTACTGTTAGTGCTAAGCCAGTCGGTATGCTGGGAAACAACGAAACTACATCGAAGGACACCATTTTTTCGTCATCTGTTATATATGCGTCATTAACCTTATTTTTAAATTCTATTGCACTTTTTATGTTAAATTTAGAATCTGTGGTCAAGTTTTTTAATATATCACATACATATTTGCAAAGGTGATACGAAGGTGAATTGATCATTGAACATATTGGTCTCAGTGGGGTGTCCTCTTTGTGAATTTTGGGGAGTCCGTAAATTCTCGGTGGTAGCGCTGTGTTCGTCTTGAGTCTGTTTCTTTCGTTCCTTGAAATCAGCTCCATATTAAATAATTTTTCCACCAGCAAATTGTTTTTCGTCTGGAGTCTCGACGTGGGGTCCTTCCGTAGTATCCTGTATGTGGCTAGGTCATCCAATATATTTTTCATTTTCATTCGGTAATCCTCCTTCTTCATGGCTACTGTGACGTTTCCTTTGTCTGAATTTAAAATAATTATATCCTTGTTTTCATTTAGAAATTTCTTAGTTTGTCCCACTGTGTCCAAAATTGCTCGATCAATTGCACTCTCTTTTGTTCTTGTTGTACTGTCTTTGATTAGGAGAGACAATTTAGTTCTTGCGCTCTCTTGTTCTTCTTTGCCTGGTATGCTTTGCACCAGTTCTTCTCCGTCGGCAACGCATTTAAAGAGAGGAAATTCTGCTTTGGATATCGGTAAAGCGAACTTTGATCCCTTTGAAAGTAGAGCTTGTACATTGAGAGGGAATTCCGCTTCGGTTTTGTTGACAAAGCATCCTGTGTTGTTGTTATTGACGAGAATGTTGTTACGGTCAGAGCGCAGTTTTATGAACTTTTCTTGTTGTGACCCTCTTATTAATGTTGTTAGCTTTTTGGTTGTTGCATCTACCGTCTGAAATATTGTTGTCGCGTCATCAGTACTGAGTTGTCTCTGTAATGTTGTTTTCGTTCGTTTTAACTGTTTTGTTTCGTCTGCTAATTGTTGGTGCTTCATTTTTATAATTAGGCCTAGTAGTTTTTGGTGGAAGTTTGTGGATATTCTTAATAATGATTGTTTAATATGAAATGGAATTTCTTGGTCCTTATTAAATATACTGTTGTACTTTGTTGTTTGTTGAATAAATCTGGGAATTAATCTAATTTTTCTACATCTTAAAAGGAATTTAATGTTTGATGTTAACTTTGTAATTTTGTTGGTTTTAGACTGGAACTGGTTGATGGTTGTTTTTGTATTGTTGTTGTAGCTACGTTTAATATTAGCATATCCCATGGTTATGCTTACGGCGTGCCTTCCGTTTTTATAACTTTTTGTTGTTTTTGGCGACCTGTTTTGTACTTAATGTTTTGTTTGGCTGGCTCAAGGTCATGGATCCATGTAATAAAACACAGTTTTTGTTTCCAATTTTTTCCCAATATATTTCGGTCCCGCATCGGAGTCCGTCTTCAGGGGCTAGCAACAACACACAAATTAAAAACAACGTATAAAACTAATGTTACAAAAATACATACAATTTTTGTTACGCGACAAAAAACGAAAAAATCGAGCGTCTGCCGATATACAAAACGTATATTGTTTATACTTTTCTAGTGCTATTACTTTCATTTTAGGGCAAAAGTCTTGTTTCTTTGTTGTTAGCTTATTTACGCGGCTAAAATTTTGAAATTCAACTGAAAAAACAATATATCAAAAGTATCTGATATATCGATGTTTTTTTGGCGATATATTAAATATCATATTGATATTTTTCTTAAGAAAAATATATCAGCGATACGATATTTTAAAAATATTTGACATCCCTACCATTTAACACCCCCACTGTAAATCAATTTTCTCAAAAACTGTGTGTTTAAATTTCATGAAATTTGCACGACACGCTCTTAAGACGATCCCCAATCTGCCCGTATACCGTGCATGTTGGCACAACCTCTACGAGGGGAGCCGCGTGTAAATTCATTATTGGCCCACTTTTTTGTATGGGGAAAATCAGAGGTTGGTTCACTGTTACGTGTTTTTCTTAAAATCTGTGGGTTTGATTTTGATTAAACTTTCAGACAAGAAGCTTGAATTAACGCTTAGTAGTCTGGTTTAGCGTGCATATTGGCACAACCACTGTGAGGGGAGCAGTAAACCAAATGGTCAATACCCGATTATTCGAATGTATTTTTAATCCACTTGAAGACGAATTTGGCCCCACCTATCTAGATCGATAAATATTTTTATTCTTAACAATTTTTCATCAAAAATTGTTCGATTCGGCCACCAAATAGCGAGGAAAATTAAAAACAAAAATAGCCCCAGTGTTCCAAATTCTACCGTTCCATTTTCGTTGCTAACTCAGCGACGCTAATTTATTTAATAAAACTCTAAGCATATTAAAATAGGATGTGCGTCAAGTTAGCGTCGGTGACTTTAGCGGCGATAGCGGAACGGTGGAATCTGGAACATGGGGTCAATTTTTATTTTTTGATTTTTGGGGCTTCTGGGGGCCAAATCGAACAATTTTAAATGCAAAATTGTATAGAATGAAATTATCTTTCGATCTAGGTAATTGCCGAGTCTGGTCGATGCTCGGTAGTATGAAAAAAATGCATTCAAAAAATCAGGTCTCCACATTTTGGGGAATATCCCCACTCGCAGAGCGTGCTCCACAATGCGCGCTATCTTAGCTTAAAGGTCGTCTTTTGAAGGACAAATGAGGAAAATTGCATCAAAAAATTATCGTCAGTTTTTGAGAAAATCAGTTAACAGTGGACCAACCTCTGAATCCGCCCATACAAAAAAAGTACTTAAAAATCAATTTATCTATAACTTTTTTCACAGAGCGTGCTCCACAATTCGGATTTTATAGGATGACGGGGGGTTAATTAAGCAATGTTTCTGGAAAATTTCATTAAAAAATTATCGTCAGTTTTCGAGAAAATCGCCTAACAGTGTTTGAATTTTAAACGGATATTAGAATACCGCCAACTCCAGTACAAGAACCATGGCCAGCTATGACTTGAACCGCAGTATCCGACACTACAACCGACTTACAAATTCAATATCGACGCTAACTTAAAATTAATTATTTTTCCTCTCACAGAGCGTGCTCCATGATGCACGGTATCCCAAAAAATCAGAAATTAAATTAACTAATTATAGTAAAAGTTTCAAACAATTATTATCGTCAGTTTTCGAGATATTTGGCTAACAGTTCAGCGGCATGGGGAATGGCCATCGGGTGCCTTCTGTTTTCGACGCTAACTTAAAATGAATTATTGCTCCGTTCACAGAGCGTGCTCCACATTGCACGGTATCCCAAAAAATCAGAAATTAAATTAGCTAACGACAGTAAAAGTCTCATTAAATTATTATCGTCAGTTTTCGAGATATTTGACAGAATGTTTGGCTGTATGGGAAAATACCCCCAATGGCCATCGGGTGCCTTCTGTTTTCGACGCTAACTTAAAATGAATTATTGCTCCATTCACAGAGCGTGCTCCACATTGCACGGTATCCCAAAAAATTAGAAATTAAATTAGCTAACTACAGTAAAAGTCTCATTAAATTATTATCGTCAGTTTTCGAGATATTTGACAAAATGTTTGGCTGTATGGGAAAATACCCCCAATGGCCATCGGGTGCCTTCTGTTTTCGACGCTAACTTAAAATGAATTATTGCTCCATTCACAGAGCGTGCTCCACATTGCACGGTATCCCAAAAAATTAGAAATTAAATTAGCTAACTACAGTAAAAGTCTCATTAAATTATTATCGTCAGTTTTCGAGATATTCGCCAAAATGTTTGGCTGTATGGGAAAATACCCCCAATGGCCATCGGGTGCCTTCTGTTTTCGACGCTAACTTAAAATGAATTATTGCTCCATTCACAGAGCGTGCTCCACATTGCACGGTATCCCAAAAAATTAGAAATTAAATTAGCTAACTACAGTAAAAGTCTCATTAAATTATTATCGTCAGTTTTCGAGATATTCGCCAAAATGTTTGGCTGTATGGGAAAATACCCCCAATGGCCATCGGGTGCTTCCTGTTTATATTTCAGCACTTAGTGTAGACACTAACCATACTAATACATCGATACTCATTCGATATTTGGCGCTACAGAGCACTAGCCATTTTAAATTTATATATTCTACTAAGCTATAATCTTTGTAATATCCCGCCCACTAACGCTCGTTCCTAGCTGATCATTTTGACGACTATTTTATCAAAATCGGTTAAGCCGTTCCCGAGATATCCTCTATTTTACTCTTAATTGCCGAAATTCGCAGTTTTTACTATGCAGCCCTCGTTATATCGCGGGACTTACAAAACAATCTGGCAGCACTATTTACAATTCCCCGTTATATGAAAGGGTTTGTTTGTTGTGACTTTTGATCAATTATTTTTATTTTGAGATAAACGAGTAAGCTAAGTTACAGTTTGTTTTAATATTGGCTTATATTGTAATTGTTTTTAATTTTCTGCAAATGTTCATATATAAGTACATACTTTTTAAGAATGAATTGTCCAGGTGGATATTACTTATTAAAAATACTCTCAGTCATAACGCAAGAATTTTAATATTTTTTAAAGAATTTTTAAAAATTAAATTCATTTTTATAAATTTCTAGCTTTTAAATATCTGATTTAGCTATTTTTTGACCCGGCTGCCATCACCACTCATTTTTGTTTACATGTCGCCGCCTATGATAAATCTTAAATTTGGACTTTGTCAATCGAAAAAAGTGGAAAAATCCGAACTTTAAAAATCCACCATAAATCCAGTTTTCCTTGGATTTGGGCCATATCCGGCATGTTTTATTCGGTAGGATGTAAACTTTAAGTTTGTACCCATTATGATTTTTCAACGGATTTATTTCGAGTTTTTACGATATATACAGCCGACTTACAGTCGACCAAAAAACACATTTTTCATCTTTGTCAAGTTTCTACGCTGCCATTACTTATCCAATCATATTGATCTGTATGGCAAAGTTGAGCTTTGATCTATTGACTTTAAAATAAAACTAAAACTGGCCCAATCGGGTGGATATCTGCCGAGATATAAGAAGAAGTTCGAAAAAAGTCCGAAATTTAACATTTCGAACTTTAAAAAATCTTTAAAAAAAAACTGTGCCATCGAAAAAAAAATTAATGCTATTTTCGCGATCTAGGGGTCAAACACTAACAGAATTTGCCATCAATTGCTGGGGAGCATTTTGGCTGTAAACTAGTGTTATCGTTACTATTAAACGCAATTTGTGTACTTCTAACGAAGTTCCGATTCTTACAACAGGTGGGGCATGTTCTGAGGTTACTGAGCGTGGAAGAATTTTTTTTTTTTAAGAATGAATGATTTAAACATTTATCTTCAACATTAAATGAAAAATTCCCTCAAAAAATGTTTAAAACTTGGCCTAAAAATTAGTTTTAAGTTTTACCAGGACACCGGCCCACAGTAAATAAATTTAGTTACCCAATTATATAACGTTAATTAAAGAAAACAATTTTGGACTGTCAAGAATCAAGTTAATTTTTAAGGATTTTTTTTTAATAAAATACAATTCAAAGCACGTTAATGACATAATATACTAATTTACCCAAAAAATATTCGCTTTTTCTGGTGGTAATATGTTTTGAAGATATTACACAACAGAACCAAAGCCCCACAACATTTTTCAAAAAAGTTTTAACATAAATTTCAAGGATTTTGTTGCTTGCACGAAATAAGCTGCGACATTAAAAAGTCTGTATTTTCAGTTTATGTTTAATTTTAAATGTTATTTTAAAAATTTAATAAGCGTAGATTACGATATAATATCTTAGAATACTACTGAATAAGACTGCGTTTAAATTTTCTTGATAACTTTAATAGTTTATCGGCTAGACCACTTTTAAATTAAAATATGTCTCTGCACGAAATAAGCTGCGAGCCACTGTACATCGTTTAACGGATGGTGGATGTGTTTCCACCATTCCACTTTCGACCGAAACTACCTCAAAAAATACCAAAGCACCGAAAAATCTAAAATCTTGATGTCGTCAACGAACTGGGTTTTTCAACGGTTAGGTCAGGGCCACACAACTGCAGTTTTGTTTTTTTTTCGTACTTTCAGAAAGTGCAGCTAATTTTTCACAAGTTTTATCCGTCTGGTGACTTGAATTGGCCCTTGTTCGATTGGATCTTGCTCTGGGTTGGCTGCGTAAGATCATTAATGTGTGAAATGGTACCAACCTAAGTGCATGTGTTTACTGCGTTCGTTTAATAAAGATTTTGTGGCTGCCAACTCCGCACGCTACCGAACCAGTAATGTCTATATCTCTACCGAATTATAAATAGTACATATTTTGGTGAATACATATATATGTATGTATGTGCACTCTGGAAAGAGATCGAAACAACGAGAAAAACGGTGAAAAGTCAGCAAAGCGGAACTAGTAATGTGCCGTTAGAGCTCTAGTGTATTGCAGACTTACACAATGTCAACCTCGGCTCTTAGAAGCGGAAGTATCACGTCAGGTCGTACCGATTTCACTGACTTGATACAAAAATTAACAAAAAATGTTTCTTTATTTAAATTTGATTAGGCAAAAAAATTCGATCCATTCAGTCGGTTCGCTGCTCAAAGAGGGTTTCTGCTTGGCATAAATGGCGAATAATTAGCTGCCGCCCTCGTTCGTTGCTCAGATGGCTTGTTTTGTGCATGTTGGTTAATTTTTTGTGAGCGTGGGCGTCATCACATTATTGTTGCGTATGACTTCTCTTCTTAACTCCACTGGTTTATAAATTAAGATTTGTTAGCAAGAGTTCAACGCATTTATTTCCACAGACAAGGTTTTCATGGATCGCAGTCTGGATTCTATTGGCAGCTGTTCACTTGATGTAGACGCCGACTCGTCTGACATATCAGGTATAACCTCAATATGCATGCATCCCACCGTTGACTAACGTCGGCTCCGTCCCCTTGCAGAGATCAGTGGCAGCCTAAATTTCCCTACGCCGCTTTCAGTAAAGGATATAACCCGCGACTTTACCGCCAACCATCGGGAGCGCTGTGTACTACGCTCGCCTCAGCAGCCCCAGCACACAACATCCGCCTACGTGGATTCCGGGTCGGCTGGGCTGGTACGTATGGTGCTGTCGCCTGTAGTCGTGGAGTCCGCCCGAGAGCCGAGCTCCGATGTCGCCGTTACTAGAACCAGTGGCAATTCTCCAGAAACGGCAGCTGTCGAAAAGAAGCCCAGCTATTTGAACCTGGCCTGCTGCGTCAACGGCTATTCCAACCTGACCACCTACGACTCTAAGATCCGCCAGGATATTAACAAGTCGCGTGAAGTTTCTCCGATACGTCCCTCCACCAGCAGTCTGCAGTACTGCAAGCGCAGTCATTCCTTGGCGGCTCCAGTGCTGCATAGCATGACCTCTCCGGCCAGGAAGTACAAATCCATTGAGTCCAACTATAATAATAACGGCAACAGCGTGGATAACGGATTGGAATCGGCCCAGGTCAATGGAAACGGAAGCTTTATAAAGCAGCGAGTAGAGCGTCTTTACGGGCCGGGTGCACTTGCCCAGGGTTTCTATAGCCCCAAAAAGCACGTGCAGTCCTCATCTCATGGAACGGGGCGATCGGAAACAAAACGACGCGATATAGAATCCACGCAAGGCTCGGAGTTGGCTCGAAAATTCAAGCAGCTTTCGCCTAGTAAGGACTACGGGGAGTTCCGGAGAAAACTGCAACATAACTGCTCACAGAGTGCAACTGTGCGGTTGGCAGACCCTTTGCCCTTTTCAGACAAAGTCGAAGATATAGACCTGCCTGTTTTCAGGCACCTTAGCCTCGAGTTCCGGGCACAGCTGCCTACTGTGTCACCCAAAAAGGGTGCACCTCGATCATGTATCGAAGCTGAGATACAGCTTACAAGGAACGACACCCAGTCTATGTCAGATTTTGGACCTATTGATGAAGTCGACCATAAGGCCGAGAAACTAGTCGCGTTGGATTGTGAGGAATATGTTAGCGCTAAAAAAATACTAATTCCAGCAGATGTCAAGGACGGTAACTACTTTCTTCAAATACTGAAAGACGAACAAATTCGTCTGCTGGCGCTAGCCTCTCTCGCTGAAAAATATACAGATGCCCTGTCTGTAAGTAAACTCTTTTCTCGGCCGCACGTTAAACTAAGATTAATTTATTAATTTCCAAATTTTTAAGGCGAATAATAGTTGATAAAGCTGCTTTTACTTTAACAAGCGTTTGAGACAATTAGAAAAATTCTATACCCTCAAGTAAGGAAGAATAGGCTTGAAAACAACGAGTGGGAGTTCCCAGTGGGAACTTTAAGCAATAAAAATTACATGTTATTATTGCGTGATCTTCCTTAAAACCCTTATTCGTCTTCCATAGCGCTGTCCTACAAATTTAAAGTTTTAAAAACGCGGGCGCTAGCCTGGGTGTTAGGGTGGGTGTTAGAGTGGGTGCGGCACTAGGCTGAAGCAAACTTGGTCATCATAGGGACTGTCATATATGACCTAATTACATTTGTAGTTAAACCCCACCCCACCCCCCTTCCTGTAATGAAAAAAACCAAATTAATTATTTCATAAGGGTTATGATTTGGTTGTGAGAGCTAGACGTTCAATATTTCATTTAATAATTATTAATTATCAATTTGTATAGCCGTACAGACTGGTATTATAATTTCATCGGACGTTTGCAACTCAGTAAAGGAGACGTTTCCGACCATATAATCCCTCTAAAAAAATGAAATTAAATAAATAAAAAATTAATAAAGTTTGCCACGCCCACTCTAACGCCCATAAATTCATTATACGCTAAAACCTGTGTAGCGCCTACATTTCCGCATTTCATGGCCAGTAATAACAATATTTGGCGGTAGATGGCGCAATACAATACGCAAGAGGAAATTGCGATTGTTGTCATTTGTCAATATTTAGTAAAAAGTTAGGCAAATTCGATCACACCCAGCAGGAAAGTGAGAAGTTGGTTTTTGTGTTCTTGAAATCCTGTTCCTTTTTGCAGGCGGCGGTGTGGGGATAGATAATTTCTGAGCGTTAAATGGGGGTAGGTTTCTGAGTAGCATCAATATCAGGCCACTTATGCGCTGTGTGATTTCTGTGGCACTACGATTATAATATTTTTTAACAAAAAAATCACCAACTTATAATATTCAAAAATCCTATGATTTACACCAAAACCAAAAGACTTGTTCTCACATTTATTTTTCATTTTTTGGTAATATTAAAATTAAATTTTTTGGTAATAAAAAAAATATTAATAATTGTTAATCAAATAAATTAAACTAAATAACTATTATCATAATGTCTATAATCATAATATTTATTGATGATTTTAATTTATTTTACTCAACATTTTTACAAATAATAATAAGAATGAATGTGGGACATAACAACATTATAGAGAAAAGCCACGGTAAGACGATTAAAATATTTGATCACATTTATCAAGGAATTGCATTAAAATACAAAGAAAACTATTATTGTTTTTTTACATTTCAAAACATTTTCTATGAAATAAAATAATTTGATCGTCAGATCGTGTTGGTAGTATAGATAACATTTGAATTGGCGAAAAATACATATTATACGTATAATATACGTAACCTTTATTGATTACGGTCCCTAAAAAAATATTATTTAAACGAAATATTTCTTCGCGGGCAAAGTGTGACCTTAAGTTACAACAAAATTATGACCAATTTTATCTTTCTTTGGAATGTTGGTATTATCAAATATATGATGCACGGTCACATCAGTTTCATTTCGTGAAATTAAAAGTGAAAAAAGTGAAAATAGTTCAATTTAATTTAAAGAACAAGAAAAAGGTGAGTGATAAAGTACATGTTGTCGTTTAATAATCTTTATTTCAGCGCTACAGAGGTTAGTACCACAGATATTTTCGCCATTAATAAATATAAGCCTCCAGATGCTATCTTTAACACAAATTCTGCATTTCAGTGTCACTTGAAATGTTTTTAATCTTCACCAGTAGTAAATGGTGTGCGGTGTTCATTAATGGTACATTAGCACTAATTTAGTTGTTTAACATAATCAAAATATTACATTTATTTCAGCCAGGCCGATTGAGACTTCTTGGGAGCAGAACTGTTTCGCCTGTTTTTGTTATAGATACATAAAACAGCTGATCAGAGGGCAAATGATCGGCCATGGCATAATTTCTGGAGAGATCCCTTAATTTTGTACGGACATGTAATAATGGTAATTACAATTATTCCTGGTCTTACATTCATGTATTAATTATTTTTGATATTTTCAGAAGACAGGCTTACAAGTCACGGAAAAGCGGGAATGCTTCAGACACTAAAAATTTTTAATTCCAATGCGTCGATTGTAAATATTATTAATAAATACACATACAAATATTACATGAAAAAAAGTAATTTTTATTGTGGGAAATCAGATACTGCAAAGCAGTGGAAAACCATAACTGGGAGGTTGTAGAAAAGCAGATATTGCAAGTGGAGGAAAACCATAACTGGGTACGTGTGGAAAATCTATAATGCGGGAAGTCGAAAAACCAGTGGTTTTTGGCCTGCATTCTACTGCCAGAGATCCAGAAAGAAACCTCATTTCCCCCTTACTTTTCGTGTCACCCCCGTGTATTTTGAAACCAGAGATGGAATAAATGTAAGGGGTGAATGAGGTTTAGTCCCTTCCGCTTCTATGGAGAAACCTGATGAAAATATGTTATTTTCCAGTGGTTTTTTCCCGGTGGGCAGAGTCAAACAATGGCGTATATGTGTATGAATGTAATCATTAGGGTGGGTCGATTTGGAGGTCATCAAATCGTAGGGGGGAACGTATTCTATGGGCAATTCTAAGCAATTTTGCCAAAGAAACTATACCTTGGAAATCACGTTTGACCCTCCGCATTTGCAAGAGAAAAATACTGGTTTTTTTATGAAAAATATCTAAGTTGCCTTGAATTTGGAACATTTGTGTGGACACGAAAAATGTTTTGAATCATGTGGGCGGAAAATAATTAATGGACCATTCTATGACATATTGCCCAAGAAACCATATGCCTAAAACCACGATTGACCCTTCGCATTTGCAAAAGAAAAATACTGGTATTTCACTTTATTTTTGAGACAAATATCACAGTAGCCGTTACTAATATACAAAATAACAGCATTGAAAAAATGCTTTAAAGAGAAAAAAACAAGGGGAAGAATTTAAAATTGATAAATATTTAAGGGCTACTATGATATTTTTGAAAAGTAAAACGAAATACCAGTATTTTTCTCTTGCAAATGCGGAGGGTCAAACGTGGTTTAAGGCATATAGTTTCTTTGACAATATGGCTTAGAAATGCCCAGAAATTGTTTTCCGCCCAAACGATTTAATACT
The DNA here is from genome assembly GCA_037075205.1 of Drosophila prostipennis. Classification (NCBI taxonomy): domain Eukaryota; kingdom Metazoa; phylum Arthropoda; class Insecta; order Diptera; family Drosophilidae; genus Drosophila; species Drosophila prostipennis. The sequence continues at coordinate 315,002 of JBAMCJ010000877.1, forward strand.
TTTTTTCGGTTCCATTCCAGTGTATAAAATTTAGGGCTACTGTGATATTTTTCATCAAATACTGGGTTTTTTTCTTTTGCAAATGCGAAGGGTCAAACGTGGTTTTTAAGATATAGTTTCTTTTGCAATATTGCTTAGAATTCTTCCTAGATTACGTTCCCCCCTACGATTTATCACTTTTTTTGGCCCATACAAATCGACCCAGTCTAGTAATCATATACATATGTATATGATTTGGCAAAATTGCTTAGAAGTGCCCATAGAATACGTTCCCCCCTACGATTTGATGACCTCCAAATCGACCCACACTAACATACATATGTATTTGGCCGCGTGCTTATTGCACATATTCTAATAGTCAATACACGCGGTTACCGAATAAAAAAATTATCCCCATATTGCTTCATCAATTCTTTACGAAGTGGTAAAATAAAATTTTTGTAATCGCAATACGTACTAGTAAAGACAGCGATTTTAGGTTAGCGACTTTGCATCAAGCAACTACAGCGCAACGTGTAAGAAAGGGAAAGCACTATTCCTGCTCTGCCGCGCTCGTATTGCTGTTCTCTTCTTACACGTTGCGCTGTTGGTATTGATTATAATTGTACTATTAGACTAATTGGATAAGAAAAGTGACAACAACAAACTTTTAAAAACACAGGGCGGCAACACTACACCCAAAAAAATAACCAAAAGTTTAAATTTAATGAGCGTTGTATTAAAAGTATACTACAGCTAGTGTTAAACTGCCAGTATTAATTTAACACTAAATATTACCCACTGAGCCAGTATATACAATGGATTTTCTTGACCAAATGTATTACCCATATCATATTCCGTGGATCCGCGCATAATGAATTAAAACTTGGATTTCTCCTTTGCGCGACGTAAATTAATTAATTAATCATACTTATGGTGGTTAATTTCAGTTGGCAAAAATCTTTAAATAAACCCAATAGGCCCAATACCATACCTTATTTTTTAAAACATTTTTATCACCTACACAGCCGCCACTAAATGATTTTGAGTTTTATTTTTGATCGAAAAAATAAAACTCAGAGAATAAGTTTTATTTTTTGATTTTTATATAAAACTCAAGGAATAACTGTTATTTTCCAAGCGGAAAATAAAACTCAGAGAATAAGTTTTATTTGTCAAGTTTTATATAAAACTCACAGAGTAACGATTATTCTTTGAGTTTTACTTAAAACACATGACATAATGATTAAAAAGCGATTTTTAAAATAGAACTCATAACAGTTACGATCCCTGGTTATTTTGTATATTAGTAACGGCTACTGTGATATTTGTCTCAAAAATAAAGTGAAATACCTGTATTTTTCTTTTGCAAATGCGAAGGGTCAATCGTGGTTTTAGGCATATGGTTTCTTGGGCAATATGTCATAGAATGGTACTTGATTATGTTCCGCCCAAATGATTCAAAACTTTTTTCGTGTCCACACAAATGTTCCAAATTCAAGGCAACTTAGATATTTTTCATAAAAAAAAACAGTATTTTTCTCTTGCAAATGCGGAGGGTCAAACGTGATTTCCAAGGTATAGTTTCTTTGGCAAAATTGCTTAGAATTGCCCACAGAATACGTCCCCCCTACGATTTGATGACCTCCAAATCGACTCACCCTAGTATACAAAATGGGTTATTTGGGTACCCAAACCAAATTTCAGGTCAAGTAGGTCAGGCTTTATTTTAAAATATTACCTACCCAACCTGACCTCAAAATGTTCAGGTCGTTTGGGTTTGGGTAAAATTTTACCCATTTACCCAAACCCAAACGACCCAAGTTAAATGGATTTCAAGTAGATAAGTTCGGGTTTAAGGTTACCCAAATAACTTTTATAAAAAATCAATTTTTAAATAAGACCGTGATCAGAATTTTCACAGGTCATCGACCCGTCGCGAATTCTTAAGGCCAAGATGGTTATTTGTGTATAATATTTAAAATCAAAGGATACGATATATTGAAATTTGTTTCAAATTCTTCCGCCCATGCGAATTCGTGTGGTCTTTAAATATTACAAATGTATGATCCACAAATCAGAAAAGCAGGGTCTCAGGAGATCAAAGCTCTGCTGGCCAACCATCAATAGCAAGAGAACTCGAGAACTAATATCCAAAAGCAAAAGGGATATTAGAAGGATCACGGCACTCATCACAGGCCATTGGGCCATTGGCACGCAAGCCATGAAGATGGGGCTTCCGTACAATGCTAATTGCAGGAGCTGCAAAGAAACAGACACACAGGAGACACCTGAGCACATGATGTGTCATTGCCCAGCACTAAACCATATCAGGGCGAGATACTTCGGGGCGTATCAGCTGGAATCATTGGGAGAAATAGGAAAGCAGAGGATAACTGCAATCCTAGGTTTTCTAAATGATGCAGGCTGGTACTGAAAGAGAACGCGGAGACAACAATTTACGAGGGTGTGGATCAAAACGGAGCTCAGCTCTACTTGGAGGCTCTCAGAGAGGACCTCACCACTTCTACCTACCTACCATGATCCACAAAAACATATTCTCTTGTT